>VXBJ01004351.1:143050-236781 GCA_013400055.1 Nycticryphes semicollaris | reverse complement strand
CACTCCGATTTCCCCGCAACACCCCTGGCCTCCTCAGCTAACTCCTCCCAGAAGGATTTTGCCCCATTTCGTCCCTCCGCGAGCGGGGCGGGGTTTGGGGGTGGTGGGGGTGTCTCGCTCTCCCGCGAGTCCCCAGGCTCTGCCGAATTACCATCGTCTGGAAGGCTCGGAGTCTGTGGCCGCCCCAACCCCCACTTTTGGGGTGACCCTTAAACAGCCCCTTGCTGCCTTCCAGGTCTCTTGTTCTTGTATAGCCTTCTGCAGAGCCTGTACTACTTTTCCCCATGACTTAAGATTTTTCCCACTACCTGAAGACAGTTTCCTCAGCTAAAGCTTTCGTGCATTTATCCCACACCTCTGGGTGGAGAATATCCACCGGCCGGTCAATGACCCCGATTTGCAAAAGCCTTGCAACAGCAAGAGTAAAATCTTTGGGCTTACAATCTATGCTCCACTGCTTATGTAACTCTGATATAACCTTCACAAGGGCTTCCATCTTCCTTGTGGCTCCGGGAGCGTCCTCCCCGCCGGGCTGGTCGCCTGCAGGAGGCGTGGCGACCTGGTTCAGGAACGGCACATCGGCCAACCCCAGGCCGCTCAGTCCATCAGCTTGCAGACACCAATGTGGTGGACGGCAAATGGCGTTTATTGATAGATAACGCGGCATTATATAGTCTGGGTTCACAACATCACTTCCGTCCGCTTACATCCTGAACTAAGTGCTAAACGCTATTGGCTATAGGGAGAGGGGGGGCCTATCTTTCCGTACATCGCGAGATCTTTCTTCCGGTCGCCAGACCCTGTACTGCAACAGTTTATGTACAGTAAGGATTTTTTTAACAAATAGAAAATAGATGATTTTCTGAAAAATACTTGTAGAGTTAAAAAGACTGCTTTTGATCCTGTGGGACTCTTCTTATTACACAGTAGAATATTTACAATCTCTTAGACTCGTTGAATAAAAATCTTCAGTGGAGAATTTCTGTAATAGAAATTTGGCACTGTTGATAAATACATTTAAAAAGTACTTACTTGATTAAGACCTCTGCATACGTCATAGAACATCAAGCAATTAGATTTTCAGTCTTCTGCAGATTCTGCTGCTTTTTTAAAGAAACAAGCATCACTTCAAAGTCAATTACTTGACAGGTTATTAGATGTCAAAGTCCGATTTCTCCTTAGCTTTCCCATGTTTCTCCATCATAACTTTGCTCAGTCCTGGGAGATAATTTTGGAAGTATGGCTGTAGAACATGTATTAATTTCTGTAACACCATCGTCTTGCCTGTTGATATCAATGGGTGTTTCAAGTAAGTGCTAACTGGATTTTCATTTACTAATAAACTATTTAGTGTGGGGTTTGGGGTGGTATAGGATAATGGATGAAGCAGGGTCGGTAGCTAGAACCTTGGTCTATACAGTAATTACATTATGTAATTAAATAATTTTCAAAAGCTGCTTTTGACCAAAGGGTTAGCAAACTTCCTTGCTGCATCCTTGCTAGTCCTATGTTTGATGCTGTTGCTGTCTCCAGCTATCAGTTTTTCTTTCTCTGGGCCATCTGAGTCAGAGCATTAATCCTCATCAACCCCCACCAGCCCCTTAGGGGCCACGTACCCAGCACAGTCACTGAAGGAATGCCTAGAGTCTGCGCACACAGAATCATAGACTGTCAGGGATTGGAAGGGACCCAGAAAGATCATCCAGTCCAATCCCCCTGCCAGAGCAGGAGCACCTAGAGCAGGTCACACAGGAACGTGTCCAGGCAGGTTTTGAATGTCGCCAGAGAAGGAGACTCCACAACCTCTCTGGGCAGGCTCTGCCAGGGCTCTGTTACCCTCAATGTAAAGAATTATTTCTCATATTTAAGTGGAACCTCCTCCAGCTTGCACCCACTGCCCCTTGTCCTATCATTGCCTGTCACTGAGAAGAGCCTGGTTCCACCCTCCTGACACTCACCCTTTCCATATTTNGCTCTCCAACAGGTCATTTCCCAACCCATACTGGTACCTGGGGTTGTTCTTGCCCAGATGCAAGACCCTACACTTGCCCTTGTTGTATTTCATTGAGTCTCTCCCTGCCCAGCTCTCCAGCCTGTCCAGGTCTGGCTGGATGGCAGTGCGGCCTTCCGTTGTGTCAGCCACTCCTCCCAGTTTGGTGTCATCAGCAAACTTGCTGACAGTGCACTCCCTCATCCAAGTTGCTGATATATTGAATAGTACTGGTCCCAATATACATTTGAGCCCTACTGCTATTTCTTTGGTATTTCATTTTCTGTTCGTGCAAAGTGGCAATGATGAAAAATCGCCTTTGGCAATGGCTCGTTCTTTCTTTGTGTCTGCTGAAAGGAGCGTCCTGAATAGTGTTTCTTGTGCAGCTGCTCTATCTCCTTGGCCTTTCTGGGAATGCTAGAATAAATTGCCTAACCCGGGATCCAACTGTGTCCTTCTGATTTAAATACTGTTGGGAATTTTGGTTTTCTTTTATGCATGGTTTAAACTTATAGAACTTTCTACTTGCCTGTTTCTTTCATGAACCCGCTTTGATGCATGACTCAGACAATGACAACAGGTGATTATCCATCTTTAGCAGTAGGGAACACAGCCAGCATTCTCATTTGGCATGATTTCCTTTTCATGGTAACAGCAGGGCAGGTTGGTAGAAATCAATGTGCTACTTCCAGATACCAAGTTGTTAAAAAAGCGAACGTATCTTTTCTCAGAACAACCCATGGATTTCAGGATGAAGCAACTTAAACTGGTACTAAAATAATTTGAGAGGATAAGGATTAGAAACAATAATACTATTTTTAACATAAAAACTGTTATTAAACCAAACTTCCTTTTAAAAGAAGTATAGAACTCAACAATCAAATTATGTGGTTTACTTCGAGGAGGATGCCTACACTACTTGGGTGTTTAAAACCATTCTGCAATTTTTTCAGTATTTAGAAATCCATGCACAGCTTGTTGGTGTCAAGTATGATAAGGAAATGCACAGCTCACTGTGGCTCTCACAGTGGGTGTGCGTTAGAGAGTTGTCTTAAGTGCACGACAAGACCTTTTTATACTTCAACATCTGCATGTGATGTCGAGCCTCAATGAAGAAATCTTTCAGGGTAAAGAAGTTTATGATATCTTGCTGAGCTCATTTTAAATTTTATGTAAGAGTTGGGTGGGACCATACGTATTCCAGAGAACCACCGTGTTGAGCATGCAGTTGGATTTTGTTTCAGATATATGAAATGTTACTGCTCCTGTGAAATACAGAATATATCTAAATAGAAGTTGGTGGTGCACAAGTGCTCACAGTGCACCTTGTGACCTCTTTGCGTAAAATTTGTAGGGAGAGTGTAACAGCAAATAGGCATGCTTATGGACACTTTGCTATGACAGTGGTTGAGATTGTACACATATATATGTACATGCAAATAAGTTTATTTATATTAATGTGCCCGTATTATTCTATTTGTAGATATGAACCTTGGAGGGAAGAATGAACTGACTTGGAAACGGTAGTGGGGTGTAATGGGGACAGCCCAAGGGTGCGAGCCAAGCATGTTTTCGACTGTCAGCCTGCAAAGCCACCCCGTTGAAGCTGCTGGCAGCCCTGATACAGGGTTGTTTAGAAGCTGCTGGTTGTTTTTTATCACTCTTGGGATTCCATTTGGCAATTTTGAGAATTTAGTCTTGGAGGGTTTTTTCCTCCCCTGCATTACAGTGACTCTAGACATGGTGGCTTGACATAGTGCAAACATAAAGTGAGAATTGCACCTTGTGCTCTTCTTTTTGTCCTCAAAGGATTTTGGTGTGAGTGGTATCAGAGTTGGAGTATGGTACACCAAAAACTATGAAACTCAGAAAGCTGTCAATCAACTGGCTGTCTTCCATGGCTCTCCTGGACCTGTTCAGCACTTTCTCAGTCAACTCCTTAGGGACAGAGGTTAGCTGCTCTAGGAGGGTTTCCGTTGAACTGTTTTATTTTTCCATTGCAGGTGGAAAAAAACCAGTGGCATTGTTCTTGCTTTCACAGATCAGTTGGACAGTGTGTTTTTTCCCACCAACAAAAAGCGACTTAAAGACGCACAGAGTATTCGTGTGGATGGGCTTGCAGATGTTGGAATACCTATGCTCAGGAGGACTTTGTGTGGGCAGACTTCTGAAATGTATGTAAGAAGTTTGAAAAGGGTTGGGAATACGCATGTGAAACTTGGAAGTGTAAAAATTATTTGTGCATATTGTTATGCCAAGTCCTGCAAATCCTTTCAATGATTTTATGCAGTTATTTTCTTCTTTTAGTTCCTAAATTCACAGACATTTGAAGCCAAACTTTAATTATGGTGGAAGCTTCCTGATAAAAAGCTCTTGATTAGTCCTGGAAAAGCGTTTTATTGCTATGAACCTGGGTGGTTTAGACTGGTTTCCTCCTATTCTGTAGATTTACTTGTGTAAGTGGGTTTTACTTCTAATATAGCATGTAGTGGCATGCAAGTTTTAAGAACCATTAACATTACAAATAATGAGGTCAAACCTAATTATTCTCTCTCGGCTTGTGAGGGGCATATTCAGCGTTTGTATGAAGTGAGAGATATTAGATTGACCCAGGGAATAGGTTACAAAGCACTTATGCTGGATTACGTTAAGCCTCTAAAGCTTTCAGAATTTAATTTTGAATTTTTTTTACTTTAGCAGAAGTAAGGAATCAAATTTTGTGGAAGGATTTTTACTCTTTCAAGTTATGCTTTATGATTTGGGAATTTCCCACTATCCCTTGTTTTTACATGGCTCACATTGGATATGATAAATTTATCCATCTCATGCTATAAAATACTTCACCTTGAATGACTACTTTATATTGTTAGCAAAGTGGATGTTTGTGAAGTGTATAGAGTTGTAGAAAACTGGAGAGTGGGAAGGGAATTCTTGGGTTACCAGGTACAACCTCTGGCTGAAGGCAGGGCCTTCAGCATTTAGATTTTTGGCTTCTGTTCTACCTTGCAGATTATTTCTGTGTGCCTGTATTCATTGGGTAGTACAGGTACATTAACTATAAAAAACCCTTGAATGTACTGTATAACTGCCTGCAGTGTATAGTCATTTGACAGAGTTGTATGGGGACTTCTTTGCTTTGTTGGCTTTGTGGGTTTTTTTTAAGTATTTGCAGACTTAATTCACCATTTGCTCCATTATTTAAGTTTGGTGAGAGGAAACTAGGATTGCAAAATTAACAGACAGCAGCTGTAGGGGCTCAGGAGGAGGATTTGAGCTGCTGATAGTAACATGGCCTTTGACCATTTCATTGCATTTACATGTGGCACCTGACATTGTTCAGGCTGATAACAGAAAGATAAATAATCTGCTGTACAGCAATTTGTAAAACTCATAAGATCATGCAATATTTGAGGCTGGGAGGCACCTCTGGAGATCATATAGTTCAATGCCCTTGTGTGGAGCAGGGTCAGCCACAGCAGGTTGGCCAGGACCAGGGCCACTTGGCTTTTGAGCATCTCCAAGGAATGGAGACTACACAGCCTCTCTCAGCAGCTTGGTCCAGAGTTTCATCCTTCTTTCTTACTAAAATGTTTTTTTTTCTTGCATTTAAACAAGATTTCCTTTTCTCATATTGTGCCCATTGCCTTGTCCTGTCACTGGATACCCAGAGGAGCCAGGCTCCGTCTTCTTTACACCCTTGTCTCCAGTACTTATATGCACTTCTAAGGTGGTCCCTGAGCGCTCTTGAGTTGGCTGAACAGTTCCAACCCTCACCCTCTCGTATTTCAGATGCTCTACTCCCTTAATAGCTGTTGAGGCCCTTCGCTGGGCTTGTTCCGGTATGTCCATGTTGTTCTTGTCCTGGAGAGCCCACTACACTGGGCCCCAGCACCCCAGATGTGTTGTACTTGTGCTGCCTGTGGGGTTTCACAGGCTCACCTGATCTTGACAGGGAGCAACGAGTGAACCAGCACCAGCAGCCAAAAAACCCTAATGAGTGAGTTTTTTCAGGTCTGTAAAAACAAAGGCTGGTAATAAAACGCTACAGGAGACCTTCAGAAAGCTTGCTGACTGTGCTTGGCAGATGCAATTTACTGTAGTGAAAGGACAAGAACTGCAATATGGTAGGGTCTCACAATCATTACTCTTCAGCAATGATCCACCATGAAACACCAAGTTGTTGAAAACACCAAGAGGAATTTGAATGTTAGTAATTATTAGAGAAGACATAGAAAGACTTCTTGGAAGTATTCTGTCATTAAAAAACAACTGAGCATTTTTGCATGTGGGCTGTTGAAGGTTACATGGAGTTTAGGTCCCCTAGTACCCAGAAAGGGTGGAGCGGTACTGGGAAAGCTGGTTCAGTCCTCAGCATGCACCTCTGAACCACAGGAGTGTTTCGGGAAGGAATGTGGTGATTGCCCAAGGCATTAGATGCTGGGATTGGGCCATTATTAGAGGTGGGCTACTGCAGAGTTTAGGTTTGCCCCAATACATCAGTTCTTGGTTAATCTGAAACTCTGCTTTGAGCATTAGGGAAAGAGAGACCACAGAGGTTTGTAACAGAGAAGTGGCTGTTGCTGGGGGGGACAGTGTCCGTGCCAGTGCTAGTGGGAGGGAAAGGCAGGGTCTGCAGTGGCTATGAGGGACGGTGCCCCGGCTCACACGGACCAAGGAATGGGGCAAACGCGGGTGGCCCTGACCAGATTACAGAGGGCCCAGAGCTCTACGAGAGGAGGATGGCAACAAACTAGTGTATCACACGTGCCACCCTTTATGGTGTTGACGCGAGTATGTAAAACCAATTGGTTAAGAGATTTGTTAAAAAGATTGTCCACAGATCTTGCAGCAAGTCTTGTTGCACTGAACAAGAGACATTACTTGTTTCTACCTCGAAGTACTGTGATGAGCTGGTCAAAGCCATTGCTGGTTTCTGAAAGCTGGGGTGAACTTGTCAATTCCTTTTCTGACGGTCTCTATTCAGGGTGAGCTGTAGGTCATTACAAACAGGTTAAGCTTGACTTGAAAGCCTGCAGAGAAGTACATCGCAATACATGTTCTTGTCATTACTCCACACTGTTCTTTTCTATTCATAGCCTTAAACGGATACGTTAAAATTCAACATTCCATTTCTGCTTATCTCACCAATCGAGCAATTAGGCCACAATCAGGACTAATCTGCAGGTATGAAACAGTTTCTTTTGGTTTTGTTTTGGCCAACAATAAATACAGCATCTACTCCCAGTTCCTCCAGTTTGTGATCAGCTTCTCATGATGGAGAAAAGTGTGCAGTGCTCTGTTACTTAGCAGTTTAGAAACAAAGGTTGTAAGAAAGGAGGGAGAGTAAAACAGAAGTCCTAAGGATCAGCACCATGAAAAGCTGTTGATCCTCCTGACACAAAAGGCTTTCTTTTTCACGTGCCCAACAACCAACCCACTTTGGGTTATATGCAAAGGATGAACACAGGCAAGTTTTTCAATAAGCTTTACTACCCAATATTTGCTTAAAACCTTTGCTGATGTTCTGTTGAATGTGTAATTAATTTTTCACACACTCATGCTGTAACCACTCTGTCCAGTCAGACTCCGCAGTGGGGTTGGGCATCCAGCAATGAACTGAGGGGTGCACTGGGGCCACCAAGATCTCGCAGATAAAGGCCTTGTTTCTTGGGAAACACCAACAAAACTATTCCTTTGGCCATTCTTTATGCTGTCCTCAGTCAATTCCAAATTAATAGTTACTGACTATTTTGTGACATTTTGGAAGGTGAGAAATACGTGGAAAGAAGAACCCGGCGCAGCACAAGAATCACCCAAATGGGAGAACATGAGCCAGCAAGATGCTGTCAGCAGCAGTGCCCCACCAAACGACCAAAGAGGAAAGATCTCCTGATATTCTACCTTCGTATGCAGGAAACACTGTCCCTCTGTAAACAAGCAAAATGACATTTTCACTCTGCCATGTCCTGACTTCTTGAGAAGAGGTAACTGGAAAATTATCCATGCGCAGATTGCTGCAATTTGGGACATAGATACTCTTGAGAAAGGTGTATTGATTAACAGGAGAGGGTATCTTGGCTTTACTTCTTAATAGAAAACTGAAATCTGGGCTTGGGAGAGAAGAGGCTTGCAAGTTCAGCTTACGTATTTCAGGTTCATTGCCACAAGCAGCCTTAGAGTGTATGCTTGGGACCTGGGTCAGTAACAGAGCCAGTGCACAGCTGGGCATGTTATGCTGACAGAGGCAGAGCAGTGATGACCTTCAGGAAAGAAGTGGACACAATTGTGTAGGAGGGCAGCTGGAACTTCTGGCAGTAGCTTTGCCCCTGCAGAAAACCTAAACTGCTTCCTGAGAAAAGAGGAACACTCCTGCTCTGTGCTCCTAAATGGCAGAGCTCAGGAGACTGTCAAGGAACTCAAATTGCCATCTATAAGCAACTAGATGTCTGGGTTTACTGTTGTGAGTCAGCTAGAGAGCCAGTGTCTAGCACAGTGTAATCTTGATGTTTTCAGGTAAAAACAACCTTTCTAATAATCCCTCTGTTTCATTAAACAGACATTGAAATACTTCAGCGTTTGATCGAGATGCATGAACCACCTGGAGATGTTGTCCATTAAGAAGTTATTTCTACTGAAGAGAATGAAGTTGCCAAAAAGAAAAATAACCTCACTGAAGCTGTAAGCCAAGTGCAAGAAGAAAGCAGTAAGTCAGGAAGCAGCTGCTTGACCAGACCCAGCATTAGAGGTATCAGCAGGGAGAGTGAACCGCCCAATGCAAAATTCTTGTCAATGATTGCAAGATTCTGTGTTGGGGAGCATACAAAAATAACTATTAATAACTACTAACTATTTTACAAGTATTTCTGCTCAGGACATCATGTTTGTCTTTCATAATTTTGGAGATGTACTCTGTTAGCTAAGAAATGTACCAATTCTGTGTGGTAATAGATTAAAACTATAATTTATTTGTCTGACCCTTCTTATTCAATAACTGTAAAGAGCAGTTGAAACTACAGTAAGTCACCAGAAACTGAAGGACCATGCCCCCCCTCCTCCAAAACAATACCCAATCCCAAAAGAAGCGAGGGAAGACATAGAGACCTGATCCAGGTGACACCAAAGTGGACACTTCATGCCCAAGGTGTGCCAGCAAGGCCCATGAGACTCTTCCCATGGGTTTTGCTCTATCTTGTTGGAGGAGAACACCCAAAGGAAAACTGTGTTCATTTTGGAAGGAGCACAGTATTTCTGGACATGATCATCCCAAGGCTTCTGTGACTCCTTGTCCACTTTCTGTCATCAATTAAAGGAAGTGCTAAAAGCACTCAACGCCACAGACAAGTGGTGGGCCTAAGACATTACTTAATTAGGCAGAAATAAGTTTTGAATGTACTTAACAAGTTCTTAAAGTTGTACAGAAAATGGGTCTTAAAGTAAGGTAAATGGTGCCAAAGCGCAACCTTTAACACTGAGGTGGAATTTCTTGGTGTCATGCTCTGTCCTGCTGCGTGGGAAATTACCTTCACCAAGGATATTACTCATGCGTTTAACCCCTGCTTGCCACAGATAAACTTTGCAGAGATTTTTAGGGTTTGTAGTTTTTGTAAGGAATCGATACTAGATTACAGTGTTATAGCAAATCTGCAAAATTTCTCGTGAAGAACAGGAAACTGGCAGTGGGGAGAGAAGAGGCCAACACTTGGAATAAAATTATTACAACTATAAGTGAGTCCAAAGAATTGGGAATTACCATCAGTGCAGTGTACATGATATAAGCAAGAGCCCTGGAGTATGCAAGTCACTGCCTATTCAGCGTACAGCGTGATGGACACCATCAGAATTATTCACCACAGAGGGAATTGGTCATGCAAATAGGTTACATGTCAAAATGGGACATTTTTGGCTCTTTATGTGTTGCTGGGAATACAGCTTTTGGGGTGTGGAACATGAAAAAAATGGCAGCTGCATCTGCAGATCACCGTCAAGCAGCTGTGGGGCCGGTACCAAAGGGAGGACTGGGATCCATGCACAGATTTGTGGTAACTCTGGTCACTGAATCCTTTAAAGTCACAAAAGAAATTAATTCAGTCTGTATGACCCGAGATAATGTAACATAAGCTGCTGCATGTGCGCAAGTACAATTAGCCCTTAATGACCATCTTTCACGTATCACACGGGACGTCACTATCTGTGGCCACTAGGAATAGGGGCGTCACAGCTTGCCATGTGACAAAATCCCAATGGGCTTTTAGGGCCACAAGCAGGGCTGGGGGTTAGTGAAATCTATACACCAAATGGATCTCAATTTATAATAAAAACCCCATAGAATCAGGCCTGAGTAATCTGGGTAAGAGAGGGAAAGCTGTGGGAGGAGAAACCCTTACAAGAACTTCTGTAAGTACAAGACACAGATTACATATCAACAAATAATCTAAAATGTCACAACTCTAATGGCAGCTTTATATCTCTTTTATCCAGTCACTCAATTGCTACTAGTCCTGTTTGCATCTCAAAACTAGCAATGCTCACAGTAAAAAAAAAAAAAACCAAAAAACCAGAATTGAGCACTCTGTACCGGCAACTTAAACTCTGAGGACTGATCCTGCTCTCCCACAAATCTGTCCACAGGTTCACAGGTAGCACGGGTGAAAGAAGTCAAACCATGTCAATGGAACGTATTGCATTTCTCATGAATACACCACTGTTTATCTGTTCCTTTCTCAGAGCCTCTCCCAGAAACATTGATGAGCGTCAACAGGAAGGCAGTAGCAGCTGTAAGTCAGTTCAAAAAGTTCACAAAAAACAGAATTAGAAATTAATTAAATAATTATGTTTTATGGAATTCTTCAGCTTGTTAACAGACCGGGAAAAGGAGCAATAGCTCATGTCAGCTGCAATAATTTCAGGATTTACCTTTATGTATGTCACTGGTGTTAATTCATCACCATCCCTAACAATTTTTGTGGGTTCAAAGTGTACTGGCCAACTGCAGGTAACAAGAGTCTCCTTGTGCCCCGTGTCCTCAGGAACCCTGACAAGCAGGAACCTCCATCACACACCTCAAGCATTCTGCCGGTTACTGAGGCAATTGTCTGTACCCCTGTAACTCACCCCACAGTGGTTTCCTTGACGGGCACTTACTGGAGAGGCTGACACCAGCCAGGCCGCTCCGCGCACAGCCTGCGGTCAGTCGCTCAGGGCACTGCCAGTAGCTTCACGTTGCACTGCAGCAAACAAAATAAAAACGTTTAAGCGCAGAGCTCCTTTTCTGTATGAGTGAGACTAGCAAAAATTTTTAGAAAACAAGTTTTATGTTTAATCAGCTGACAAGCAGGTATTTTTTTTTGTGTGTGTATGATTTCTTTCCTATTCCATTCCCTAATGAATGGCAAGTGCAGACAGCTAATGAGGTATTTAAAGTTCCTGTGTGCTGTCTCATACAGGAGACTGATGAGCCTTGCACCTTCCCAAAGCAAGTAATTACCTGACAGTCAGGGAACAGAACTGCAGCGAGTTCACATTTGGTTTACATTACCTACTGCTTCATTTGATAATTTTGCTTTTACTGTGCAGTCCTTTCACAGGGCGGTTTCCTTTTTTAATCTAATCAGAATCAGAATACACTTTTCTTAAATTTAGTGGGGCTGGTGATTCAAATGCAGTGAGGGGTGACACATGATGCTTTTTAAAATTTATTCTGGCTTTTGTTTTATGGTAAATGCTCACAGTTTTTTGCTTTTTCTTACAGGAGTTCCAGGTCACACACCCTCTACCTGGAGCTCTGCTCTTTGCTGCTCTAAGTAGAGCATTTCTACAGCATACTATTTTTCGTAAGAGTAACACATTACCATGCTCCAAACTCTTTTCTTTTGGTTAAGCTTTCAGTCTGCAAGCCTGCAGGCAGTCCCCTCTTGGTATGACCTGCTCTTTAACAGCAGAGGGTGCCCAAGACCTGCGTATCAGCAGGTTATTCTGTGAAACAAACTTCAAATCATACACCATACACTGATATTTCTCTAAATTGTCCCTTTTCTACTAACATTTACTGACAAATAAGGCAAATGGCAAGTGAGTACTTTTGCATTCGGTGTCAATTTCAGAAACTCAAGAAAACACCACCAAAATGGAAGCATTGCTCTCTTCCCACCAGGATTTGCCAAGGAAAGAAGCAGAGCTTGAAGGAAGGGCAGCCCACAGAACAGCAAAGCTCCATGGATTACGCTGAGGCAGCAGGGACTGTGCTGTGACGCCAAGTGAAAATCTGGTGGACTACAGAGAAAAGAAAACGTTTTAAGTGGAGGGAGTCACTCTGGTTACTGTAAGTAGCTTTTAAGGATAATTATTTTTACTTTCTTATGATTCTTACTATAGATAAGTTAGAAAAAAAGAAATCTAGAGGAAGTGAAAGGAGAGGAAGGTCAGGAGTGAGGTCACCTTGGGATTAATTACTGCGACACACTGAGAATGGGCACACATCTCATGTACGTAGCAACTGAAGTTACTTAAGATTTAACTCCATATTAGCAGCATACTGCTGATCTCTGAGCATTTTGAACTATGGACAATATCCCTTAAATTTAGGACCTGCTCCCTTAAGGTTGGCTGTTCTTCCTTGCATATATGTAACTGAGGCTGCAGACTGAAACAAATTTTTCCAGTTCTTTCTGTCATGGGTCCTGCTGCATTAGAAGTTGTCAATATCTAAGACTTTCAAAATAGTTTTCACCTTAATTAAGTTAAAACATAAACCTAGCGCAACTTTCATACAACACGCTAAATTTGATTTAGGGCTTCTGGGAGTTATGGTTACATGCAAATGTAAATGACAAGGCCACTTACAAGTTCTATCCTTCACAGCCTGGAACCACTAACTCCAGGGAATTCAGGCCATACCAGCACATCTCAGTGTCTGGAGCTGATCAGCTTGTAAAAAGTCTAGTGCAGAAAACTGTAACACTGGTATTTTAGTACATGGCATTTTCCCCATTGTGCTACTTAAATATTTCCATTGCTATACTGACACTGTCAATATACAAAATTAATATTTAGTCCACTTGGCAAGTTTGTTTTCATTTGAATTGCTTGAAGATTTCTTCTTACTGTCACCAGTTGCAAACATTGAAAAAAAACAATTTAAAAATAAATTTTAAGAGACTAAGAGAATACATACAAAAATAGCAACAAAGTGAAACTCCCATCATCCCATCATAGGTCAGTGTTAGCTTGCTCAGGAAGCAAATATACATTTCCGCCATGAGAATGCCAGGATGGCAAAGCCAAACAACATGGTTTTTAAAATCTGCATCCAGCTTCCCAAGAAACACATCCCCTTAGACAAGCAAAGTTTAGCAGGAAGCTACTTACACAGGCCCGTGTTTTATATTCAGCTGGATTCCCTTAAAAGATGACTGTTAAATAGAACAGCACCTTGAGGATGACAGGTTTTAGTCTGAAGAAGAGGTATCTAAGTATATCACTCCTCTCCAGCATAATAGAAAACTTGTTAATTCTATCACTGACCAAGTACAGTGCTTAATTGAAGCTAGTCTTAAGTTATTTAAGGTATAAACAAAAACTGCTGTCACTGTTAACTAAATTAAACAAGCATATAAAGTGCTGCATGGTCAAGAGTATGTATTTTAACTTCTTCTCTGGAAAGAAAGTTAGAAAATAAGAACCCTAACAGCAACATTAAAAGTCAATTAATTGCTCACCGAAGTCGAAGATGATGTGAAACTTGTGGTTTTGTCCCAAAACGAGCAAAAATCTCTTAAGAATGGAGCACAAAAATGACACATCAAATGCAAAGAAAACTGCTGTTTTAAAGTTCTGATATAATTTAAAATAAATAAATACTGTAATCCATAAAGTAAAAAGAACATTTTATAAATTTTTTAAGCTTCTTGTATGGGGTTCACAGACCTGAGAACACACCCAAAATAACTCGTCCAAACTATTCCTTTACAAAACTATAAATTATTGGTAACAGTTTCTTTAATGGAGATTGCAGGAGTAGGTCCCACATGAGTCCATATATAACCCTTCTCTGGTCTTGTAGGAACAGTAGGGAAGGGAGATGATCGAGATTTGAAATATTCCGACGGTGCATGACACACAAATTCCAAATATTCCATTTTCCTTGGGAGATCTTCTTCTGGTCCTAGGGGAAAAAAAATAGAAAAAAATCATCTTCATAGACAAAACTTAAAGGCATAAAATTGGAGTATGCACTACTTAAAAATATGCAACAGCAGCCAACATCCCTTAGAGAATGGGTTGTTTCAGTCAACGACTTATCTGGCAAAGTAGCTTCAAATATGAGGCAAGAAACCTCCATCTTTATTTTTGCTGGGATGATTTTTTTTTATTTTATTTTATTTTTCCCATTTCAAGCATTCAGTTATTTGAGTGAAGTACTTTAGCTAATGTATTTTAAATAGATTTGTGGCCTGCCTGTCAAAAGGACCTTTCTGAATGATTAATAATTTTATAATCAATAGCAGAACATTCTTCATACCAGTGCTTGTACGCTACGTATTTTAAGTACCTAAGATGAAGATCAACCTACTCAGGTCACTTTAAAAGGCTGAACTGGTATATCAAGTTTATATTGCAGTAATTTTGATTCTGTCTATGGAGTAATAATTTGATCTTTATAGTTGCAAGACTGTAATTGTGCCTGTGAGCACAAATACTCAGATAATCACACTCACTGCAGTAGTGCTAATGTTATTACATACATAGGTTAAATAAAAAAACGGTTATTGAAGTATACAATATGCTTACAGGATTAGGGTCTAAAATGTGGAAACTGCATAAACGATCCTGACAACCTAAAAAGTTAATTTAAAAAATAAAACTCTGCATTACTCTAAGCATAAATAAGTAGTTGTATAAAATGAAGGCTTAGCAATTACCTATGATATAGGATGCTGGGTCAAAACAATCTTTGGGGCTGGTTTGCGTAGGGATGAGCCAGGTTAATGCAGCACTCTTTTCACAGTATTGGTCCTGAATAAACCCACGGATCTGAGCGTAGTATGTTTTTCCATCCTGGTCATCAACCACTGAAACAACATCTCCGATTTGATAGTAGACACCCTAGAAGACATACAAACTACAATTACATCAAGCAATCTGATTTTAAAAGATTCACTGTGTGATCCTGATTCAGCATCAGTATCTTAAATTACCTCAAATTACTCCGATCTTGAAAAAACAGCCTTAATTCAGCCACATGCAAAAGAACAGTGGCATAAGACAGAGCACTGTCTCACCTAAGCAGTAATCAGCACTGCTTGGGCACAGTCACCCAGTGTCTAAGAGTTTGAGTTCATCGTCTAGGAGTCTGAGTGCAGCCCCAGAATTGTTTTTAAGCCCAGGCAGGCAACCCCACGCAGCCTCTGTCTGCCCAATGTCTCAGAAGCAACCTGGTGCCATATGTCTTCAAGGACACAGCTCCCTCAGCAGCTCTGGGAGAGGCCGATGTAGAGTACCTCCTGTCTGCAGCGTGGTGATGGTCTCATTCTGTCAGAAGCAGGAGAGAGCAACACTGCCTTCTAGAAAAAGTAGCCGTGGTCATTTCCTGGTGTTTGCAGGAGAAGTGGCTTTCTGTGTTGAAGAGTTTCACTCACACTCATTTGAATGCAAAGAACTCCCAAAACACACATCCACCTCCTTGCCAGCTTCCACAGTGCTCTGAGGCTGCACAGCAACAGCAGTTCACTTCACGTTATAACAGCGCCTACACGATCAACGTCAGTTTGCTAAGCCCCATCCAGGAGGGTTTTGGTTTTAAAACAGATTTAAAAGACCTCAGACACCCCAAACAGTCCCCTTCTCAACAACACAAGAAAATACCAAAATATAAACATTTTGCATAAAGAGATCAGGTTAAATAGAACTGCTGACATCATTCTTAGAAATTTCTAAAAAGAAAAAAAGAAAACCCACACCCAAAAACATGCTAGAAAAGGCATTGTCTTCCAAACTAGTCAACAGCAAGAGAGAGATTCATCTGGGATGTGAGACACAAAGCACCACGTTTCTAAAGAACGTAATGAAGCTCAGTCTACCACCTCTGTGTCTGGGCAGCCTCTCCCAGTGTCTATTCTGACCTTTTCTTTGGGGGAAAAGACATTACCAATGGTTGGTTTGTACTACCAGGAAACAAAAGAACTTCTGAAGTTCAAAACACTAACACCTTGGCATGCTGGTAAAAACGTCTCAAGCATGAGCGTGAGAAGGCCAACTTCTGCTTTCATTGCAACAGTCAACAGATCTTGTTCCCAGGGAGTTCGAGGCTGCTTGTACCCAGCTCCAAAATGGAGCCAGTCAGATGTCTGAGCAGCACAACCCATCCTCTCTACCGGCCATATTCTCTGCGCCTAAGGTAAGAAACACCACACAAATTTAAATAATCAGCTATAGTCACTTTTGCATGACCTCTGCATGGTGAAAGTTAAGTTAAAAACCTTGACTGCAGTAATTACTAAGGAAACCAGATGCATCTTTTTCTTGTAATTAAAAACCAGGACAACGACAATTATATAAACTTCTGTGGTTAACTACCTTGCAAGACTTAACAAGTCTTATGCAATGGCATAAGGCACAGCAAAAACTGGTAGGCAAGGAAGAACAGTGTATGTTAATGTATCCCTAGTGCTTTCACTGTCTGTGATGATTTTTGAAATTGGAAACAGAAACAGCAAGACATTTTTAACAAACAAATTTGCATATAACATACCTTATAAAAGATCGATTCTGCTGTAATTATAGTGGACACAGACTCAGGAGCCTTGATGGGCTAAGGAAAGAACAGAGAAAATTAAAATCAAGACTGCTAAAACCGTATTATATAAAAGAGACTAAACCAACCTGGAATTAGACAACACTCTGATACATCATCTTCATAAAAAATTAGTAAACACAAGAAATCAGATGCACAAATTTTAAACATAGAACCACAGAATGCTATGGGGTTGGAAGGGACCTCTGGAGATCATCCAGTCTAACCCTCTGCCAGAGTAGGGTCACCCAGAGCAGGTCCCACAGGAACGTGTCCAGGTGGGGTTTGAATGTCTCCAGAGATGGAGACTCCACCACCTCTCTGGGCAGCCTCTGCCAGGGCTCTGCCACCCTCACAGCAAAGAAGTTCCTCCTCATGTTGAAATGGAACTTTCCATGTTGAAGTTTCATCTAAACACGAGGAGGAATTTCTTAACTTTTGTGCTTTGAAAGTGTTAACGCTATTGTTTTAGATTTTATTCTTAGGATTTTAAGCGGAGAAGCAAATACTAAAAACACACGACTGGGCCGTATTTACACAAGACTCCTTCCCTCAGGCAAGGCACCTGCAGGGCAGGACGCTGTGGGGACCGGTGGGTCACACAGGTGAGCCCCTGCTACTGAGGGATGCACCGAATCCGTCTCTGGCAGCGAGTACAACCGCTTCTTACCCAGGTTTCTAGCTGACTCCGCGACAGGAGCTGCCAAACTCGGCGCTGAAGTCCAACACAGGGGCCAGGCAGCTCTGGCGGGGTCTGTGGCCGCTGCCTCACGGGACGCGCCCGGCCCCAAGGCCTGCCCGCCCCCGGAACGGGGCTCCCCGCGGCCCCACACTTCCCACCCCAGCCGCACAAAAAACAATTTCAAAAAGCCACACGGCACCTTACGTTTTTTAACTTAAAAATGTGCCTCCTCCCCTTGCCCTTTGTCGAAACCTTCTTCTCCGCGGCGGGCGCCGACTTGTACTTGGTGTTCCTCAGTCGCGCGGACCGCCGGTGGATCTCCTGTTTGCTCTAAGGGGGGTAAAGGACCGGATGAACGCACGGAAGGGCAGGCGCTCAAACGGCCCACCGTTTCCCTGCCCTCCCCGGCCGGTTTACCTGCTTGCCGCCGCCGCCGCCGCCGTTACTGTGCTGGACGGCGGCCGAGGTGGTGGCGAAGGCGGCGGGCCCAGGCGGCGCGGAGCGGGCCGTGCAGTTGTTACACAGGATCTCGCCCTGGCCGCCTTTCTTCCACATGGAGGAGGAGGTGCTGCGGCACACGCTGCAGGTGGGCTTCAGGCCCAGCGGCATCCTGCAGATGGCGGCGAGGCCCACGGCCCTCGGCAGCGAGACTAAGGCGGAGGGAACGCGGCGCCAAAACCGGACCTGGCGCCGGCCCCTTCCCGCCGGCGGCGGATGTCGCTGCGGCGGGAGGAGTAGGGCGGTCGGCTCTGCCCTCTGCTGGCCGCGGGGCCACCGGCTGGAGGCGGTGCTTCGCCCGTGGGGCCCGACAAGGTCGCGTCTCGGCGCCCGCCTCGCCTCGCCTCGTCCCGGGGATCAGTGCCGCCGGCGGTCGGGCCCGCCGCACAGAGCGGAGCTCCACGAAATGGTAGAAAAGGGAACGCTGGCGCTCAGTGTCCAGAGAGAAAGGGTCCCAAGCAGGGCATAGTCTCACAGAATGGTTTGGATGGGAAATGACCTTAAAGCCACCCCCTGCTCTGGGCAGGGACACCTCCCACCACACCAGGTTACTCCAAGCCTCCTCCAGCCGGGCCTTGAACCCCTCCAGGGATGGGGCAGCCACAGCTTCTCTGGGCAACCTGGGCCAGGCTCACACCACCCTCACACCAAAGAAGTTCTTCCCCACATCTCAGCTCCATCTCCCCTCTTTCAGTGTCAAACACTTCCCCCTCATCCTGTCACTATGTTCTTGTAAAAAGTCCCTCCCCAGCTTTCTTGTAGCTCCCTTCAGGTACCGGAAGGCTGCAATAAGGTCTCCCTGGAGCCTTGCCTTCTCCAGGCTGAACCCCCCCAACTCTCTCATCTTTAATAACATTTTTTACATAGAGGAAAAATATACTGCTAAGATAAAATTTTTACTTTATGTAAAATAGAGATTATTTCATTCCATGGTAATATGGTAACAATTGCATAATTAATAGCCATAATTTGCAGGGATCTGTTTACAGATGCTCTACTCATGCAGCGTGCAGTGCCTGCACAGCTCCACTTTTCACACTCCCCCCTGTCACACCAGCTTTGACTTTCTTGTCTCAGGTGCCAATTTTATTTTCTCATTTAGATTTAAGTCCTATTTACCTTCACCTCCTTTCAAACTGTTCACAGTTGTTGGCTTGTTCTTTTGTCCCTCTCTGCTTCTTTAATCCATCCCTCTGTAGTTTTATGTGATTATCTTGCAATCAGTTAATTGCACAGAGACCTTTAAACTCTCCCCACTGTTCTTGCAGCTTCCGCCTGCTTTCCTTTTCAACTGCCATCAGAAATCCTCCACTGCTGGGTCCCTCTCAGCGCTGCCACGTTGGCACAACATCACTGGTCTGCACAGAAATGGGTTAGAACTGAGTGATGATGTCCATTTCCGCCCAGGTAAATACCTAATACTTTGTGAAAGTTATTATTACACGAATTTGGTAAGATACGGTGTTAATGGATAAGAAGTGTATTTGGAAATAGCTGAGGTTTTTCAACTCTAGTTTTACTGTACCCTTTTTACCATCTTTCCCATTTACAGCTTCTTCGCTTTTGGTTTTTCCAAAACAATGCTGCAGAGTCTTTTCCTCTTCTGCCACAAACATAGGATGTATCTGTTTTACCTATATCTGTACATTCTAATTAAATATGCTACTGTATATTGTTCTGGTAACTTATCCACTATGATTTTTTCTTCTGCTTTTAAATAATAACTTGAATTAAAACAAAAACGCTCAAGCTTTATGAAACCTAATTTGAGGTGATAATTGAAGCTAATTCTATTTAGGTAACGTTGGCAGGAAAGGGTTTTAATTCAGTCTTGACAAATCAAAGTGCAGCTTTACTGAAGACTGCCATTCCAATGGAACCTTGGTAAATGATGCCTTGAGATTACAGTGCACTTTGGGTGATTATTCTGTTGGCCTTCTGAAAGGCTGTTAGAGTTGCCACCATGGAGAGGCAGGGACTGCTGTCAGTGCTGTTTGATCACTCCCTACCTAGCCTGAAAGGAAACAGAAAGAGCATTGGTTAGGGTATTTTGTCAATAATAGACAACAGCATGTCTTTTATTTTACTTATGCCACCCAGAGGCAGAGGGTTGTTCAGACTGGAGAAGAGAAGGCTCCGGGGAGACCTTAGAGCAGCCTTCCAGTATCTGAAAGGAGCTACATGAGAGCTGGGGAGGGACTCTTCGTCAGGAAGTGTAGTGACAGGACAAGGGCTAACAGCTTTAAATTGGAAGAGGGGAGATTTAGATTAGATATTAGGAAGAACTTCTTTGGTGTGAGGGTGGTGAGAGCCTGGCCCAGGTTGCCCAGAGAAGCTGTGGCTGCCCCATCCCTGGAGGGATTCAAGGCCAGGCTGGATGGGGCTTGGAGCAACCTGGTCTGGTGGGAGGTGTCCCTGTCCAGGGCAGGGGGATTGGAACTTGATGATCTTTAAGGTCCCTTCCAACTCTAACCATTCTATGGTTCTAAGTTCTTGGCTTGCTTGTTTGAGGAAGCTAAATTACTGTAACAACAAACAGAATAGTTTAGTGCCTGCTAAGGTCACAGAGGTGGTCTGGAATTTCCTGCTAACAATGCAGACTGGATATTAAGTGGTACTGAAGTAACAGTAACAGGCTCTTCCTCAAAAGTTAGCCCTCCCACACTCTATTTGTAATGACATGGCATTACCATTTAAAAAACCAAGTGTACCATACAGCTGTAGCTATTAACACAAAATTGTCTATTTTAGAATTTTTTTTCAAAGCTTAATCAATATATGTACCTTATATTTACAGAACAAACTTTCAACTTACTATATGGTCCCCAGCATATCTGTCATAGAGCTGAACATATCCTAAAAATGTCTGTCATCTGACTTAAGAATCTGCTACAATAAGTCTAAGATGTAATGAGACAGAACACAATGAGTTTTAAGTAATAAATGTTTAATCAAAGAATTTTACATATTATTAACAGCATTCATTTGGCCAAACATCTACATGGTTGTAGTATCCTACTTGTATATAAAGTGGGAATGTATCAAGTATAGACTATGAAAGTGCAAATAACAATTCAAGGTTAGAGTAAATTTTTTACATTATAAAATTAACAGTTTACAAAATAGTCTTGCCAAACTTTATTTTTGAATTGTAAAGTCAATGACTATGGTGTTAAAATAAATGCCAAGAAAATACAAATTTAATAGGCTAATTTCATGCTCATAAGAGTAACATGGAAACAATGGATACCGCCGCACAACCTAACCGAATTACAAAAACCCATAACCCACAAACTTCACTATCTTCACAGAGAGCACTCCTACATATCTTACTGTAACTCTGCAAGACATCTCAATGCAATACACCACCTTTTTGTAAGAATCTTTCTATTCAGAATTACAAGTTCAGGAAGCTATGAGAGTTAAACAACTTTCAGACCAACTTGTGATGATAGTTCATGAAAAACTGTTTTAGTTGAAGGGTTTTACACCGTAGAACAATTTAAAATAAGTATTTTTCAAAGATGTCCGAAGTTTCATGATTATGTCAGGAGTAGGGTGGCTCGAGGAAAAGCTGGAAAACTATTTGAGGCTACTCTATTCCATTCTCTCTAAAGATGCTTGCAAAATGAGCGAGGTTTTTACGGGGTAAGGATAAAATATTCTTATTTCATTTTTTACTAATATGAACCTTGTGACTGCAAGGTTCAAAAGCTGGATTTGCATGATTTAGTTACCAAAACACTCACTTAAACTCACAGTAATCAATACATAAACTTTGCTATCATGATACTTGCCTATACACACTCAGTAGTAATAAACTTTTACATCATATCAACAGATCTCTGGTAACAGTTAAGCAAAACTTAAAATGGAGTGTAGGTAATTTGCTCGTGTTATAACACGTTTTGATTATATGTAATTAAAACAGCCATTTCAACAACTTACTCTAGTTGTAATTACATACTGTACCATTGTATCTCACTAACTGTAGATTGATGCTTTTAAGCAAATCTATAACCAGTATTTTTATTTTTCACGGTACAACAAATAGGCAAAGGGTTTTTGTTTTGTTTTGTTTTTTTTACACTAAACAGTAATCACACAGCAATTGAATAGTGTGCAATTGAACAAATACCTAGCAGTGTTTTGTTTATGCAAAAACACTGACTGCACATTTAGTTATTTACTGTAAAGGCAAGGCCATGGGTGGTTTTATGGAGGTCTTTGCAATTAATAGCATAGTTACTCCAGAACAGACACAGAATTTGAATTACTTGTTTAACTGTGGTAACTATCCAGTTGGGTTAGGCAAAGGCACCGTAACATATTGAGCAGAATGTGTTATCTGAACTTTAATTGTGGGACTGGCTAGTATATGAAAGTTCTGTATTCCTGTATTTTTATAAAATGTTATCATTAAAAGTAATTGCACTATTAGTGCATAAAATGCTTTGTAGAATTATGAAAACAAAGAACTATGATTGCACTTCCATTAAAGTGTCTCTTAAAATACAGCATAGCTGTTGCTAACTCACTGTATTTTAATATTTAAAATAACTGTTTAACAGCAGCATTAGGTTTTATTAACTTAAGATACAGGCTACATTTAATTAAATGCAGTCACCATGGCAACACATGCCAGTTAAATTTAGAGAAGCAATGCTACCCAGTGGTTTCTTTCACTGCTAAGGACTGTGGGATTAGTCTGATAGAGTAACACTGCACTGTTTTGTTAGGCTCCCGCCAGTTAACTATTCACAGTTTGGCACATTTGGACTGTAAATAGACATGAAAAAAATCTTTGATTTTAATGGGAAATAGTATCCCCTAAAACTTATTCCTGGAGCAGCATTAAAGAGAAGCATTAAATACCTCCATTCACACTGCTAAGAAAAATGAAAAATGAGTAAGGATAAGTTATGGAAAACAAAATTAAAATGCAAATGAATTGCTAAATGTTATTTTGGTGAAAGAATGAGTTCTAAAAAATGGAACAAACTATTTCTTAGGAAAACTAACCAAAATTATCAGTGTAAGCCTTTAATCCATACTTTCAAGTTAAGGATCATCAACCTAAGGCTAAACAGATGCTGCATTGTATTAGGAATGTGGAATACAACCTACTTATTCCTTTTTCTTGAGAGCAAAAAGGCAAGTACTACCTAATTAAATGCAAAGGATACTCCTTGAAAGGTTCACATTATTATAAAGAACTACAATTCAAGAGAACTCCTAAATATCTGTTGTTACGTCAGTGGTTACAACTGTGCTGTAATCATGTGGATCAAAGCCTCCATAATGCTTACTCCACATACTGCACCAGCTGTCACTGTCATTCTCTTACTCCAAGTCTAGTTTTTATTCATACCAGATGCACGTGTTCAATCCACTCACTTGAGGTTTGAGGAGTCTGACTTGAAGTATCTCCTGAAACATCCAGGGTGCTTGTTACCTCCCTGTTGTTATCACCATTCTGTGATATCGTTTCGCCTGGAATAATGTTTTCTTCAGAAGGGCTTTCCTCTGTTTGGGTGCCTCTGCCTTCGTTCTTGAGTGCATCCTTGAATAGTGCATGCTCCTCCTGAAGCTCCAGCCCTGCGTCGGTGAGGTTTGGCTGCCCTCCTGACCCGTCTTCGGTGCTGGGTTGCCGTGAATTCTCATCCGTCTCTGTACTTGTTGAAGGGATCAGAGCAATACTCTGTGGGTTCATGTCATGAAACCAGGCCATAATATTTCCGAGTAGATTTTCATTGGTATTGGGATCTTGACTGCTGGAATCAGCATCACTACACGTTGAGTATAATCCATTTCTTGTGTTGCTGCAGGGATGTGAGTGAAGACGATCAGCAGAAAAGGGATCATTGCCTGCACCGAGTCTTATCAGACTGTCACCAAGTTCTAACAGCTCAGAGCTGCTCAGTGCACCTCTTGGATTATCTATGCTTATAGGAGCAGAGTCCAATCTTGTAGGCAAAGAGGTACCTATTGCTCCTAAAGATGCCTCGTTATTTAGAAAGTCTCTAGTTTCTTCATCTATGGCCAGGCCAGATTCTTGTAATGATAACTGAATAGCTAGCAGGATGTTTGGGTCATCTTCATCCAAGGAACTCAGAGCCTGTGGAAATACATAAGGGTGCGTTCAGAATAAAACTTCCACCTTGTTACATATTGTGGATGAAAAGCAATTTGGGCTCAAATGTGAAATGCATTCATTATTCCTACATGTCATTTATCAGAATCAATTTTTACCGACAGTTGACAACAGAATTTTAAAAGTCGCTATTGTTACATCAGTGATTGTTTAGCAATTCTTACCAGGGTGAATGTATAATTTGTTGTCCTACATTCTCCCTTTCTTGTCGAAGAATTAAGAAAATTTGCACAGACAAAATGACACAGAAAAGGAGAGCAGAGGAAGGCAAGCAAAGCAGAGAGGATGGTAAAGAGATTAGAGGAGATACCTGAAGAGAATCCTGGTTTTCAGAGCGACTGACAGGGGTATAGTCATGAAGCGAAGAGCTGTGCAGAATACCCATAGAAGCTGAACTCACCATGGAGGTGCCATGTCTTCTACTACTGCCACCTTCCTGAGTGTCTGTTTGGGCAATTGAAACAAAAATGGTTGAAGAACCAGTGAGGAAGCCTTTTCCACTCTTATTTACTTATAGCATCTCTTCCTTCCTTTTGGATTCCAGCAGTGGAATTTACTCCTTTACTACCTCTGAATGAAATACTCAAAAAACACCAGCTCTACACCAGCTCTTGCACAGATGTATTTACAGGTGGATTACAATCAACAATTGCCCACTTCTCTGCTCTTTTAGAAACAAAAACTTAGCTGTAATGTTAAAATTACATTATTTTTTACCATAACAATACAGCATCATTAAGATAAAGTCATCAGTGTATGCCTCAGGAATTGCTGACATTGCTCTTCTCTTAAAACAGCCATCAAAAAAATAGAAGTAAAATGCTGCTTACAGAAAAATTGCTCTGTAATGGAAATAAATGTAACTTGTTCGACTTTGGAAAATGTAATTTTCCACTTCAAAATTCAGTATGAAATAAGGAGAGACAAAGTAGTTCTGTCTTGCATGCTTTAACAGCATACACTGGTCATCACTACAACATCCAAGTGTTCAGTCAAATTCTAGTCCTCAAACTAACAAGATGGTTTTGCATTTTACTTGTAATAGAGAAGGATCAAAGCTCACAAAATTTCTTTTTATGGTGTCTAATATAAATAACATGTTTGCTTATTTCTCCTCAGTAAAGGACTGGTCCTTTTGTTTTCAAAGGACAAGCTACATCCAGTACCTAGGTTCACGAGACACAGCGATGAGGGTTTGTGCAGCACGGCTTGGAGACCTAGCACACGATGGGCAGCTGTGAAGGAGCGGCGCCACGGTGCTATGATCTGGGTCTGAGCTATTTTTGTACCTTTGCAAACGCCGCTGGCAGGATGTAGACAGTCCAGCCCAGTTCCAGTGACCAGCCCTAGCACTGTCGAGGGGAGCAGCCTGCTGGAAGCCACAGACAACTTGTTCCCTGGCTGTCTTTGCCAATATGGGAGTTTCTGAGCAGGGTTTTGGAATATCGTCTCATGGCTACCTTCCAGCAGGCCTGCAGCAGGGGAGCCCTCTTCTACACTCTTTAGGCACAACCGGTCTGTTTAGTTGGCGTAGAAGAGCTGATATTTAGAAAACAGTCACATAAAGTATGTTCCATTCAAAATTTCTTCAGAAAAGCAAACCTGTTCTAAATAGGTGAGGAGTTGTTAGTGGAAAGATCAATGCGTGTCTCTGAAAAGAGGAGCAGCCACAATGGTCAGTGACACTTCTAAGATCACATACAGAAATGCAAAAATAAGGCTTTATGTTGTATCCTGGGAAATACAGCAGTGTGTGTGAAACTTGTTTAAAGTGTGCCCACAGGAGAACAAACACTGTGGTCAACACCAGCAGTTTCTGAAGCAGCAATAGAAAAGCAGCTGGCCCTGGGCAGGAACGTACCTAAGGTGCTCTCACTGGGGTCGTCAGGGTCTGGAGTGTTACTCAGCAGACTGTGCATGTCTCCACGCCGACGCTGTCTGTGCCTCCTCCGATACTGAAATTCAGCATATTCCTGCATAAACCAAAGGTTACAAAATACAGGGCAGCATGCAGTGATATTTTTCTGATGTAACAAGCACCACATTTTTATTAAAAATGTGTGATTTTATATGTTTATTATAAAATCACCTTTTTTCAGAAAGATAAATTGCAAGTTATATCATGCAATGCTTATCATAAACAATAAAAAAATTCCCAAGGTAATCCCAAATCTATAACAATAATGACTTAGCAAAGAAAAATACTTATTACTGACATTTTAATACTTGCAATCTCCCTTTTTAAAGAATTCCAAGTATACATTTTTTGTTTAAAAGCTTTGATGCCAAACTTTATATACACACACATTGACACACTTTTTCAGAAATATATGCCTAGTGATTTTAGAACTTAAAAACAATCTCAATTAGATGAATAGATTATCTCAGAGGCCCTGTTGGCAGCAACTGCCATTAGAAAGTAAGATCCAGGAGCTTGCAGAAAGCTGGCAGGCATACACTGGGACTTGTTATGCTTTTCCAGCCTCCAGGAACTTCTTAAGCCACAGCTGATACTCTTTTACTGAACAGTCTGTGATGGTTTTTCACTTCATGAATTACGGATCTCCTTTATTTTTGCCTAACTCAAGCTGCTGATGAGCCATACTGTACAGATTTGAACTCCTGCAGCCTGTAGTTCCTCACTTTGTGTGTATTTACCAAAGGCAGTTTATGTAACACTTATAGAAAAGACTCATTTTTGACCACATCAAGCTAACATCCCAAGCGTTAATTATCTTAATACTGGGCAATAAATGTTTTGATTTCCATACCTTTCCTAATATTAAGAGACTAATTTTATGCTTAAGGCAAATCTCCAGATATGTCTTTTGGTTAGTTCTGCTGACACTGAACCTGGCTGTGTAGGTTAAGATCTTTTCTTAATTTCAGTTATTCATTTACACTAGGCAATAAAAATATACACACAGGCACTATCTCTTCTCTTCAGAAGAGAATACTGCTATTTATTTGCCTGAGCTCCAGGCTGGGAAATCTGTAATCCAAAGGCTTCATTTGGCCAAATGAACTGGGAGAGATAACGTTACTATTAGCTTTCCTTTCTTACATTAACTCTTCATTCTAGAGTGTCTCAACATCTAAAGTATCTAAAACTTAAGTCTAGAAATGTCATTTCTCTTACAAAATGACTTTACTAATTTTGATAGTATTATTAGGATGGTATGTTATCTTTCCTTGTTTCAAACATGGGAAAAAAACCACTTTTCAGACCAAGTTGTTATTCATAATAACACATGCAAGCCAAAAAGAATAGTCGCAAAATCATCATCGTGGGCAGATTTTTATCTATGTAAGAAGATCCTTGAAAACTGTAAGAGCATAAAAATATCTGTACAGGCTAAAGGCCCATTTATCCCAATATTCTGTCTTCAGTGGCGGTTTGCAGCATGTGCTTAGGGAAGAGCATAAAAAACAGGGCAAGCATGAAAGGATTCTTCTCTAAAATATTCTCCCAGCTCCTAGGGAGCTCAGGGATTTCCTAAGTGGAAGGCAGTCCCCGCAACAACAGAAACACAAAACTTGATATGGAACAATATAACAGAATTAATTAATAAATATGTAATTATATCACTATGAATCAGATAAGGCATAATGGGAAGCGATCACTGTACACTAAGATTTATTAATCATATGAAATCTTCTCTCTCATCGCTTTGCAATAAAATCATAGATGTTACCAACAGCCATTTAACTTTTGGTTGCTTTTTAACCTTTAGAAAGGTATCCTAATTACTACTGATAAAAATTTATTTCTGATTACTTGGAACAATTTTATACATGTAGCAAAATAAGTTGAAATTTTGCTGGGTAGGAACATCACTGTTTCACACAATGCTCTACAACAAGCAGTGTTCATTACTAAAGCCAGTAAGATTTTCTTTTCTGTAAAACTGATATGCAGTCATTCTACTACTTGTTAGTAAAAGCACATCTCTATGTAAAAATAATTTTTAGTGAAATTCATTAAAATAAATAAAGACAACTATTACTAAGTCTAGAAAATTCCTTTCACAGAGGTGGTTGCAAGTATCCTTGATAGCCACGTAGCAAAGAAACCAACTCGCATCGTACACAACCACATTTAGGCAAATCATAACAACTCAGAAGCCACCATCTAAGCATGACTGCAACGGCACCTACTGCTGGACAGCTTATCAACAGATCTCTTATCAGCTCCTTTTCATAACCAGCTCCACTGATGATACAGCAACATCACGAGTTCGATATTATCAAATGGGGAATTATTTAAAAAGAGAAGACTGAAGGAACTAGGCAGGAGAATCAAGCTGATCTTTTGTAGAGAAGCAAGCTATTTTCTCAACAGCGCGATGCTCAGCAACAACAATAGGAAAGGAAATATATAGAAAAAGTACATGGAGTTTTCCAGGATGCTTTTAAACAACTAGTTAGAAAACAGCATCAAGGAAACACTGAAATGAAGTTTCCTTCCTAACTCAATGATTTAATCTAATGTTCTCCAAATATTAAATAAAAATTAAGATGATAAAGGAAAGCTTTATAGGAAGCTTCTCGTATTCCAGTGGAATCTCGAAAATTATTTACTCTTTCCCATATATAGGCAATGGAATATTCATTTTAAAAATTATAATTTTCATTCTATGTTAAGTAGCAAAAGTTCAATTCATCTGAGTATGCAACTTGCACCCTGCTTCAATATATAAAAATAAAAAGAGACATTTCAAATTGCTAACAATATTTAGGTGTATGCCTGTATGGTTTTGTTGGATTGTGATACAAGGATGGAAATTTCTTAGACTTTTTGTCAAATTCTGCTGAACCGATGATACATTCAAAATTAATCTACACAATTTCATACATTTATTACTTTAAGGTTCCCCAGCACACGGACAACCAGCTTATATACAATTTTAAAGCTGGCTATGTACTTGGAAAATGATGACTTCAACATGTATTGCCTAATGCCACCTTAAATAACTATATCCATGTTAGAGACAGTATTTTGAGTCATTGCATAATTAAATATGAATATATTTCCTTCTATTGTGAAATAAATAAAATGGTAAACTTAATCCAACTTGAAATGCTCTGAATTAAAATAAGGAAGCTCTTCATGCAGATTGCAATCATACCTGTTTTTCTAGAATATGCAGAAATGAGTTAAGAAAATTAATAGTTTACCTCAGGCGATGCAAATCCTAAATATTCCCAATCCCACGTTCCACCAGCAAAGCTAAAAATTAAGAGATATACCATGAACTTTAGAAGTAAAATGAAGTATGAACAACTTCCAGAGCTTCAAAACATCAACATTCCAAAAATAGCGAAATTGTAACTCTCTAAACTTAAGAAGTCTTCTGCTTTAATTCTTACCTCAAAATTCATTTTCAAAATGTGACTACTCCAGAACTGCTCAGTATTTTTAGCAAATACTTAGAGATTTTTGGAGAGCACCAGGTATTTAGTGACAATCTTGAAGGTGAAGTGGAAGCCACGACATTAATATATCACAAATGGGGAAGCAACTTAGGGTGCACCATACAGAGCAGTGATTCTCAAACACATTTTTCCTCACTGAAAAGTTGTAATTGCACAAGCACCAAATGTCCAAGAAAATGCCACCATCTGGTGATTTACAACCATCATGTTTACCAGCGCCACTTCAGCTCACTGTCAAAGAACGACAGTGAGTTCACACACTTTGGCAGGTTTTTTGAGTTTTCTCTGCATTACCTTCGCCTGGGTGCTTCTGGTGAGTCTGCAGGAGCGACACCGCGGGCCACGGAGGCCAGGAACTCCTGCCGCTTCTGCTGCACCAGACATGCTGCACGGATGATTTTATGGCGAGGAGTCCGAAGGTAAGGCCTGTTCACTTTCTGTGCAAGGTCTTCGGTGACCATTTCTAGGTCTGTCTGAAATGGTTAATAAATACACAATAAAATCATTTTACAAGGAAATGGAAATCGGGCAGAGCTCTACACTACAAATACTGAGCAGAATGACACCATATTCCTGGAAACACCATCTGAAATACCCAAATACCCTAAAATGTCTTTGTTACAAATACAAAAAGGGTATATAAGTTTTACACCACAAAAATGGCGAAAAGACACTGATAACTAGTGTTACCCAAAAAAAGTAGCATTAAGAAAGGAAAATATATGCATGTATTACCTGCATAAGTTCAAATATCTCTTTCTTTGTGCTTTTAGGCTCCAAAAAGAATCCATATGGATAAGAACACTTAAGAATGCGGCGAGTTTTTAGAAGCTCTTGCACTGCATCTTCAATGAACGTGGTATCAGGACAGCCTCCCTCAGCTGTAAGGTAAAACAAGTGTTGTGAAAACATTTTCCTGCTGATGTTAGCATTTCTTTAGGCATAAGAATTTCCCTCCAAAATAAAATGTATGTGCATGTCGGTTAAGTCCTCAAACTTAAAAAGAACTTAAGTCTTTGAGAACTTAAAAAGTTTAAGTTAAAATTTTTTTTCAGTTAAACTCAAAGTTTAAGTTCTCAAAGACTACACAGTGTTCTTGCTAAAGGAAGCCAGCACAGAAAATTAGCTCCTCCCTTCCTAACACTGCTTTCTCCTACAGCCTTTGAATAGAAAGCATTTAGCTTTTACCCACCACTTACGAATTCTGGTAACACAGAGATCACACCACACAGCAGACTGATTTAAGCTCTGTCCAAAACCCCCCAAAGGTTTAGCCATAACGGAGTTGATGTGGTTCTAAATCAAACTCATAGATCCCAGCAAATACTTACTTCCACTGAGAGCTCTACTCAGCTGCTCCATCTTTTCTTTGGCTGTTTTTAGAAGGCGCTGTTCTAACTAGAAAAAGAAAATAAATAAAATACTGTAAGATAACTATTTTTGGATTAAAAAAAATAAAAATTCAGTAAAAATGGCTTGACCCACACCTGGTAGCTAAGTTCATGGTTCTTAAATCTTGTGTAATAGTGCATAAACCTATCAAGCTCTTGAAATCTTCTATGCTTCTTTTCAGCCTGGAAAATAATGGGGAAACAAAAGAATCCATGATAAATCTTATGATTTAATTTAGCAATCACCATCAGATATAATTACATAACCAGCTCTTTCTATTCCCACTACATATAAAGCATCGTATACAATGCCGATGAGTGCCAGGGAAATAAAGAGACAAATGGAATGTTTGAAATTCCCGAGTCTGCCAATGCTGCAGCCAAAGAGCTGATGCACTGTGTGCACATGCTATTTAAGCTGATTTTCCAACTGCCAACGTTAAGGCACATAGCACACAGCGGCTAATTACAGGGCCAGCACGCCCACTTCACAAAAGGAAACCACGGCACAGAGAAGTAAAATAACTTGAGTAAAGCCACTGCTGGCTGTTACCAAAGCCAAAAGCAGAACCAAATCTTACATTTCTATCCACAAATAAGCAGTGTTTTCTTTCTGTCTCTTTGATACAGTTAAGATTGTATTTTTCCATGTAGAGCTCGGGTTTGGAAGAACTTTGATGACACTTATCCTGCACAGAAAATTGCAGCCTTAGCGCTATTTTTCAAAAACAAACAATGATTTCTTACTTCTACTGTCATCTCCTTGGATTGTTCCTCTACGTGTTGAATAACCTCATAGCGAGTGCATCTGTAGTACCCCCCTGTGGAAGAGCTGTGCTTCTTCCATTCTTCTAAGCAGATCCAGCAAAAGTCGTATTTGCACTTCAGGAAAAAAAGGAACAAGGGTGAAAACCCCCCAGAAGTTAATATACTGTAGCTGCAGTTATGCATTACTGTTCCTCCATGCACAACTGGATTAACATCACCCTGAGTGTGCTTATGGACAAAAAGAATTTTGGAGAGCCTCCTTCCTACAACAGAAGACCTGGTTTATCAAACCATGTCATCATAATATTTGTTCCCTGCACCACAAGATTGCATTGGATCTAAAAGTTAAGTTTTAAGTCAGTGAAATAAAGCAAATGATAAATACAACTGATCAAACCTGGGATTTTGTTATTGTTTTTAAAAAAGATAGTGCCTTTTTTAAGTAACACGGAAACTATTAATTAGAAAGAGTGAATTTTTTCCTAATATCATTTAAAGAAAACGTGATTCCTGGTATTACTGTCATGTGGTGTTCCTGATGCAAAATATGAATTACTCAGCAAGAGAGAAGAAACAGGAACATAAACTTGGAAGAGTGATTACTTCAAGGTGAGCCCTTCCTGCATCGACTGAGTAGGGAGTTTTCAAAATAGGTTACTCCTTGCAGGGAGGTTGGACTTATCCAGGCTCCTGTGCACCAGGGAAGATCAAACGGTATTAAATGTTCTCAATTCAGCACTGAGTTCTCAGCTAGTTTATTCCAAAAGAATTGAAAGCTATGTATGGATGGCTGGGCAAAAGACTTTATAGCTTAGTGGATCCTATATGTGCTTTCTGTTTTACAGATGAGCTAAGGAAAATCCTGAAGAAATAAAGCAAAAAATTTACATTGATTAATACGAAGCCATAATATTATTACTGGAATTTGATAAATTAACTAGCATTTTTCTCTCTTTTTCTAAGTTTAAACTTTACAGCAATATCTAGTCCATATCGGGTTTGTTTATAGGTAAATATTTTATACAATCAACTAGATATTACAGGATGAAATGAAGAAAATTCTTGCATTGTGCTTTTGCTAATTTTATTTCTCCTTGGTTTTGTGTGGAACCTTCTTTGTTCTTAAACATTTTTTGAAGGTGCTTGCTTGAATAAAATGGTAAGACAAGTGCCAAAAATGAAGTATGCAAATAATTTTCTATAAAAGTCTTAATTATGCATCACTGCATCATTTGCCTATCATTCAAAACCACTCATATTCATTATTCAATATAAGAAATTACAAAACATTCAAACAATGGTATGAAACAAATTCTTTCACAAGCAACAGAACTAATGAAGCTTGACTTCCTATTAATTTGTGTGTATATACGCCTCCTGCTGTCATCTCACCTATCCTGAGTTATCTCCCTCCACAGCCACTCCACTATGCGTATCTCCTAATCTCTCACATCTCCAAAAGCCTCCTCACCAACCCAGTGTTACCCGACGCTCCTCTGATACCTTAGTCTTGTTAAACATCCAAACCCACATCATATGTTTCTATACATCTCCCACCTCCTGAGCTCCGTTTTATGAGCCTTTATGGCCACCCTGCCAGGCCAGCACCGCCCTGGGGGAATAAGTCTCATCTGCTGCCGGGCCAGTGCCCAAGCCGAGCAGCAGAGTCAACCGCCAAGCAGGTATTTCAGCCTCTCTTCTGGTGGCAGCACAAATAAAGTCTCTGCACCATACAGTTACTGAGCTTCATGAAACGCCCAGTGATTTAATACCCAAGTCCCCCCTTCTGTTGCTTCATGTCTCATCCAAAGTACCCAGAAGGTTAAAAACTACTAGAGGCAGAGGAGTGAGAGCGCAGGACTGCCTAAGCCTTGTCTCCTTAGACATTACGCTCATGAAACAGTCTGATGCTGCTTATGTGCAGAACTGTGATCAGTGAGTGAAGAGTACCCCCCTCCACAGCAGGCAGGAGGCTCGAGCAGGCCTTCTGCAGCAAAGGCAGAAGTTCTGCCACACCGTTACTTCAACAGAGGAAGGGACAAGCGAGGTGCCTGCAACACCTCATCTCTGAGCCCTGCAGTGAGCTTAAGAACACCCCTCCTCTCGATATTTCCCCACCATAAAGGGAATCTGCCTGTGTTAAGGGCACTTTAAGCTGTTTATCGGGGAAGGCATCGAAGAAGAAAAGAGAACTGTGTTCAACTACGTACACTCAGCACTGCTTCTCCAGCCTGAAGCCATGCTTCTGTTTGATTGAGGGTGAGCTCAGCAGCAAAAGCTGCAACAAACACACCTTGTACGGTTTTTAGCATTAAGGAATTTATAACCTCTTGTCAAAATCATTTAAGAAAAAAAACCCCAAAACCCAAAAACCCCAGCAACCTTGGCATAAATCAAAGTGGAGGAGAATATGTTCTCTGCCACCACAGACAAAAACAGAGAAACAACAATAAAAAAATCCCCAACCTTCATTTTGTACCACAGAAAGAGACAGTTTACAGTTTTCTAACTCCTGTTAAACCTCTGGCGTGACTCTTCGAGGTCCTGGATTCCTGGATGTCTGTGCTCCTGGAAGGTGCCTGTGGCACACACGGCCCCTGTTACGGTCCCACCACGTGTTCTGCGAGGGGTCTTCCTCACCTTGGCACATTGCATGTGGTTGCAGCCCTCGTTCTTCTGAATCGGGGACTTGCAGTTGGCGCACGGTTTGGAGTTCGTTAGTAACCACAGGCAATTAGCAGCGTCTTCATAGGCCTCGCTTACTCCCACGACTTCACCAGGGCGAAGGGAAGATGTGGGAGCATGTGAAAACAGAGGAGTTAAAATGGTACTTTGGTAAGCTTTTGTGAAAATCAGATTACAAAAGATATATGTTTACCTGTTTCTTGACAGAATACAGTAATTCTTCACTAATTCTCACATAGATAAATGTATACATTTTATAATTTAGACATATTATATAATATTATTACATGTTATTTATTTATATTCCCACACATGTTTCTACATATTTTTTATATATTATATATGACATTTATAATATATAAATGAGCAAACACATATATGAGAAAAACTGGCATACTTTGTCAAAGTATGGTGTATTTTGCCTCTTTATAAAGTATGGTGTATTTTGCCTCTATAAAATTTTCTATGCTTTCTAGAATATTTGTAACATATTATGGGAAGGCTCTGAAATGTGGTAACCAAGTTAGGTTACTATCAANCTCCACAGCAGGCAGGAGGCTCGAGCAGGCCTTCTGCAGCAAAGGCAGAAGTTCTGCCACACCGTTACTTCAACAGAGGAAGGGACAAGCGAGGTGCCTGCAACACCTCATCTCTGAGCCCTGCAGTGAGCTTAAGAACACCCCTCCTCTCGATATTTCCCCACCATAAAGGGAATCTGCCTGTGTTAAGGGCACTTTAAGCTGTTTATCGGGGAAGGCATCGAAGAAGAAAAGAGAACTGTGTTCAACTACGTACACTCAGCACTGCTTCTCCAGCCTGAAGCCATGCTTCTGTTTGATTGAGGGTGAGCTCAGCAGCAAAAGCTGCAACAAACACACCTTGTACGGTTTTTAGCATTAAGGAATTTATAACCTCTTGTCAAAATCATTTAAGAAAAAAAACCCCAAAACCCAAAAACCCCAGCAACCTTGGCATAAATCAAAGTGGAGGAGAATATGTTCTCTGCCACCACAGACAAAAACAGAGAAACAACAATAAAAAAATCCCCAACCTTCATTTTGTACCACAGAAAGAGACAGTTTACAGTTTTCTAACTCCTGTTAAACCTCTGGCGTGACTCTTCGAGGTCCTGGATTCCTGGATGTCTGTGCTCCTGGAAGGTGCCTGTGGCACACACGGCCCCTGTTACGGTCCCACCACGTGTTCTGCGAGGGGTCTTCCTCACCTTGGCACATTGCATGTGGTTGCAGCCCTCGTTCTTCTGAATCGGGGACTTGCAGTTGGCGCACGGTTTGGAGTTCGTTAGTAACCACAGGCAATTAGCAGCGTCTTCATAGGCCTCGCTTACTCCCACGACTTCACCAGGGCGAAGGGAAGATGTGGGAGCATGTGAAAACAGAGGAGTTAAAATGGTACTTTGGTAAGCTTTTGTGAAAATCAGATTACAAAAGATATATGTTTACCTGTTTCTTGACAGAATACAGTAATTCTTCACTAATTCTCACATAGATAAATGTATACATTTTATAATTTAGACATATTATATAATATTATTACATGTTATTTATTTATATTCCCACACATGTTTCTACATATTTTTTATATATTATATATGACATTTATAATATATAAATGAGCAAACACATATATGAGAAAAACTGGCATACTTTGTCAAAGTATGGTGTATTTTGCCTCTTTATAAAGTATGGTGTATTTTGCCTCTATAAAATTTTCTATGCTTTCTAGAATATTTGTAACATATTATGGGAAGGCTCTGAAATGTGGTAACCAAGTTAGGTTACTATCAATCAAAATTAAACACACACACACCCACACACACCCTTCCCGTCATGACTCTTACGTTCTTCTGGTTTCATTTCAGACACTTTCTGTAGCCAGTCCTTCCAGGTCTGGCAGTCACAAGGTTCATGCGCTTCCCCAAGACATTCCCTGAAAGTGAAGGTATACACACAATTACTTATCATTTAGAGATTTAGACATAAAGTTCATTTTGGTTCAAGTTAAAAAATATGGAAACTTACCAAGACATGCTAAAACTTTAATTAAGGCAGGAAGATAAAAAGCCATCCAATTAACATTACATTAAAATACTCTTAGACTACTTGTTCACAAGCGCAGACGACCAGTATTAAGATTAATCAAGAATTTAAATGAGACAGGAAAGAAAAAGAGCCTTTTAAAATTATAATCTGAAATAAATCAGCTGGTTTGCAGTTTGAGTTTTGCCTGGGTACCATTTTAGTGCCACAGAAAGTGCTAGAATAGTTTCCGTGATAAAGGTAAACCAGAATAAAGATATTATCCAAAACTAGTTCCTTTGCTATACCTGAGATGCATTTTATGAAGAATTCCTTCCATCTGTTCAGTTGTAATAAGTAATCTTTAACTAGAATCAAGCTTTCAATCTGGAAGAAGATCCAAGCCCTTCAACACAGCATTAAGTATTTATGGTTGTTTATTGTTTCCACCCATCTCTTAAACGGAGGCTTTAACTGAGTTACACAGTGGAGAAATGAGTCCCTTGAGCTTCTCCTGAAGCTGCGTCTAGCTTTAAGAATGGTGTTCATTACTATGCCCTGGCAGATATACAGCTTCCAGATGGTGCTTCGGTGTAGGGGCATCAATATAAACTCTGGATTTGTAATGACTCCCTTTTTTACTAAATAACAGCAAATAGTCTCAGACATCTCCACATCAAACAAACCCATTGAGAGGGAGTATATTTCAGATGGGCACCAGCTGCACCAGAGCACACACAAGTTTTCTGCAGACCCAGCAGTGAACTGTCCTCTGCAGCGCAGATTCAGAAGCTACGTCAATACCCTCTGGCCACTCTTGTCCACGTCTTCAGCAGGGACAAAGAAAACGCTACAACAACAGTCTTCAACTTTTTTCCCACTATCTAGTCTGCTACCAAACAAACTCAAATTCACCACACAAGGATCTGTGGTTTGAAGACGCTTAAGATCTGTAGCTGGGAAAGACTGCTCTGGAATGAGTAACTAGTTCTACACAATGTGATCTCAGCCCTGGCTGAAAACGGACACCTTTTGGCTCAGTGCAGCACAGCAGGACAGGGAAATCCTTGACCTCCAGAGAGCCAAGACCACTCACGCAGTGTTTGCTCCCAAAAAGGGCTGAAACTAGCAAAAGTTAACTTTAACAAACTCAGTTCTGAGTTAAAAGTTGATTAATCGATCTTTTACTGGGTGCAGGGATGGTTGTCTCTCTGGTGTTTTCCAATGTGTGAGTATGTGGATTTTTAATGAAGCGCCATCATACGTATATCCATGGCTTACTTGAAGGTGTGGTACATACCCAATAAAATTGCAGCACGTTTCAACAAGTTAAAATTCATGGAAGAGCTAAAAGCATTATCCAAGAAGAATGCAGTTCTGGATTTTCTTTCCCCTCATGATAATATCATGATATATCAAATATATAATTTGATAATAGATTTGATGTATCAAATATATAATATTTGTATCATATGATGAATTTTGAAACAAAACAGCAGAATGCTGTTGCAGTGTGTAACTGGCTTCCCAAGTGCACCTGAAGAGACATCTCTCCCACAGAAGGAGATGGGATGAAAGCAGTGAGGACAAATGCTACAAAATTCCGTGCACACTCTCCGCTGTGACTATTTTCCAGAAGTCTGCTTGCTAAAATTCTTTGTGCTTCTGAAGCAGCATGAAGAGGCTCTAATATGTTGAATGTATCTGATAACACACAGAAGCAGGATTTGTGCAGTTTCGTGCAGTTTCCATTTGTACTACATGGTAAATATCTCACCATGCTCTTTCGACAGGGAATAGAATTTTGTGTTTGCCACAACAGATTACATTATTTTGAAGGCACTGCTAGTGGTGGGTAATGAAAAATGAGTAAATTCTAAGGAGCTCTGTACTTAAGAGGAACATTCCTACCTTCACATAAAAAAAAAAAAAAAGAAAAAAAAGAAATGCTCAATAGACTCAGAACTTAGTTTCTTTATAAGCAGGAAGGCTATAGATCCAAAAAAAAGCAAGTGATTGGCTAGTGGTTGGCTGGAGTATTCTATTACATAAATTCTGAGAATCTCTTAGTAAATGCAGTATGAATTGCTAGTACAATGTCTAAGCTGTAGATTACCTGGGTAAAATTGCAGAACTGACATGGGGATGTATGGGACTGTGGGATGTGTTGATTGAACTTTAAAGATATAAAGCAAGCTCCCTTTTACACGGAGTAACGATGAAAACCCTCTGAACTGAGAACACACTTTCTTTTTCTTCAGAGGAACTCATCTCATTAATACATAGGGATTTTGTACTGTAAGACAGACTCTGCTCTCCTCGTCAAATTGCTCCAACTTACAGTACTGTGGGATGCTGTGGCTGACAGCAGAACTGTCTTGCTATTGCTGGAACGATTCGTTCACGGTTGTGGGGAAGGAAAAAGACCTTAGAAAGGCGTTCTTGGACATTCTACTGCTAAAATGAGGTCTTTTTCAAGACCTTAATGGTATTTGCCTGTGCACCATCTCAAAGCCTTACCATAAAAAGAACATTCAGAAATATTATCAGAAAACATAAAAAAAAAAGACATTTCTCAAAAATTAGGCAACCAGAGGACATTCTGGGGAGCTAGTACATTCAGCCCACGTAAAGGAAGCAGAAGCTGCCAATGTCTGAAGGACCATGTCGACATTACACTAAAGTGGTCTCAAGCTCTGTCCTTTGAGTTAACGGAAATATTGATTTTCTGTCTCTAATCAGGAGCAAGGATGAGAGGATGGTGACTTCTTGTGGAATAGTACTAAGGTTTGTTATATGTTCACTGGTAAAAAACATTTTCTGGTTTATTTCTACAGGATTTGTTTCCTTCTAAGTTCTCTACCTGTTGTGAACAACCTCTTTCCAAGAAGTACTGTTTTCTGGCTTTTGTGGTTGTTTCATTACATCTGCTCTCCTTTTTGGAATCAAGCAGATTATTCAGGATCTCGCATAATGGCTTCATTTGAAAAATGAAAAGAAGGATTACTCAGCTTGTCTGAATGTCTATACTTTGGTTGATCCTTTTTGATTTTCCACCATCGGAAAGGATTTCCCACTACAGTAGTCCTAGACCATCAGTGAGATAGTCTAAAGGAACTAGGACAGGTCTTTGTTCTGCATTTCAGAAAAAATATTCCACCACTTTTTTACTTTTGTTGATATTGTGGTTGTCCTTTCCTTGGAAGTGCTGAAGACAGGCACTCTGAGGGATGTTTTTTAAGTATCTTATGGCTTTTTACTCCTCAAGCTTGTATTCATCTTAAGACTCAACCGAAGACAACCGAAAGAAATAGTGCTGATCCTGAGGTGAAACAATTACTGGAGTGATCCTGTGAACAGAGCAGCTGCGTATGAACCAAAAGGTCCTCCACAGTCCTATTTAAAATCCAGGTTCTTTAAGGTGATTTAACCAAAATTCAGACAGAGCTAAAACCTGCTGATTTTCTTTGCTACAGTTCAGAATGTGCCATGTTTCAGTTATACTACAACTATCCAGAGAGCCAGAAGAATCCCGCTTCTCCTCTGCCCCCTCAGCACAGAACATCACAACACTCCACGCCGCTGTTTTACGTCTCACAGAGCCAATAATGAGTAAGACGTTGTTATAAACCTTTGCTGTGCCCCGAAGTACTAAAATATTTGTACACATGAGGTTATTTTGTGTGTGCATATAGGACAGTACAGCCACATACCACCCCATAAAAATTTTTTTGCACGCTTGGTTTTAAATGGGACTTTTCCCTGGAACAGCAGTGACTGTGAGTTTATGTAGGCAGGTTTTCAGTACTAACCAGCAGAAAAGATGTCCTTTCCCACAGTCTACAGCAGGGGCTTTTAGCATGGGGAAACTAAGAGTATCTGATCCTGATGAATTCGATCCTTGTCTTGTGAGCCTTACCGCTCTTTCACAGCCCGGTATAGGACACCATTTAATAGCAGGATTATTTTCAACAAAGGCCTGGGGGGGAAAAAGGAAAATATTTTACCTCATAAGATCAGAGTTCATCATTGATATAAAACATTCTGTATTCATAATCTTCCTTTGAAGGAACAAAGCCAAAAAGCGTAAGGACAACCTTGTAGCTACTTTGATAGGCTTTTAAAAAGTTATAAAATGGGTATAATTTAATCTTCACCTTATTTTTTTTCTAACAACAACAGTGCTCTGGACTTAGCTAAGATGCAAATGATTTCCATCCCAAGCAAACTTTTCCATGTGTGCAAGACAATTCCTTTGTCATATGGCTTACTGTAAACTTCCAGTATGTTGGCACTGGCAATACACTCAGAACCAACCCTGGTAGTTGAAAAAAATTAGAACCTCATTGATTAAAACAAAAATCCCCCAATATATCCCACCCACAATGAACCTGAAATCAGATCTAGACTAACTCAGGAATTTATCTCCAATCTTTTTTGGTTAATGCAGCTGGTCTTCTTTTGTAAAATTTACATCTAATAAATGAGGAGGAAACGGACCTTTCACTACTTTGCTTCAAGCCTATGCTGATCACCAGCCACTTGAAATATGAAGATGTAAAAGATTATTCAGACCTGGTCATTTAATTTGCATCTTACTGTGTACCAGTCTGTTACTATGTACAGTGAGACCTGTCACAGTTTTGCCCTGCCACCGCTGATACAGCAGTACATTATCTCAAAGACCAGCCCATTACTAGACTAGCATAAAAGAAAAGGGTGAATTAAAAGATTGGTTTTGAAAACAAGTTGCAATGATGGGAAGTAAAAAAGCAAACTGGAAGACCAAATCAAGGTTTTCATATTTCCCTTCCAATACAGAGCATCATAACAAGCATTGGATGGAAAAAAAAAAAAAAAGTAATTCACTTGTACTAATAAATTTTTTAAATGGAGCAGGTACTATTTTTGAATGTAAACAGTCTCTGGGTAATAACAGTCATCCAAAAACTTTTAAAATTTTAGGTTGCCAACACAAACAAGTCTGGCTGATTAAAAGCTTCTTATCACCTGTTATGAACATTAGCTTGATCAAATAATTTTATTAATACTGCATTAAGTTACACGTTATAGAAGTATTGCATCTGTGCTTAAGGAATAAATGTAATGTTCTTTCTTGTTTTTCTAAGTGGTGTATCAAACATTGATATTATGATATTTAAGACATTCAATAATTCAGTGTACTTATTAAGTTATTAATTCCTACTTAGAAAGTTACAGATTTATTGCAGTATTTCATATAGAAGTTATAAGTAATTTTTTTATAAAATGAAATATGGTTCCGGAGTACAAAAACAACTTGATAATTTACCTTAATGTCAAACTGAAGGTATCTTTTGTCCATCTCCTTGGAAACCACACTTTCTATGATGTCTACAGGCACAAGCTGGAAACAATCATATGCTGGGCAAAAAATGTTGTGAGCTTCACCCTCTTGAATTTTCAGATTCAAAAATCTGCCAGAATTTTGTCAGTCAGTATTTGTGAATAAAAAGTAAAAATTAAAAGGCTGCTGAATACTTTATACTATGTTCACATATATTCACATTAATCATTTTTTTAAACAAAGAATAGGAAGTATCTCTTTCTGCTAAGAAGGGCTACAGATTTAATGAACAACATCATAAAAAAAGAAATGAAAGAAGACTGCAATGGTTCAAAAGCGAGCAACATCCACTAACACCCTATCTGTTTGTGGTTTCCATTCTTGCCATTTATTAGATGGCTGTGCAATGTTTAATTAAACCCAGCATTACTTGTAATTTAAATCAGAAATGGAACATGTAAGTCTAATTAATCTAAGAAACAATTAATTTGCTATGCAATTAATTTTTACAATTGTGCTAGTCAAACTAGGTCTGCTCTTGGAAACAAATTTCTAAATGGAGACCTTTATAGTTCCTAAGCACCAGAATGGGAGACAGATCGAGCAGAGATCATCTCAAAGTGGACTTTAACTAACAGTGCACATGGCCGCGTAATTTAAAAGCTGTAACTTACTCACTAACCAGACATCAAGGATGATACTCATCTAACTTTAATCACCTAAAGGATGGGCTATTCTAAGTTAGTCAGCTGGGATCCTTTAACAGTTAAGGTAGAGAGAGCTGCCAGCTCATCCCATCCTAGAGTCATATCTCAGAAGGCGGATCAGCTTAGTCCTGGCCATTATCACAGTGACTCAGGAATGACTGGCTCAGGCAGACGAATCCCACCCTGGATGTGTCCCTGCAAACACTTGACACCGAGTTGCAGCTCTGAGTGCAGGCACAACCGCAGCACACACAGTCCAGTGCCCAAATGAGAAGCATCACATTGAGCCAGTGATCTCCTGCATGACAATTTGCAAGACAACAGAACTATTAATTTCCTGGCCACTGAAAAGAACTGCCTTCTAAAAGCTCATCTGGAAGAGAGAGCGCTCTTCCTTAGCACAGGACGCACATGTTGGTATAAACTGTGCTGACACCACACTGTCACCAGATGCTACAGAGGTACAGTTTACAGTTTTAGTAGCACAGTCTCCTGAATAGGAACAAAGTGACTATAAAGGCACTGCATACAGATATAATTATTCCTGGGAAGTTTGATTAGTGTTTATACCAGCATAATTATCCGTGTCTCATTAGCGTGACTATTCTGACTCAAAAAACCCAAACAGTAGTAACAAGAGCATTACACTAACAGAAATAAGCTAAATCTACTCCTCAGTTATTAGCCCTCAATGTAAGAAAGCGTTTTCATTGTTTTTCTGACCAGAAATGGATTTACGATGCCCGAGTTCAGTGTGCTGAACTAAGAGATGGAATTGACCACGTGCTTGATTTAGAAAGCAGGGCCAGGAGCACATACACTGAGCAAGGGTGGAGCAGGCTCATCTACTCACAACACAGGCTGTAAACATTTGCTTAAGAGTTTTGCTGAATCAGGACCAAACCAAGCATTATATATGCCTAGAACAGTTGATGGCCACTTCGATATTTGATAGGGTCAAACCAGAAACTCTCTGAAACCCAAACAGTACTTTAACTTTAGCTGTTTCTGGTCTCTGTCCTTCCCTCTTCAAACTGGGAAGCGTGAAAGTTTCTCAAAAGACAGAAAAGGGCATATACTCACGCCTCCCAGCATGATCTGCAGAAGTCGTGCCCACAAGGCATATCCACCGGGTCTTCAAATACAGAAATATTACACATACAAATGCCACACTGTAGATGAAAAAAGTACTTCTGATTAAGAAATACTCTAAAGCCTTTCATATTGGTAGCAGGACAAGTTAGGTTGGAAAATCTCAGCAAAAATTTAAAGAAGTGCTCAGTAAGGCAAAAAAATCTAACCAACCAGAAAAAAAAAAAAGGTATTTAGACTATAGAAATAGAAATATCAGGTATCTCTGTTTCTCTACTTCTCCTTTCAAACACCTCATTCTGGGGTGCCTTCCATCGTGCCCTCCAGCTCAGTAAATTCTTCACCCTGATGAGCGCTGGGACCTCAAAGTTAGAGTTCGAGGGACAAAAGGGACACGAATTTTTCATCAGCTTCACAGGCAGCCAGAAACGGGGCTTGAAGATGACAGAGGCTACAGGAAATGTTCAGCATCTCACACAATCAGGTCCGAATCAAGGCAGAGAAATTGCACTGTGCAACGCCAGCAACTATTTTAAATAATGATCTACATGAATACATTTTTTTAAAATACTTTGAGGGTTTTGATTAAAATAAAGATTAGGTTAAGATACAAATATTCCAGCAGCAGATATCACTGATGAATTTTATACAACTCGGTACTACAGAAAAAATAACATTGAATATTTACTCTGAAAACATTTAAAGCACACGGATGAAAAAACAAAAAAGTTAGCATTTAAAGTGTAAAAACTGATGGAGGGCACTTATTGTTGTTTCAGCTATTTCAGCTTATTGTCTTACCCAAATTAAGTATTTTAGCTGTTGACAATGCATCAAAAATGTTCACGTATAAATTTTATACGAGTTTTCAATTTTTTTTAAAACGCAACTTTAAAATAAGGAATTTCATGAAGCCATGAGTTCAAAGCATCCAGTACAGAACATTTAATGGCAGGGTTTTAATTATAAGATATACATGCAAAATCTGAAAAGAAGATTTATAGCTTGTGGTTTTATCTCTTTCCTATAGTTTTTTCTGCTAAAACAAGCGACTTCAGAAAAATATGTATTATTTCATAAACAAGATTTAAAAATATTATTTTGATAGCTCTTTATAAGATTTTTAATCGAACAGGAATACTAAGCGTGTAACATTGGATTTCGACACCCTAGATCCAGAATGACAATCATTATCCAAACCTGCATCCCTGGCTTATGGACCAATGATGACAAACAAAACACACAATGTGAAACTGAAAACAAGTAATCTTTCATTACAGACTTTAATTAGGAACTATTCCTGGATAGTACTTAACTGCTCATGTAAATAAATGTACGATAACATTATTCCTTCTATATAGCTTCTTTCTCAGCATTTTACAAATAAAGAAATAAAATATTTCTATGCAGAATGCAAAAATCTGAATTTTAATATGAGCCCTAGGGATGATCCATTTGCAAGACTGCAAATAATAATTCTACAAAAATGCTTAGGTCACAGAACAAAAGTTTTCTAATGCTGCAGCTGTGGATTATTAAAAAGAGAACTCTGTCTTCCACAAGAACCACGCTGATGAAAGGCACTTTCAGATTTCAGATTTGCAATAGCCTTGTAAACCGCTTGAAGCAGCCCACACATAGTAAAAGTAATTATAAGCCCACAGTACACTAGTAGGCAGGCATTTCAAGATGCAGACAAAGAGAATTTTGTTTTCTAAAGAAAAAATTTTCAAAAAGCAGGGTTCACAGCATTGAGTAAATCCAGGGAAATGGAGACAATGAGAGTGAACATCTCGTCTAGTTTGAGAGGAGAGAAGCTCGGAGGAGCCAAATGCACTGATGTGCCTGTAGCTGGCTGAAACACTGCTCTGTGGGTGACAGCCAAGGTGACAAGAGAGTGCTTTGTACCAGCCAGATGCTCAACCACGTTATTGCAGAGAATGTCTGAGGTGCCAACAACTTCTCTGCTCACTGCTCTGGGAAGAGAAACACTTCCGACCTTGACCAAGGTATTTTCAGGAGGAGATACGGAGGCAGCTCCCCACTCCACGTAGGTGTGCCACGTTTAGCTCTATTGCCTCACACCTATTTATAAACTTACCACAGCTGTCTCCAGGTCTCCTGGTGAGGGGCTGATTTCATCTGGGGAGGTAATGGAAGAGCGTGTGGTGCGTGGGGTGCGTGGGGAAGGGAGCGTGTCCCAGGCGTTGTACCCGCTGGGGGGGGGAGTGGGCATCTGGACCCCCGAACGCTGGCAGCAGTTCTCCGGATTAGACATCCAGGCCTCCAGCAACTTCTCCCTGTCCCAGTCTTCAACAAACACACAGAGACAGGGCATTGTGTGGCTGACAAGGTTTTAAATACATTTTGTAACTGCATCCTCAAAAGAATATATAAACACTAAGCCCCAAAATTTTAGAAATAAATAAATATGATAAAGGGTAAGTGCAAGAAACTTTAGACATTAAACTTTAGGGAATGCATTCCAAGATAACACATAATGCAATGTATTTATGTAAATAAATGCATCACAAGCATCTCCTTTCCCTTGAATATCAGTCTTTAATATTATTATTATTATTAGTCTGTAAACTGTTAAAAGGGTATGTAAGAATGATCTTTCCAAGAATTTAAAATAGGCTTTTCATGAATAAAGTGAGATTATGTTAAGATTTCACATTATTCTTTTATGGATCTCAAGATTAAATGCAAAACCATTACAACTTGGCATTTGATGTTTCCCAATTGTTGAAGACTTTGTAAATAGCTCGGTTATATCCTTCACTCGGCTGAAGGAATTCTATGTCTTCATTTCAAATAAAATAAATTCTGTTTGAATAATTTCCATAACACGACTACAGCTACAGACAAAACAGTTGATTTTCTTGTGACCTGCAAACTGTCTGTGCTTCTCTCCACACTGGCCAATGGCATTAAGTTCCCGCTACATCACTACGGCAACATCAAAGGAATGACCTCTCCAACACAGACTGATTTCTTCTCAACTTTCAGCCCCTGCTTGCAAGATGCTGGAGACATTTCTGCACAGTTTACATCAACCTCACTGCTTTTGGACTTAATATGGACTGTGATGCACATTTAAACAGTATATTGCCATAATTTTCTTCTTCAAAATATTTGCACAGCTTACAGAATCTGCCTACCCACTTAGTCAAATATTTAGTAATATTTAGCCTTAATGAAAGCATTCTGAGAATCCAAAATAGCATTCAAACATTGCACATGCTATAAATATATTTTAAGAATTAAACAAATAATCAACATTAAAAAACACATATGCAAAGACTGTGCCTTCAATATCATCAGACTGACACAAGCCAGTTCACTTAATCCAACGTTTAAAGGAACACAAATACCAACTACTGAAAATAACGTAGAAGAGGTGAGTTTCAGGTATCATACCTCCTCATGGAAGTCTGGCAAATGCTGAGGCTTTCAAACTGCATTTCATTTTTTCACTTTTCCCTCTCCCTTTTATTTTCACAAGGAGCCCGCAAAAGTAATAGGGCATGCCAGCTTAACCCAGTTTGGAGACAAGCACCTGAGCCGTTCACTACCTGAGCAGCTCCTCTGGCCCACAACAGCAATGCTGTGCCCCAGTGAGTTCTGAACCACTGAATCGAAGCCTGAACCTTCCACTGAGTTTCAGAGATACTTTTGCCTGGAGCGAACACACTGAATTAAGTATACCCCCATTGTGACAACCCCAGTTTAAATTACACAACAAGAGCACAGACTGATTTCAGCACAATTAAACTAGTTACAGGTATTGATAGAGAAAAGTTTTCCCTCTATTAAAAGAGTAACTACAAAAATGCTTCAAAGGACATACACTCATATGCTTTAAAACCCCAAGGCAATTTCTAACCATTTATTACAATTATTACAGACTGCTTTTAGTGCAGCAAGAAATAAATTTTGATCCAGTTTTATACACAAATATATAGTGGCAGAAAACCAACAGTCTGACAAAAATAGGTACAATTAATTTGATATATAAAACCATGGAAGTTCTACTTCTGTGTCTCTCACTAAAACAGGAAAGCTCTGTTTCTCCACACTAAGTTAAAGTGTCTCCCATCACAATTCCTAGTTTGAATCACTTTCCTATCCACTTCCTCGTCTGCCTGGGTGCCTTCCGACACACTGCAGCTGCACATCTCTCTGAAGTACTGCGTGAACGCTTTCCTGCTGTCTGATCAACTGCTACTTATCTTTTACTTTGAAATAAGAAGTACACATATAACCACAATTTTGATTTTGCTGAAAAGAGTTTATTTAGTCTTTAAGGTTTTGGATTACCGTGTGCCCGAAGTAGAGCTTCTGCAGTGAAGAGCGGGGCCTGGAGCATGTCAGCAGATTCCACAATCAGCATATCCTTAAGCCTTCGCAGGTCCTGCAATCTGAGCCCCTCATACGGCTTTGAGAAGAAGAAAGACAATTTATGTCCAGCTGTATCTTCCAGTTAGTCTCCAATTCCATATTAGAATGAAAACATTCAAAGTACTTTTCCTGATCATCACTCCAACTATGAGGTAGTACGTGTTAAAATTTATTCATTGTGCAAACCAATGACCATGCAAAGCTACATGAAAACACTGTAATTTTACAATATTTATAGTATGATCTTTGCACATTTCAAAATCTAAAGGACACTACCTCTAGAGTTCTCCATTACAGCTGGAGGCCACGTTCAAGTTATGAACTAGCCTAACATTGACTCACTCTCAAAAAAGCTGGATTTTCACAGAATCCAGCTGAATTTTGAAGTGATTAAACCTCAAATATTGTGGCATGGCTATGAGAATGCATGACTAGATTTGAACTAAGGATTTCAAGGGAGAGCGAGAAAAAGGAAGGGTTAACGTACATTGCATATAGATCCTCTGACACTTACTTCACACATGAATTGAGATCTATTAACTTAGAATTGATGTAGAGGAGGATACATCGAGGGAGTAAGAAGGGATACATTTGGGAACAAAATCAGGTACAGGTCGTATGAGGCCTATCAACCCTCAGAGAAATGCAGAAATCAGTCATGAATGGAACAGATGAGGCATGCAGTTAGAGGTTCACAGAAGCATGGAATGGTTGAAGTTGGGAAGGACCTGTGGGTGACATTTGGTCCAACACTCCCACTCAAGCGTGGCCACCTACAGCCAGATGCCCAGGACCGTGTCCGGATGGCTTTTGCATATTTCCAAGGTCAGAGATTCATTGTACACAGAGATGTCAAAACTCTCTCTGAGAAACAGCGACCAAGTCTGATGGCCCTATACAATAAGAGATCATCCAGCTGCTTTCCTAGTCTGGAGCTCCATCCCCTTATTACAACATTTGAAAAAGGTCAAATTAGAAAAACAAAAACACGGTAATTTTAGGATTCTGAATTAGCTCCAACCACTTGAGATGCATACACATGTTTTGCAGACTCCTTTTTAAAATTAGGAAAGGAAGAACATGACAGCAAATAATGTATTTGTTATAGTGTTGCACAGAGAAAATGCCCCAAAGGGAGAAAGAGCAAAACAGGTGGGAGGATACAGGCAGAATGGATACAGAAAGGGTATGTCACAAAATTATTCGTACATGTAATGGTTTTATTTATATAAAGGATAGGTAACAAAAGATTTAAAGCATTTGACATAAAACTGATGTGTGCTCAGCACTAATTACAAACCTGGTCGCCAATGGCAACTGTCATCACCAGTTTGGAGAAGAAAGGACACAGAGCAGCAGCAAGAACATAGATGACCACATGAAGACCACACATCATTATTATAATACCTGTACTTTTATGTAGAGCATGGCTAAGACTCTCCAGTGCTAGACATGCTGTCTACATGTATACATACGCAGGAGCAAAGCAAAAGACTGGTTATGTCCTCAGAAGTTTACAATCTAAATAAAAGTCTACTGTGCACATCACCCTTTGAGGGTAACAAGCAGAAGGCAGAAGACGGGGCAAATGGATACCCTGCGCTTCTAAATTATTTTGTTCTTTTGAGACACATACTCTAAAAACATGACATGCTTCCTACATTCTAGCTATCATAATAAACTCTATAAAATGCATCCAAAGATATAACTGGCTCCCACAAGGACCTCAGCTAGTCAATAACATAAACAGGAATTTCTCAATACTAGAAACTGGCAAGAGTAATGGTACCACAGCTCTGCATTGGGTCTTCATCCTTTTTGAGAAAGCAGGAAAAGCAGAAGAGAAATAGACTGTGAGCATCCTGACCTTTATCTTGGTTGCCCAAGATCAGGGAGTTTCTGTATGTCCTTCCATTGCTGATCATGCGTGACTCAGTAGAGGACAATCTGAACATTAATGGCTTGCACTGAAATAAATCTGGGCCACTTGATTCATAGCACGCTGGAATTTGACTGACCTACTTAATTTCTTACAAAAGAGATCATTTATAAAAACATGTCAGAGAGAGAGGATACAAACAGCTGGGTGCCTGAATGATTATAACTGTGTGAATATACTGCAAAAAAAAAATGGAAGCAAACAGTAAATCATCTTGACTGAATCTGAACTGCATTTTGAATTGCAAAACAAGTAGCTTCATCAGCACAACAGTACTCAATTCCTGAATACCACGTAAATCATAAAAAGGTCTTCTCTGTTAAACCTGCAACATATATGCATATTTTAATATTTTATCCTGAAATGCAGATATGCTCAAAATGATATTTAACTGACTGATTCTACGTCAAACTCTGACAAGTATCTCCCTTGAGTAACAGGCTATTATATTATCTCAGCTGGGGCATTCCACACAACCCAGCAGGGATTTTTGGATCCTGAGGTTTTTAAGAATCCTAATTTTATCTTTTTAAGTAATGAGGGAACTATTTCTCAAGAATGTGTTAGAAACTTCAGACATTTGTTTTATAAAATAATATATGAGCCCAAAGAAGAAGGTGAAAGAAAGGAAATTTCAGGCTGGCACTATTAAGTAGCTTAGTCTGGAAACTCCAAAATGAAGGTTTCATACAATGAGAACCCTCAAAATCGTCAATGTGACCAAGACACGGTCTCTTGTAGAGATTTGTGAAGACACGGTCTTTAGTTATAAGGATGTATAATTCTTTATGTACTACCACAGAGGGTTGCTTTTACCTTTGTCAAACACTGATGACTTACCTCTGCACTGATATATAATGTAAAGCATTTTGATTACAGCTTATGATGCCGAGACTTCCTTTAATACTCCTTCACGGACTTTTTTATTGATATTTGTTGTAAAAACGGCATTGTTCAATATTAACAGTGATTTTGGGATATACTATTTGAGTTACTACTTTTACACACTGCTGAGCTTCTCACCACAGATTTCAACAGACTTCTGTTCTCAAGAGCCCTCCTTTTTAAATATTTTGTCCTCGATTTTTTACCCCTAATCTTTAGGTATCATAGATTACATAACTGTTTTTCACCTGAAAGTACTTTTAGTATGCAAGCTGATTATTTTAACAGTTCATTTCAAACAATTATTCGTTCCTTCACTTATGAAGTACCATTAAAATAGACAAGGGCAAAGCAATTTTTTGTTACAGTGATGACTGCGTAATTAATTGGTGTCAAAAAAATTTCATGCAAATATCCTCTTTATGGGTGAATGGAGTTCTACATTTAATGGAGTCACATATTTTAAATGGAGTATAGGTATTTTTTAACTCATTCAAGTATAAGTATATGCACTGTATGTACATTTATCTTAACTATCTGTAGTCCTTTCACTTAATAAGCCTTTATCTGTAGAGACAAAATACCTTTTTGCATTTATGATATTTGCATTATATATGTATTTACATAACATCAATTCTAGAATGGAAGAAAACCATTCCTATTTCTATGCGCTCAATAAATCTGTGACACACACACTAGCAGTGTATTTTTACAGTATTCAGTGGCACATACGTAAAATGAACTAAGAAATTATATATTTTGCTATTGCACAATGTATTTCACTGAGTCTGACTGAGAGCCAAAACTGTTCTAGATGACCTGCTCTGAAGTACTACTCATTCCTAGGTGTTTCTTGCATAGATTTATAACATTGCATGGTGTGACTGCAATGATGGTACAGTAAATTAAAAGACTGTGCAAACAAAACAACCAAAATCTATAAAAGCAGTTTAATAAATAATCAGAGTCATATTATTTAGTGTAATTTCAGTTAGATTTAAAACATAAACTTAGACTTCATATAACGGAGGTATTTTTTTGGAGATTGTTCACCAACAATATAAGAGAAAAGAATGAAGACAAAGAAGCTCAATCAAAAATATACTCCTGGCATGTTTTCTATTGCCCACACATTTCTGTTTGCTACACCTAATTACAGTGTTAAGAGCGTCATGTTTCATACTCATACTCCATTCCTAAAATATTTAGTATTTCCATTTTATATAAGAAATACAGATTACGTGTGTGTTGGAATATTGTTTCTCCTCCAAATTACATATTGTGGAAACACACTCCAAAACTGTGTCAGGGCCTGTTTGCTACCCATCTTCAACTGCAGTCTCCAATCTGATCACTGAAAATGTCTGTGGTGTACTAAAACCAAAGTGAAATAGAAACGTTGCTTTAAAAACATGCTTCAGGGAGCACTGTAGGAAAATGAGATTTTAAAGGGTTGGGTAAGCACACGATGGAAATGGATTTTATTCAAAAACCCTGCTGGAAGGAGTAAACCGAACTGCTGGAATGGATGGGCAGCTGTGGGGCCCTCATAATTGACATGTGGGTCTACTCAGCAATCTCTACTTCTTAACTGCCTGAGAGCCTCTGTAATGAAAGAAAGGTATGTGCAAGTTATTGTTTTCACTATTACGAGTGTTTCAGTTCTAAACATGAACACTCACATAATTCCTTGGTAATATTTCAATGTGAAGAACACCATGAACTGGTTCTCAACATCAGAAACAGAGCTTTGTTATTACTCTGAGTATACACACTTAATTCAATGACACTGCACAGAGCACTACAAAAATCTTTTGCTCTGTATGAAAAAGAGGGTTATCTTCTGCTGTAAACATGGCAGGTCTGGAAAGGGAGGTATTGGGTATTACCACTCCTGACACTACTGCGTGGATCACAAACACCAGAGTTAAGCTCGTTTGTCTGTTTTGCCTGGGAAGAAATCCTACTCATGGTTTCAAATGTTTTATCTTTTCCTATTCTCTTAGCTGCACTGGTGCATATGCCAGCAACGCCATAGTACAAATATAATGATAAAAATTATTCAGGTTAAATAAAAGAATTATATATTACTACTTGTTAAAACTTCTTTTAAGCCAAATCATTGCTCCAATCCAGTTGACAACATTATTATTCAAATAGTTCTGACTTGTACAACTACAGGAGTACAATCATGGCAGGAAACTGCAGCAGTCTTTTAAAGTGGTTTTGCCAACTGAGAAAATTCAATTTCAACCTATGCTCTTACAACAATTTGTGTGTCTCTATATGGGAATATTCAGAGAAACTAAAACGAGTTAATTACATTTAGTATTTCAATGCACGATTCACATATATTAAATGAGAGTACCTACTGCACTCATCTCAAAATCTCTCGTCTAGGAATAAATGATCTAATTAAGCTTGTTTATATTTGAATTTATTCATATTAGTCAGAAAATTAAACAGTACAAAGGCCTTCTTACTTTCAAACAAAAGTGACCATGCATGGCATTTTTCAGGGAAACAGTCGATGTGACTATTCATAAGCCTATTCATATCTAAATTTGAATGAGTTTTCTTTTAAGTGTCATTAGGTCATAAGTGGGCTCTGCTAGTAAACGGCAAGAGCATGCTACTTTTGAAGGGAGTAGCCATGCAGAAATCTACTATCCTTTAATTTACACAGAATTACTTTGTAATACTTACTGAATCATGCCATTTATCTATGTATTCTTATTTAGAATTTTAGTTAATGAGTAATGGATGGGGGAGGGAATTTTTGCTCAGAATCTTTTTTGTCTAATTATCCTTATCAAACCACAGTCTTCTGTAAAGCATAAAGCATACCAGAATTCAAGCAAAGCTATGTCAGTAAAGTGTCTCTCTTTAAAAAATTGACTTCAGAATAACAATACCTGTTATTATCTGGTTTTCATACAAGCTCTGGTATGCAGTAGCTTCAGGCATCATGTTATAAAACAAGAAAGTAAAGGCACAGTTTTGAAATCCTGCACTACTCAGCTGGTTTTTAATGACGTTCAACCCAGTCTCAGTCTAGGAAGATCCACCAGAACATTTTCCGTACTCTATCCCACAGATTTTCTTCTTTTCAGAATTTCTCCTGCCCTCATTTTCAGGCAGAAAGGCATCTTAAGAAATAATGGTATGTAAAAAATTGGTTTAGAGGAACTGTTTCCCAGCTTACTGGCCTCACTTTATTTCCTCCAGCCTCACAGCCTTCAACACTTTCAAGACAGACCACATAATTAAGTACACACATAAAATTTCTCTTTAGTTTTGACAATGCATTTGTTATGCTCTCTGAGCTTAACTTGAAAAGGTATAAAGAGATGTGTTAAAATCAAATGGTTTACAAATACACAGTACAATGTACAGTACATACTGAAATACTTTGCAGAATTTTGCCACCAAGCAATTGCTACAAATAAAAATGTGAAAAATACCCCAAATTTAAAGTATCCTCTGACCTCTTTTTTGTCTAAAGCAGCATATTCAGCTTCAATGCTTTCAGCTTCGGGATCACGTGAAAATACCATTCGAGATTCCAGATTAAGAGCTAGCTCTTTGTGGTGTTGTTTCTCTGCACAGTCACACGGGGTATCTTTATTTTCATTTTCTGCAAACAAGTCTCCACCATGTTTTACTAGAAGCTGAAAAATAAAATGGTAATGTAAGCAGTTATTAATTACCAACTCTAATAATATCCTGAAAAAAAGATATGTCAGTTAAGAGAACAAAAAAAAAAAATATGAAGAAAAACAGAAAGAAAAGACAAATAAATAGCAGTGATCTCTGGGAGACAAAGATTTTCTATTGTTACTAAATAAACTACTGCTTGATTTCATATATAATTATACCTATACACACTGTAATTCCATGGAACCACAAAACCTCAGAAGTATGTTACAAGGCAATGCTGTACAGTATGTCTCTGTTAGGTTTTAAACACTAAAATTCTGCTCTACTGACATGAAAATGTTTTATGTCTGTTCTTGCGTTCTTTAAATTAAATTACCAACATAAATAAATACTAGGCCACATCACCTTTTACAGCTTAAAAATAAATTTGATGGGAGACTTTCAAAGTCATTATGATGCCCAGTTACTCATAAGTATCTGCTACGTTCACAACACAAACATTAAAGTAATTTTTCATTTGTAAGAAGGTAATTGTATTGAAGTATGTTAGCACAGATGTGTGACATCCTCTAAGAAAGCTGGGCATTTTAAATTAAATACATCAAACCTGTTCTTAAAACACGGACAGTGTTTCTCAGCCTCAGCTGCAGAGCAGAATACAAAGAGCTCTACTTTTCTCTCAGGCAATTATTTCACTTCTCTTTACGCATACCGGTATGCCTATGCCTACCTTTAAAGCTTTTTCTCCAGTGTTACAGTCTTGTCATTATTTCCAATTTTTATAAGCCTACATGAGTCTTCTTTGTGCTGAGGAGTTTACGTCATGAAGTTAATGTATGTGTAAACATTTTTTTCCATTGTTCTCTACAGACAGTGTAAGTTTTGGGCTGTTCATCTTTGTCATCATTCCAATTAATTAAAAATAGAATTTAAAAGTTAATTCAATATATCATATCAGACTCTTTCCCCCCTGGACCAGCTTTGTGCAACATTGTTCCTGTCATTTACTAACAGCAGACTTGTGATTGCGTATCAGCTCTTACCTCCACACAGGTTTTCATCCCTGAGGCAGCAGCATAGTGCAAAGGTGTATTTTTTTTGTTATCAACAGCATCAATGGCTGCTCGTTCGTACTGTCCTTCATCCAGCTTTGCTCCCTTCCACTTCAGGATCATTTGCAAACAATCTGCTCTCCTGCAGTCGTCTTCTGAGGGTCGTGTCAGGCGAGGATGAAGAGCTCCTTCCGAGATCATGATCTGGGGTCCCATACACAGTAGGTGCATAGATGTCTCATTGTGCACGTTCCGTTTGTTTGGGTTACCATCTCTAACAAAAAGAAAAGTTCTGCAAGGGGAAAAAAATAGAAGAAAAATAATTAGCACACAGGTCCACTAATTTTCATGAAGTGGGAAGGGTCTGTTGTGACAGCTCTCTCTTGCTCTTGCCAAGATTTTGATTAGCCATGTGAGTGATAAACATTCCTAATAGGTAATTACTACTGGAGAGCTCTGCTCCATTTCTTTTAGGATTCAATAGCCAAGATCAGGATGATTCACTGAAATATCATTAAGTGCCATATCTAATTTTTTGTCAATGTGTGACATAAATTTTAATTGGCAAAGTTTATTCTACAATTTCATTGTAGAATTTTTTGTATTTTGTATTTAGAATATATTGTATTTTATTGCAATAAGTGTTACTAAGCCACAAGGCTGCTGAAATAGGTGATTTCTTCTTTCTGCTCTGTCCCCTGAACAGTAGCACACTGGTAGTTACCAAATAGATAATGCTAGAGCAACTTCTTAAAAATTCATCCTTCTTCCCCGTATCTTTAGTCAGGTGTTCAGGCGATACCTTTCCTGATAGTACTGCATGCTTTGAGGAAATCTCCATTTATTTTCTTACTCTGGAATATACGGAAGAGCAACATAATGCAAATCCCCACCCAGGCTGATGACAAAGGCTGGCAAGAATTTAAGTCTTCTCTTGAAGGTTTTAGAGGCAGTTCAAAGTGGGCAATAACTACACTGGCAAAAAGGGTCAGCTTAGGAATGAAAGGGAAACAACAGACTGATTCCTGAAATCACAGTGCTGATTCCTGCCAGCTCCTGAGACAATGCAGCTTTCTGCCACTTCCTGCCAGACAGGAGTTATAGAAACTACAATACAGCTCTGCAATGGAAGAACTGAGACATCATGCAAGTCCTGTGAATCCAAACTTGTTTCATACTCATTGCATAAAAGTACAATTTGAAGGCTGTTGAACAAGTACCCCTTTCTAAACGTTAAAAAATAGTTCTTAAGGTAGCTTTAGTAGTGACTAACCATTAGTATAAATTTTTCCCTCATAAAATTAAGCTCTTGGGAAAAAAACAATAAAACTCTTGCTTAAGAAGTTATGGTCATCCTAATCTAAAATGAGAAGTGCTTAGGTCCTGCCTGCTTGCAGATTCTCTGCTCTTAAACAAGTGGAACGACACTTTTCTGTATTAACGAAATGATGGAAGGCTCTATGATGAATTTAAATCTTTTAAATCATTGCTGCTCTGTTTTACTATTGCTTCATAGCACAAAGAATATCCTTACTCAGGTAAGTCTATCAGCAAGGTAGATTTCCAACTCCTGCAGCAAGAAGTATGAGCAGATTACTTTTTCCAAGAGATAGATCAAAACACCCTTCCTAGAAGGCTATTTCCTTGCCTAAGCTCAATGTTTGCCCTTCTGTCAAAGTTACCTGCTAAAAAATTGTCCATCTGTCTCTAAATATGTTGAAAAATTCAGTAAAAAGCATATGTGAATCTCTGAGATCAATTTTTTGGCATTTGTAAAAAACGCTGTTAGGCTTGGGGAAAAATTTGTTCTGATTACTTGCTCTCCTTGCTTGTCACTCAATGTCTGCATCTCATAAATCGGCGTGACAAATACCAGGGCTGCCAGAGGCCACCAGCACCTCACTCTGGACACAAAAATGTGCTTCACAGTATTCCCCCTTTTTCTCTCTTAATCTCTTCCGAAAGGATCAGCTCTTGAGTCTAAGGGGAAGTCAAGCTAATGCTGAAAAGCCAAGGTGAACCCATGACTTTTAAGTTCAGAGGACACGACTGATGTCCAAGAAAAGGGTAAATTAACACATTTTACTTCCACAATTTCATTATTTGACAGGGCTCCAGTTTTACCCCTGGTATTTGGTGGTTAAGGCTTTCATAGAGCAGTGCTACAGACCCTTACAATTTGCCTGACTTCAGAGGTATAAAAAAGCTAAATTCTGCCTAGAAACATACGGGTAGAATGAAAATACGCATTGCCTATGAGAAATACCAGCTAACCACAAAGCACCCAGACTTTACTCTGGCCACAGGTTCCAGAGTAAAGTTCCAGTTATTCAAGCTGCAGCTCTTTGCAGAATCCAAACTTGAGGTGACAAAAGCATGAAAAAAAGTGTTGAAAAAAGTGACAAAAAAAGCTAGGACAGTAATGTTCACACCTACTACTGTCTGTATTTGCAGAAAAGCAGCAAGAGACTCAAGATCACAAGGTTGTGAACTTGAATAATAAACAACTGGCACATTCCCTCACTCTGGGAAGGTAACATCAACACAATAATTTCATCAGGTTTTAAGAAAATCTTTCATGTTTGGGGCATGAAAGCTGTCATATTTATAGTTTGTCTCTATAAACAAGTGATACATGTTTATGGATATATATCAGTATACACATGTATGCATATAAAAACATATTAGAATGTACCTATGCACAGAAGAATAAAAACAAAATAAGAACTATTGTAAAATAAAATTATAAAGGTAGTTCTGACAGCTGGAGACTAAAGCAAGTACGAACCTGCTCAATGACAGTGAAAACTTACTGATTTTTGAATGCAAAGCACTTATGCATACTATAGAAACTACACAGGAGATTGCACCGTTGCTTTAAGCAATACAAGAACGGTACTAGAGAAAGGTGAGCAGCAGCAACAAGGAAAACTGATCTGCACAGGGTTTCTTTTCACAACATCCCCTCTGGTCTCTGGGGTACAGAGCCCATCTAAGTCCAGCTTGCTATTACAGATGTTACCCTGCACACTCCAGTGCAAGCATAAACCTAAAGCTCACAAATTTCTTAGCATCCAGAGAAGTACGGGTAAGCCATGAGTTACAAGAACATATAGAAGAGTCAGGTCCTGTCACCCAGCAATTTAAAACTCATATGCCATGAATTAATTCATATAAGTATTGAATCATTCAGCATCCAACACAGTAGGTCAACTGATGCATTAAGGCTTGAATAGTCATGGCTATTTCATTAACTCAAAGTACTTTTTTCTCCAAACGTACTGTAACAAACAACCACAGCGTTCTAGGAAGCACTAGAAGAAATTTTTTTAGTTGTTACTGGCAGCTGTATAGAAGTGTGAGCTGATTTAAATAATTTTGTGAAAAGTTCTATTACCTGATGTTGAAAGCCACATTTAGTAAAAGTAATTTTTGATATTTATATTCATTATGTACTGCTAGAAAATTCTTTAATTAGTACTTACAGTTTCTTCTCTGTTTCATTAAATTCTTACGCTTGTCTTACAGCTCAGGAGTCTCCTGCATGCAGTAAAAACCTGGGCAGGAGACAGCGACTATTTCTGTTCTAAGATAAAGAATCTGCTGACAGGTCATTAACCGCTTATCAAAGAAAAATCACAAACTATTACCCTGACTTTTTGTAAGCCCTAAATGCAACTGGCCCCTGGCCTAAGAACCGTTACAAACGCTACTAGAGTTTCCAGTTTTAATAACTCTCTACAGTAAGAAGTGCAGTTATACCAGCGGTGATTTGGGCTAGCAGGAAGCACCTGAGAGCCTGTCAGTGGAACTGTCTCCACTGCTGACGGAAGCCTGTGAAGAGCTAATTTCTTCATTCTAAAATCTGCAGTCTTCACAGACATTTCAAGCTCCCTTGTATCGAGTACTCCACTCTGGTCTACAGGTCTGTATTTTTCCTAAACAGCAATGCCTCTCCCATTTGTTCCCATTCATATGAACTCATACCATGTAAGGTCCATCTGGCAAATGGGTTAAATCCATTTCCTGAGTACTCAAACAATTTCTCCGCATTTTCAGGAAAAAACACCGATTTGAGAACCAAGTCCAGACTATGGCACATATGAATCATGTCTTTTAATGTGGTAGCCCATCACACAAAGACACCTAAGAAAGGTCTTATACAAATACGCCTCAGTAAAGAACTTGCTATTCTCTTTACTAAAAATGCAAATGATGCAAATAGGTTGAAAAGTGTCTTTGGTTTAGTGGTTTCAGGTCAGATAATATAGTTAAGTATGACCTTTTTTAGATAGATAGTAATCTTTGGCTTGATACATAACAAATACCAAGAGGGAAAACATGCAGGAATGGCAAAGGGATACAACTGAATTGTGGAGCACAGATCCAAAGATAGTGTATGCTAAAAAATGAGGAATCCTTACTGTTTTATTATACTGGGGGCCAAAAAAGAATCACGCTTTATAAACGGTTCCTATGCCTGCTAAGATGGAACAGCAGCACCAAAACACTGAATCAAATTGCTCCTGATGCAAAGAAGTACCAGCTATCCAACCCCATGCCACTTCTGGCTTTTATTTGAATATTCTCAGACAGATTTCAAAAGAAAAAGTGATGAGTGCCAAATTAGAAGTAGCTTCCACTGAAGCTGGCTGCTTACCAGCAGCTTTTGTGACTAAATGTCTTCTGTAATGCAAAATCTGTGTGATTCTCATCTCTGCTCCTTCTACACATTTCTTCAGAGTTCTAGAACTGATTCTTGAACTTAAGAGTAATCCTTTCAGCCTTCTCTCCAAATCCCTCATTTGAACAGTTTTTCCCAAAACCACTATCCACTTGAATTCTCTCCTCAGATAACTGTCAGACTACTATTTTTAGATTGGTTTCAAGCAAACGTTCAACCAAATAATAAGCACGGATCTACTAACAAGCGGGTTCATCTTCAACATCTAAATGCCCGGCTTTGTATTTTTGTGCTGGACTATTATCTACATACCAGCTTGTAAATCACCAGCATTGTATGACATCTAGTGCCGATATTATTTATATTGCAATAAAGATGAAATTACACAGCAAATACTAACAGGCTTTGCATCATTTATATTCTTTATACGGCTGTATTATAGAAAATGTCTCATCTTCTCTATCCTCCCCCTCCCGCCTCCCCCGAAAAATCCTTTCAATCTGTATGTTGCTTCACCTTTAATGACAGTAATTTTTATTTTCCTTAAATGCCTCAGTGAAGTAATTTTATTACATTTAAATTGAAAACATTTACAAATTTTAATAAAAACCCAAATTATCCACGGTCTATATTTTGGCTAAAAGGAAAACTGGGTTCATATACAATATCACCAAATATTTTAGCTGGATATTGCATTTAGCTATAAAAGTTAATTAGTTATTTCTGATAAATTTACTTCTGTTTATGAGAAACAGCGAGTCTCGCAGTCATTATTCCATTAAGTACGGAGCTACGAGATGTGTCTGTGAGGAAGCCATGTGAGCCTCTGACCCCAGGGTGAAGTTAAGCCATTTGACACAGTGATTCAGCAGTTACCAATCAACTCCACAAACTCTGCCTGGTAACAAAATCAGTTGAAATAAGGATTCGGTTATCCTGGTTGGCAAGGACCGAAGCTGTACTCCTCTACAACCCAAATATAATTTTACTTTCCCTATGGTAAAACATTCACACGGTTCTACTAAGAACAGACAACCCAGGAACTGCATTAATATATCTCATCTCACCAATCACTAACCAAGCAACCTCATTCTGCAGTATCTGATTTCCAAGGAAAGAAAAACTATAACAACGTGGGGAACAGATGACCATCTCAGTAAGTGCATTTAAACTGTCTCTAAACAGGTGCAGGGAAGAGCACCACAACCCAAGGCTCCCACTTTTCTAAGGGGCGCAGAAAGACCTAGTAGCAAGAAGTAACTCATCATACCCAACAACGGCACCTGCACCTGGAGAGCAAGGGCTGTGCTGTGACCAACAAACTCCACAGGCATCACATATATTTGACTTATTAAGGTCAAAATAATCAGAAATCATCTAGAGAAAGGGCAGTTTTAAGAGCTGAAAACATAGCAGCTGAGTGGCATTTGAGCTTTGCTTACAGGTCAGACTTTGTAGGCCAGCCTACTATTAAGATAAAGCCTGCTCACTGTTTTGTGTCTTGTAGGGAAGCAATGAGAAGCACCAGGGAAGCCACCTTGGGAGGCCACGTGTCTAGTTAGTGAGAACTGCTTTTAAATGAGATTTTGAGTTTTAGGGAGTAAGTCAGATAAAGGTATCAGTTTTTCAAGCCTGCCCTATCTGTACTTCAGAAGACAGTGCCCAGCTGGGTGAGAGCTTTCAAGAAACATGGCAAACACCACTGCTGCTGTACCAGCTCTGTCCTGCTCCTCTGAGTGTCCCACTGTGTTGTCTTTAGCACTCCACTCCACTGAGGATTCAGTCACAGTAAGAGCTTACTCTGTTTTAAAGGCTTCCCACTTCTATCATTTCTCCATCCTCTTGGCTGCTCTTGAGACTGTATATCATGACATGACTTTATAAACGACTATGTTCTACCATCCAGCCACATGCTCTGCTACTGAAGTCATGAGCACTTGGTCCTCTTGCTTCTATATAAACACGCCCACAAAGCCTGGTCAGATCATGCTCTTCATCTGTCATGCTCCTACACCAAATCAAAAACTGCCTTCAGTATTACACACTCCAAAGCATTTGGTAGGTGACCAAGCCTCATAACCACATAAAGTAATTAATCTGAGAGATTGTTTCTTACAGAACCACAACCTGGGTACTTTTCAGCAGCCAAGCGGAATGACACCACCACACTCAGATAAACACCAGTGCTCACGCTTGGATGGATCCAAACTCCGTGGATCATTCACTGCAGACCATGAACCTGAAACTGAACAAGGAACATATGCCATGAATAGCATTCATTTCTGATACTGTGAAATGGTGAAGTGTTCCATTTACAGCTTTGCAGGTGCTTACTATTCAATTTTACATGATTTAGCATGTTCTAGGGTGAGATTAATCTCAATTTTACAATTGCTTAGACCAGCCTCGACTGAAACCCCTTAAACAGCCATAAAAACCTAGATGAGACTGTAGCCTACATCAACCTAAAATTCAAACTACTGCTAGCTTCTGTCATTCTACTGCAGTGGAAAGTATTTCCCAAATTACAGCACTGAAACAAGAAGTACTTCCTATAGTCAGATCCTGGGCACATTTACCAACGTTTCTCTCTGGTTAGCTTAGCTACGTCTTCAACGCCAGTGCTCTACCATTACTGACAAACCCAGTGTGGGTCTTTCCCATGGGCTGCAGTTCTTTGAGAACTGCTCCAGCATAGGTCCTCTCCACAGGGTACAGTCTTTCAGGTACAGCCTGCTTCAGCGTGGATCCCACCCAGGGTCACAGGTCCTGCCTGAAATCCTGTTCCTTTCTGGGCTCCTCTCCACAGGCCGCAGCTCCTGCCAGGAGCTTGCTCCGGCATGTGCTTTCCACAGGCTGCAGCTCTGGAGTGGGGTCCTCCAAGGACCACAGTGTGGATATCTGTTGCCCTTCAAAGGCTGCAGGGGGACAATCTGCCTCACCATGCTCTTCACTATGGGCTGCAGGGAAGTCTCTGCTCTGGTGCCTGGATACCTCCTCCCCTCCTTCTTCTCTGGCCTTGGTGTCCACAGGCCTGTCTCTCACATTTTTTTTTTTTCACTCCTCTCTCACAGCTTCTGTACAGCATCTTTCAGCCTTTCTTAAACATGCTATTACAGAGGTGCCCCCAGCATCACTGACAGACACAGTTTTGGCCAGTGGTGGGGCTCTTTTGGAGCTGGCTGGAGGTGGTTGTGTCTAGCATGGGGCAGCTCCTGATGTCTTCTCACAGAAGCCACTCATGCAGCCCCTTGCTACCAAACCCCTGCCAAACAAACCCAGTACAATCCCCTTTTCTAGACTCTTCCTGAAAGGTGTCACAGCTGGGACATCGAATGGACAACTCTCCTGTCACAGTCGTGGAGCAGAAGGAGGAGCCCTCTGAAGAACTTACTTGGATCCCCCTGCCACTCTGACCCTGGGGATCACAGAATCATAGACTAGTTTGGGTTGGAAGGGGCATTTAAAAGTCATCTAGTCAAACTGCCCTGCACTGAGCAGAGACACCTTCCAATACACAAGGTTGCTCAAGGCTCCTGTTTCCAGAACATTTCAAGGGATGGAGCACCTACCATTTCTCTGAGCCAGTGTTTCACCACACTCAGTGTAAAAAATTTCTTCCTTATATCTAGTCTAAAACTATCATCTTTTAGTTTAAAGCCATTACCTTTTGTCCTATCACAAGAGGCCCTGCTAAAAAGTAGACCCCCTTTAAGCACTGAAAGGCCGCAAATAAGGTCTCCCTGGAGCCTTCTCTTCTCCAGGCTGAACAACCCCAACTCTCTCAGCCTATCCTCACAACAGAGGGGCTCCAGCTCTCAGACCATTTGTGCAGCCCGCTTCTGGACCCAACAGGTCCATGTCTGTCCTGTGCTGAGGGATGTGCCCTCCATCACGCAATCCCACCCAGCCTCTAGCTCTATAACCCCACTACCTGGACATGGAAAATGAGACAACGGTCAGTCTCGGGGAACCGACTAGTGCTGTATAATAATGAACTTCAAGCAGTGTTTCGAAAATTCTTGTTTGTGCTAATTAGCTGTGACCAGCAATTTTTGGTTTTTAAATATTAAATGTTCTGTTAAAACAAACTAATGTCAGGCAAACATTGTTTAGGGCTGCAGACCAAACAAAAGTTATATATTAATGGAATGTCTATTTTGCATTTTGAGTTTCAACATTTGTAATGCACCATGGCTTTCCATGATACTCATGCAAAATTATCATAGAGACAATCCTAGCATTTTAGCACACTCTTGGTGAATCTTGCAAAGAGAAAAGAAAGTAATAGCAAATTTTCAAATTTTTGCAGTTCAGTTATGTCCTCAATCCAGTTTCTGGTCTGTAAATGCTGGGTGAAAGGTGCAGCAGCTGGATGACTCAGACACCTGCTGTAAAGCAACTCTACAGTTCAAAACCCTTGAGAAAGTTCTGTTGGCTCATGTTTCTGCCAGTAACTTCACACGGGACTGTACAAAGTTTGTCCAGGTAAGGAGTTTTGGTTCATGACCCTGTCAGCCTTTCTCCAGTTTCTCGTTTCTTCACCGCCAAGATCGCCACCCCAGGATATCCCTAAGTCCCTTCCATGACAGACTCAGTGCCTGAGCTCCCACCATGTCTTTGGATAGCCACCACCAGCCACACATCAGGGAGCTTGTCCCTCTCCCTCAGTATCAGCTAGCAGCATGGCCAGATAGGTTACCTCTAAACATCCCAGAAACTCTCTCTCAATGTATTCCGTTATGCAAAAGTTGCAGTGACAACTGCAGCACACTATTTTGAGAAAATTTCACCCAGTGAATCGTAAAACAGTGTCAGTTCATATACACCTACAACAACACAAATATCAGCCTATAAAGAAAAACTGAATAATATGGTACATATATAAGTAACATCTAGGTTTTGAACTAGAAGTTAGTGTAGCTACAGATTCTCAAATATTTAAAATGTTTAATGAAGAGATAAATAAAAAATATTATAGTATTATGGACATCTCATAACAGTAAATTTTTCCCAAAATACAAGCAGATTAAAATTAATTTATTTTTAGCTAAAGTACTTCATCAGTAAATTGAAGCATTTATTTTAATATCAAATTTATTTAATCTCTGCCACATCCAGGACTTTCTGTATCAAAAGGAAAAGGCTTAACCGGAAATCTCCTGTGCCCTTTCTACTACCAACTTAGCAAACAGGCACACTGTAAGCCTGCTATTTATTCAAACTTACTACTTTGTTTAAATAAAAAGGCTACATTTTTGTGCAGCACATCTTAGGAGTTCTGAACAAAGCCCTTAGAAAGACAGCAGAGAAGTAAAAACTGAGAAACTTTATCAAATTATTCCTCGCAACAGCAACAACTCTAACAGTCCAGGTTTTCAGAGACGGACTCTAGCAAATAACAGCACCTTCACAATGTTTCCTGGAAAAGAATGGATTCCAAACCTTGGACACAAACTAGCAGAATGAATTATTATTGTGATTGTTTGCAATGTGTGCAAAGTAAAACTGTGAGACTTGGGTACTAAAGGCCCCATGCAGCTAATAGTAAAATGTCATTTCTAAATTATCTTTTTTATTCTTTTTTTTTCTTTTTTTAAACACAAAGCAATTATTTCAGAACTCATTATAACAATGTAATATGAATTAACTAATGGACTGCTCAGACATCAGTCATGGCTCCATTTCTTTCCACATGTACACACAGTTTAATGTGTCCTTGTTTTTTTCAATAAGGCTATATTTTCTTAAGAGAAATAACCTGATGATCTCAGAGAAAAAAAAAAAATCACACAGAAAACGTAAATAACAACTAGATGCTATTTTAAGTTAAATTTTGTTAAACTTTTCCTATAATTCAAGAATCAGGAATGGGATAAAGTTTGGGCATGTTAAAAACGAACTAAAAGATTCAGTGATGAAATAGAATCCAATAAAAACAGAAATATAGAATACAGTGGGGAGAAGAGAAGAATATTTAGCAAAAATCAAGATAAATTAGAAGTTACAGAGTCTAAAAACCTGTTAGGTGAACATAAAAACAGAGAAAAAATTTATGGTGGGAGGCCCGATAGCTAGTAAAGTTATACTGTATGAAGGATAAATACCTTATGAATACCACAGAACCATCAGCAGATACACACAGATGAAAATAATATTAACACTGACACAATTCAGAATATATTTCCATTCTGTTTCCTAATACAAGGAAGTGGATATTTACGAAATTCTCTGTAACTTATTATGGAATACTGGACCAGAACAGCTTGTACCTGCCACATGTGGACATGGATAAGATGTTAATCTTTAATTGATCTTAGAGCACTGACAAAACCACAGAAGAATGGAAGTAGCGTTGACTGTGGCAATAATAAACTTACTTATTATCAAGATATTAATGTTAACTGTCATTATCCAGAATGAAAAAGAAAAGCTGCATGAGTTTACAAGAGGAAACTTTTGTGCCATCTGGAAGTGGATACAATCAGTATTGTATCTATTAGCTATGGCTTTACGAACACATGAAGACAGGAAAACACATCCAGAACAGTAGAACAGCCACTGTTTTCAAAGAACCACAGTATGGGAGTCTGTAAGAAGTATTTGGGTCAAGAGTTTCTTTCAGTTGAGGGTTGCTCTCATAGATTTGGCAGGCCAAGTTTTCATCTCCATTTATAAGAGCCTTGCGGAATTTGGTGGTTGTATTTCCCATGTTGCTATCCTAGCTATCAATGGCACTTCTTACTTTCCCCTTCATCCACTTCTTGTATGGTTCCGTAACATGCTTCACAGCCTAAAAGCACAGACTGTATTTCAGTTATTCTGTAAAACACTCCTTCCCAGATGAATTCACCCAGAGCTACAGCACTGTAAGCAGGTCTATGAAGAAGTACATAGAGCCCATAAACTCTGCTCGTGAATTGCTGAAGTCATTCTAGGCAAAAAAACACAAATTCCCAGTTCTTCACAGATCATTTCCCTCATAAATTGTGCCATCTCCCTGTGCAAATATCTTCACTACCTACACTCTTTGAAGATATGGAAAAGAAAAAAACATGGCCAATATCAACCTGTACTATAAGGCAGGGATGAACACTGAATTCCCATGAATCAGAGGTAAACTAGAAATTAGAATTTCAGGAATCAAGCTAAAACTGTCCCCAAGATTAATGTTACAAGGAAGGAACAAAGATACTAAAATAAAATCAAAACCTGTTATACCAGTCTGTGGTTATAGATTTATTTGCATGTTTTCTATTACTACTTCCAACACGTTACAAATTCTGGGCCTGCTATACACACACAGGGTGTATGTAACCTGGCCGACACTCTTGCGTTTCTTTAGGTCAGTTACTCATGCCCAAGCAAAACTTCAAATTGTACTCACCCCAGAATACGGTTCATTCCATGCCGAGCAGCATAATGGAGCGGAGTGTTGTGCTGGTACGTTTCTCCATAAGAAGTATTTGGGTCAAGAGTTTCTTTCAGTTGAGGGTTGCTCTCATAGATTTGGCAGGCCAAGTTTTCATCTCCATTTATAAGAGCCTTGCGGAATTTGGTGGTTGTATTTCCCATGTTGCTATCCTAGCTATCAATGGCACTTCTTACTTTCCCCTTCATCCACTTCTTGTATGGTTCCGTAACATGCTTCACAGCCTAAAAGCACAGACTGTATTTCAGTTATTCTGTAAAACACTCCTTCCCAGATGAATTCACCCAGAGCTACAGCACTGTAAGCAGGTCTATGAAGAAGTACATAGAGCCCATAAACTCTGCTCGTGAATTGCTGAAGTCATTCTAGGCAAAAAAAACACAAATTCCCAGTTCTTCACAGATCATTTCCCTCATAAATTGTGCCATCTCCCTGTGCAAATATCTTCACTACCTACACTCTTTGAAGATATGGAAAAGAAAAAAACATGGCCAATATCAACCTGTACTATAAGGCAGGGATGAACACTGAATTCCCATGAATCAGAGGTAAACTAGAAATTAGAAGTGATATCAAAACACAGAATCAAAGCAAATCCTGTAATGTAAAATTCTTCAAAAGCATGCAGAAAGCAGACGTTTAACTTTCACTTAAAGAAGACCATGCAAAAATGTGCTTGAAGCACCTGTGCATGTGTAGGTGGGTGTAAACAGCACCCACCCTTTTGTGCCAGCGAGACGAAGGCACACGAACACAGGAACCACCACAGCCTCATCTCGGCAGTTCTGCTAAGCAGACTACTTAAACACCTAACCCCATTTTGAAAATTGTATCGACAGCTAATGGGCCCACACCATGCCAGACACTACACCGGCACAAACACCTTACAAGTGCTTCAAAGTACTTTCCAGCTGCTCTGCTACCCAGCCTCTCACCTTTGTCTGATGGAGGGGCCCAGCACATGGGGTTCCATGAAGACAGGGCAACAAATCCTCTCTGCTCATGAGAGGATCAAGAAAAGCTTCTCAGGCTGTGCAGCTGGAAAGAGCACACATTGGTTTATGTCAGAGGGACAGACAGGGGACTCAGCACCAGGCTGCAGCTGGTAGCACAGTGAACCTTCTAGAAGGTCTCTGTTCTATACGAATAATCCCATCCAGACTGCTCCATGCCAGGCTTGTCACCCCACAAAGCACACAATGGGTTCCAAATATGACAGGCACACCAGGTTAGGAAACAGATTTATCTTGGGCACATATAATCAGGCATGAGCTGCTTCCTGTCCAGTACCTTATATTCAGCTTGTTGGGTCTCTCAAAACTTCTATTTCTACATTGGCTTTCCAGCACAGACACTGGTGCTCAGACAGCTTTATAAACAGAAGAAATAGAGGAATCCAAGAGGTCTAGAGCTACAGAAAATCCAAGAGAATCAGGATGTGGATGCAATTCACGTGAGAAGGATTTGGGGAAACATGTGGAAGAGCTGCAATGAGGTATTTTTATTTCCCACCAGTAGTCCTCTCGCGAGGTGCTTTCAAGTACTGGTGTGTCACGTTGCAGCCCAGCCATGCTACAGTTGTGCTCAGGTCCCATTCTGCAGGCAGTCCTGCCAGCGAGAGTGTTGCACTCTCTCCTCCCCACAGCTCTTGATGGGTGCTTTTGTGAAGAGGAGGGAAAAGGCCGCTTTCATCTGAATCTCACCAGTGCTGTCAGGGCTGTTTGAGGAGGAGAGTAGTGGCCATAGTGGCCACCCTCTCCCACCAAATTTTGGAGAGGCAGCTCTGATTTTGGGGTAGCTGTGTCTTACCTTGTGATGTCACTGTGTGACACTGCCCAGCCAGCTGACACCACGCTGAACATGCTGCTGATGTCACCTGAGACCAGAGGTACCTAACAAGCAACTGCATTAAGCAGTCCAACGTTTCTCATAATAAAGTAGGCACTCATCTAAAAGCTAGTGCACACCCTTCACATCTTCAGTTATACACACAAGCCAAAGACCAGATTCTTCAATCACGCCATGGATTCTGCAGCATTTTTTATCTTTCCATCATCTCTACATGTTTAAACATTAACATGCTGATGCTATGCAGATAAAATATTTATATTTTTCAAGAAAATCACTGCATTGTTCACTTTCCCATGCCATAGCTCTTAGCTGTAGAGATTAATCTGTTTCCAAATGCAGAAAGAGCTGCATTACTGTAAATATTGGACAATTTCATGCTTTAATGAAAGACTGTACAAAACCAAGAAAAACTTTACACTCTTTCCAATCAGCCAGTACTTCATATTACAATCAACCAGTAGTTCATATTACCTTCAACAGCTGGGATCTCAAAAATAACTTGGAAGAATGATTTTCACTGTTTTGTTAATGAGATTAGTTTACAGTTTATATTATCTCTCAATCCCTATCCACCACCAACAGTTCTTGAGACTATAAAACTAAATTTGACAAAACCAAGTACCTGATAGATATCATATTCCTACAATCTTTATGAAAAACAATAACTAGTGTACTAGAACAAAAACTTGCTCCATCATTTGACATTAGAAGGTAACGGCACCAATTACCATGCACTTACTTCTGGAAATTAGCACACAGATAGCTTGTGTCAGCTGCAGAACGTGCTGCCTCTTGCCCCAAACTGGCACATTAAACAAACGTGGGCAAGGAAGAGAGGGGGTGTTGGGAGTGTACAGAGATAGGATAGCGCCCTCAGGCAGTCCCACAGGAAGCTGGGGCAGGGTGGTACTGCTCTTTAAGAGGAGATCTGAGTAGATTTAGTCAGCGGTTTGGAAATGCACAGAAGAACTGGGGGGCTCTGTGTAGGGTGTGGAGAAGTAAAAAGCTCGAGTAATTGTGGCGCAGAAAAGACAAAAATTGTAAATTCCATTAATTCTATTGCACACCAAACATTTTATTCATTTTTTGTAGAGTATGGATATATTAGATGGTAGCACAGACTTCAACAACTAATAATATAAAAGATATTGGCACATCAAGTCCTACAAGAAGGGCACTGAAGTGCTGGAACACGTCCAGATGAGAGCTACCAAGCTGGTGAGAGGTCTGGAGAACAAGTCCTGTGAGGAGAGGCTGAGGGAACTGGGCATGTTTAGTTTGGAGAAGAGGAGGTTGAGGGGAGACCTCAGGGAGTGAGGGGAGGGCACTTCAGGGCATGCTCTAGCGGCCAAGATTGTAGGGGTTTTTGGTGTGCGCATGGTTGGACTCAGTGATCTCAGAGGTCCTTTTCCAACCCTGACGATTCTGTGGTTCTGTGATTGCTTGACCTATTACATACATTATTATAAAATCTGGGTATTTTAGGAATATGCAGCATGTACTCCGTAAGTCACTGAACCAAACAGTGACATCTCCTTTCGCAGACAAAGCTTATGGCCTACATGCACAATAAAGGGTTATAGATGTTACAGACATTCTATAGAAAGGTGAACAAAATAAAAAGAGTAAAATATTTGTCTGCATAACATGATCACTCTCCAAACGAAAAGATTCTCAGTAGAAGAAAAGGGAAAATTTGTACAAGGATTATTAAATACAGCAATGATGTGGCTTTGAACAGACACAAGAGAAACACCCTGCAAAACCAAGAATCAGCATAGAGGTATTGAAAATTTAGCAAATGGCTAATCTAACTATAATCACCACATTATCAAAATAAAACGAAAGATGATAGAATGGGGATAGTCCGTGAAAGCCCTTCAGGCGAAGGCAAATACTGTATTTGATGTGATAGCAAGAAACCAACCTCTGGAAGAATGAAAAGAGAGAAGTGACAGGGTCAAAACTAACTCAGAACAATTCCCTACTTAAAATACATGATACGATAAACCCTACTACTACCTTTCACCTTAATACAGTATCCGCAAGGTCTTTCATCTTTAACACTATGACAGACAGTAGCCTTTTATGCTTTGGAAATATGTAGTTTTCTTTTCTGAATTAGCAGAAACATTCCAGCAGAAACACAGAAAGAGCTGCCCCTGTACCCTGTCTGGAACAGCTGGCTCCCAGCGTGTTTGGAAGCCCAGATGAAACCCAGATGTGACAGCTGCTGTCTCTCTCAAGCTGCTGCAGCTCATGAGGGCCCTGCTGTAAAATATTCAAGATCTGCCCATTTGCAGCCTTCAGTTCATCTTTCAGCAAACAGACCAACAACATCCACCACCAAAGAAGCCTCTGCTTCAACTGAAGGATAAAAAGGACAGAATATGAGATGATGCAACAAGCTTCTGGGCCTGCTGGGCCTGAAAATGGCTGAAATGGGCCCAGTCTACCTTTTTTTTTTTTTGTGTGTGTGTGTTGATTTTTTCCATTAAGAGCTTTCAACCTGTTATGTGTTCTCAGAGGACAATGAGCTAACAAGGCCAATGCTGGAACCTAGCTGTGATTCAGAGAAAGGAAACTTGCGTTGCTCTTTTCACCTCTCATTTTATGTTTTTGAAGATGAAGGGCACATAATATATCTATTTCCTCCTAAAAAGGGAGAATTGGGTGGTACGGAAGGGGTGTGACAGGTCCAGCCAGTCCACAACCTCAGGGACATGGAGAGCTCCCGTGGGCTGAACACAGGGACTGCTCCAGCCGCTCCCGGGCTCGCATGGGCAGCGTCCAGTGACAATGGCACCAGTCTTGCCTTGCTGTTTTGTATAAACACGGCATTTAAAGTCCTGAGGCTATTTTTTAATGTGCCATATCACAAAAACATCACAGTGGAACACAAGTGACAACATGAAAATGACAATTTTCAAGTATTTTATTTTAATATAAAATTATTTGAAATTTTTTTTTACTTGAAAATATTTACTTGAAATTAATTTTACAGGATAAAGAGAAGATGTTTGGTAGGCAGATGTAGTCACTAAATTTTCCATTTCTGTGACAAGAGAAGGGCTATATCATAGCCGTTACCATAACCTCATAACATTTATCATAACAATATCATAACATTTTACACCAAAGAATAAAGGAAAAACTAAATGCAGTATTTGCTAATATATGACGTATTATTTCAGAATTACAGATATCAACCATCTCATTCAAAATCAGAAACTGTGTTTACTACTCTACTATTGCCAAATAAAAGTTCCAGCTTAAACAAAAAACGAAAATACTGGTTATACAGCACACCTTAATGTCTAAGGAAAGATTTGTATAAACTCAGTCGGGGGCATCACACTTCTCTGCTTTGGCAACGAAGAGTAAAACTTCTGTGGGCTAATTAGCAACACTGCTAGAAGTAACACTTTGATATCATAGCTGTGTAAATATTTAACAAAGACAGCCACTCTCACAGGAGCTTGAAGACTGAGTACAAAATGAAAAAAAAAGGTGGATAAAAAAAGACACGGGTAGAGCAAAATAACAATGAGATTTTGAGAGCAGTTACACCAGCTGCCCAATTCCTATTGATTTTTCTGTGGTCATTATCACAGAAGTAAGTCTGAAGAAGGACAATTGTAATGGCTTCAGAGGCCTGTAGAAGGAGTTCTTCCTTTGAAGTACCACCATGGTGCTTGATAGAAATGCATAATGAATGATAAAAATACTGCACAAGTGGGATCAGCTAAGTGTTTTTCAAACATCTTACTTCTGACACTCATTTATGAGCCACGTACTGAGCACACAAGTCTTTCAGGACTCTCAATTTACATTTGAAATGCTTTAATACCAAAGCAGAATTTCTCACTGAGTGTAGAACTAGCGTGTGACTGTACAGCGGCCCTTCTGTACCCGGAGGGGTGAAGAAAAGGACGGGAGACATACTGGACTACACCACACTGCTTAGGAAATCTATCACAACCAGTAAAAAAAATACTCAAGTTTAACTATGAAAAGAAAATGCTACCTGTTTCTTGCACCAAAAAATGTATTATTTATATAATGAGAAAAAAAAAATCAGGAACGGCTCTAATCATTATTTGCAACCATTATTTTACAACCTAACACTGTGTAATTCCAGTTTAACCCCAAAAAGTTTGAATATAATTTGGAGTTTAAAAAAAAAAAACCACAGTTCTTATATGACAAAAGTATTGTCGCATGTAAACTATAAGAACGTTATTGTAGCAGAGACAAATAAGCCATGATCAAGAAGTATAACTTTACATAGCCCCTTATAATTATGTCTTAGCATTATTAAAATAAAATACATTCTTGACTAAGATTAGTGTACATTACATGGCTTCTATGCCCTTGGAAAGATAAGTGATAATGAACTGTTTACACAGAAAGGATAAAGAAAAAAAAAAAAAAAAAAAAAAAAAAAAGAGATCAAAAATACTTGTTTTTCCAAAAGCACCTGGCCTTTGCTGAAAGTTTAAAATACTGCATTCTAAAAACATCTTCTGTTTCAAGCACAGTTAGCTCAAAAGGTAATTATTTTATTTGCTTTTGGTACTGCAGTTAAACAGCTAGTTTTTAAAAGCTGAGTTTCTAAAATATTTACTGCAGAGTCTGCCCTGCATTACAAATCATGCTTTATTGCAGAAGGGAGCCCTCAAGAGCTCTGTGGTTCAGGAGGAAGCCCGGTGACCTGGTGTACGTGGGGAGGCCTCATGCCATGAGTTCGGTGCTTTTAGTCCTCACTATGGGGATGGACTGAAACAAATGACCCAAGTCAAAAGTCACATTCAAGAACCCTCAGGACACTGAGCTCTCCCCCAGACATGGCAGAACAAGCCCTGGTTAGTGCTGCTCCTCCTCCCTCACAGCCCCCCCCCCTCCACAAAGTACCCCAGCACCAAAAACATTTCTCACTTTGCCAAGGGCACAAAACAAACACTGGAACATTCAAACACACGTACCATCCTAAGACCTCCTCTATGTAGATCAGAAAGCAAAGAAGCACTAAAAGAAATGTTTGACATTTTATTAGATTAAGTCAAGCTAAGGACATGCTTGATAGTTCTGGCATTTTCATCTCGAGCACTGTTTGTTTTAGTATAAAAAGCTCGCTATAGACTCTTCCACTGACTAAACTCAATACACATTTGATACAGTGCATAAAACACTGGTAGTTCAATAAACGTCTGTAAAAGTAACCTCTCCACTGCAGGTCAATGCTGATAGGACCACTTTTTCATCAAGCAGAAGTGAACAATTACTATCACTTGCCACTTTGCTCTGGTGAGACCTCACCTGGAGTGCTGTGTGCAGATGTGAAGCCCTCAATAGAAGACGGACACAGACCTGATGGGAGTGGGTCCAGAGGAGGGCGACGAAAATGACCAGGGGGTTGGAGCACTTTTGCTACAAAGACAGGCTGAGGGAGCTGGGGTTGTTCAGCCTGGAGAAGAGGCGGCTCCGGGGAGACCTAAGAGCAGCCTTCCAGTTCCTGAAGGAACTTCTCCTACAGAAAGGCTGGGGAGGGTCTGTTTCCAAAGGCCTGCAGTGACAGGACAAGGGGCAATGGCTTCAAGCTGGAGAAGAGCAGATTTCGATTGGATATTAGGAATAGGTTCTTTACTATGAGGTTGGCTGAACACTGGAACAGGTTGCCCAGGGAGGTGGTTGAGGCCTCCCAGGAGATATTTACGGTGAGGTTCGTCGAGGCCCTGGGCAGCCTGCTCTAGTTGGGAGTGTCTCTGTTGACTGCAGGAAGGTCAGACTAGCTGACCCTAGAGGTCCCTTCTGGCTTGGGCCATTCTATGATTCTATCACCCAGCCCCTATAGAAAGAAGCACCACCAGCTGATGACTCACAGGACAGTCAACACCAGTGACAAGCTAAAGAATATGAACACAAGACTGTTAATGTCTCTCATACCAGCAGCAGAGAGCCCTGTTCAGGTAGTGTAATGCTGCTGGGGTTGGATTCTCCTTACTCTGGATGCTGCCTGGACATGAAGCCATAGAAAACCCTACGCACAGCGTGACTCCTGAGTCACAACTACACTGTGGAGAGGACCAGTGCTTTATCTGTAGACTGCTGAGAGTCCACAGGTTGCATATTCTGAACAAAATAAAGCAACGCTTACAGAATGCTGTGGGGTTAGAAAGGACCTCAGGAGATCATCTAGTCCAACCCCCCTGCCAGAGCAGGTCCTCCCTCCTACAGCAGGTTGCACAGGAGCATGTCCAGGCAGGTTTTGATGTAATTTCTCTATTATCCAAACAACTGAAAGCACTGAAATGGCTATCATACACCATTTCAAGGAATATGCAATGTATGCAAAGCTCCCTGTTTCCAGTTCAGCAAGCTATGCTTTGATGAGTGCCAGAATACATCTCTACTTGGTGCATTGTAACTATTTTGTAAATAGCTACGGGCTGAAACTTTGTAAAATACGCTCTACTTAAGTAGAAGCAGCATCCATTTTTATGCTATTTTAAGTAGGAGGTGAGGAAATCACATTCAGCTGTCTGAGACAGATGACAAACAATGCTCACAAACATACTGCACTAGAAACATGCACACACACAGTTACTGTTTCCTGGAAGCATTCTTACCTGGCTGGTTTTGTTCTCCATAAAGCTAAAGGACTATGTGACCCTATTGATCTTTCAAAGAGATCTTACATGAACGAACAAATAATTTTTCTTTTAAGAAAGCTGTGATTTAACTGGTCAGCACTCCTTCAAAGCAACACATTAAGTCTAAACACTGAATCTGGGAGATCATTCTGTGTCTAAAATGGGGTGAATTCCTACAGCAAAATATGCTTTGTACACAATATTTCACAAGCATTTTTACATTTCTGAAAGACAACTTTAGGAACTATTTAACTCTCTCTAGTCCAAGAGGTACACATCCTGCTTGTCACAGTGTTAAGTTCCCAGAATCTCAAGAGTCATCACTCCTAGAAACGAGCCACTCGGGTACCTGCAGTGACGAGGATCATCACTCACACCTTACGTATGCCAGAAAATTAGCAGAACTGCAACTGCTGCACTTCTGATAAAACATTTAATGTATCTACTGGCAAAGTTCTAACTCTGTCAGGAAAATGGCAAAAGATACATTGGATCTAATCTAACATTAACTTACACAAACATGTAACTCAAAGAAATACTTTTAACTTTTGCCAGGACACCTCTGCTGAAATACTGGGCTGTTTTTCCCGCTGTGTACGAACTGTTTAATCATTTACATAAAGGCTGTGGATAACAAAATTTAAATTATGTCACTTGCAGTTTGTATTTATGAAGATTATTCTTGACTCTAGTGTAATGCAATGAAACACAACTTTGTTGCATGATAATGATTTTTGGATTCAAGATAAATATCAAGCCCAAGAAAACAGGGACAGAGAGAGATTAAAAAATCCAAAACAACCTGAGCTTCATAAAAATCACAGAATGGCTTGAGTTGGAAGGGACCTTTAATATCGTCACATCCAACCCACCTCCCACGAGCAGGGTCACCTTTTAGTAGAGCAGGTTGCTCAAAGCCTCATCCAACCTGACCTTGAACCCTTCCAATGGAGGGGCATCCACAACTTCTCTGGGCAACCTCTTCCAGTGTTTCACCACCCTCATCCTACAAAAAGTCTTCTGTATGTCCAATCCAAATCTACCCTCTTTCATTTTAAAACCATTGCCCCATATCTTATCACTACAGGCCTTGTTAAAAAGTCTCTCTGGCTTTCTTGTAAAGTCCTCTTTAAATATGGAAAGGCTGCAACAACGTCTCCCCAGAGCCTTCTCTACTCCAGGCAGAACAAACCCAACTCTCTCAGTCTTTCTTCATAGGAGAGGTCTTCCAGCCCTCTGACCATTTTCAAGGCCCTCTCCTGGACCTGCTCTCACAAGCCCATGTCACTCTTGTACCAGGGTCCACAGAGCTGGACACAATACTCCAAGTGGAGAGGAAGAGGAGAGGTAAATCACCTCCCTCAAACTGCTGACCCCACAGTTCTCCTATCAGTTTTGCTATTAACATAAACAACATTCCCCATAGGATGACTACTGCTGTTTGTAGAAGTCTATTACTGACCTATCCCATGTAAGGCAAGACAAGGAGTAAAGAAAAATGCAAGTTACCAGAATCCCTTATTTTGCAAAATGAGCCACTTGGCATCAAAATTTCATGAAACGGAACAGAGTATACAGACTTAACATTACAAGGATTTTCCAGAACTGTTTCAAGAAAAGTATTCTGTTTTGCTGAAGTAATAGAATCTTTATGACTTTAATTGAGAAGATCTTCAGCCATTTACTCAAAGCTTCTACCAGAAGTATCTGTACAGACACTGGGATCATAAAATAGCTAACGGTGCTTGCCAATTAGTGGTACTTCCACCACGAGAACATCCAGGTGATGTGCTGGAGCTAGACAGTAACAACAGATATGCCATTTCTCCCATGCTCTCATTGCTCCTGCTGGCAACCTGATAAGGTAGCAGAAAAAGAGCAGCAGGAGTAACAGCCTGACTGGATTGCCACGGGCAAGAAAAATGCAGGAAACAAGGGAAAACAGTTTGCAGTAGCCAGTGAAAATGGAAAGGAAAAAGGACACTACAAACCCTTCATCATCCATGGGCCATGTCATGCAAGCTAAATAAGGCAAAACTAGTAGGTGCTCATTTAAACTGAAGGACATAGTAATAAAGGGCCTACATAAATAGGTGATTTGTGGTTGTCCTGAACACATTCCTTATTCTGGCATATTTTTATTTCTAGGAAACGACTGATGCTGTGTAAGTCTCTTAGAACAATTTTTCTTTTGTCACAATTTTCTCAAGTAGTATGTACCTCCACTACTTGTCAATGCAATGCTCCACTCAGGATAATGAAGCTTCCTTTAGAAACAACACAAAGCATAAGCAATTAATATCACTATCCTTCCTGACAGCCAACCCTAAGAAAAACATATACCCATGCTTTAAAATTAGTATTTATATTACAAATCTAAGGCATAAGTAAAGAAAGCAGATATCCTATGATAGAAATAAAATATTTTTTAATTTCACTTTTCCCATTTTCTGTTCACTTTTCTTTTCACAGCTAATATTTCTGAGAAGGTTGGGGTTATCAGCCAGGGAGTTTTCTGCTCACTCCTGCCTAGCACACACTTCAGCTCACTTGACCAGAGAACGTAAGCGAGTGCAAACCTACTTGATGTTTTTAATCCTCCTTTTAAAAGTCCTGTTACATCTGTCTGTTACAGTCTTTCTTAAACAGCAAAACTTTGATATAAAACCCATTCTTTATATTCTAAACCACAGCATTCAGGTCACCAGATTCTTACATCTTGTGTCTGGTGGAACATTTCACTACTGCATCCACTGCTTCCATTCCTTATTACGCCTGAACACCAAAAACCGTTCATGCAGAAGTGTGCCATAACAATAAAAGCGCATCTGTGCTCCACCAAATCCTATGGCATTTGTAGTGATTAAGGTTAACTAGTTTGCAGTGGGTTTTCCTTTTAAATTATTGCATTACTGTTGTAGAAAGCCAGGAATGGGTTTGTTTTATTGGCTTAGCGCACCACACTTCACTGAGTCAACTATAAAATCACATTATTTTTCCTTCAGACAAAGTCTTCTAAAAATTTTCTTTGTCCCCAGTGCAGTAATTTCACAGTAATTCCCATGAGTTTGGATTAAATATCATGACATCTCTTTGGATATCACCCTACAGTTGCACTAAGAGAAGGCAGACAAGAAGGATGTTCAAAAGATATCTGGGGCAAGATACTATCTCAGCCAAATTTGATGACCTGACACTATTATATCAAAGAAATGTTTGACCTAGATAAGTGGCTACCTGATACGGAAAAGACAAAGATGCAGAGCTACAGTTTCTGGATGAAAACTACTGCCCCAACTCATGAAAGAATACATGTTTTTTCACAGAAGAGAGTAAGCTTTTGGGTACTGAAAAATAAAGGATCCTTGATGACAATAAGGGCTCCTTATCCCTGTGCTTTCCAAGACCAAGATTTAAGTAATAAGAAAGGACAGTGCTGAATTTCTGGCAGAATCTCAGATAACTTCTCTGGGGGAAGTCTGTAGCTGTAACATCAGAATGAGTTTAAACGGCATTGAAGCCCTACAGGAGTTGCATTTTAGAGTTTTATTTACCTTCTACATGCTACAGAGAAACTGTTTTCCAGGACCGCAACCTCAAAAATTGATATAATCCATTATCTTTCCTGCTAGCACTCAGTTGTATATATTACAGAAAGAGTCATTAGACAATGCATCTGTTAAGGCAAGAAATTTATTTAGTCCAGCAACTAAGTGACTGACCGTCTGAAATCAAAGTTCTTCATCATTCATACCTACTCATAAGCATTCTAATTGCTTGCATTCACAGTGACCAACGCTCTAAAAATTATAATAGATTCTTGGAGCCTGTGTGTTCTTGAGATAATGGGCTCAATTGATATTCAGTTTGAAAACCTGAAAATTACCTGGCTTCTACAGCAGACTAAGAAAGTAAAAACTTTAATAAATTTTTTGTAGCTACATTACTAACCAAAAAAAAAGNTTTTTTTTCCCCCAGTTCTGTAGATTTGGAAGGGTTATAGTATAAATAAAAAATGATTGTAGGCTTGACAAACACTGGTAAGAGTCCTTTGCTGGTTTGGAAGTCATTTCAGGTAGGGTCTGAAAATCCCCCCAAGATTGAAAAAAAAAAATAGTATCACTCCTCAAAAGTAAAGGCAAACTTCACTTAGGAATACGTATCTAAAATTTTAAATGAATGAATAATAAATAATATTAATAATAATAGATTAAACCTAGTTTATTCCTACCTTGAAAGAATTCTATGCTTAACAGCAATTCTACTTCAAGACATAAGTTTAAAGCAAGCCCAAGATGATTTTCATTATATATACTCAACTGTTATTAATGACAACTAGATTACTTCTTCAATTCTAACAGTCTCATTCTAACTTCTACTGTTTATATGTTAACATTTTGTTGATTAATACCATTTATCATGTGCTTTCATGAAACAGAATCACAGAATATCAGGGATTGGAAGGGACCTTGGAAGATCATCTAGCCCAATCCCCCTGCTGGTGCAGGAAAACAGCATTATCTGGTTTGCAGCAAAATTCCCACTGGTTTTAGACATCAGAAATATCAAATCAGATAGATTATATGTAACTTTAGCTCTTTTAGAAGTTTGCTGTTACAAATATATGCATTTTTCTTTCATTTTGTTTCCAAAGATTCCAAACATAGTTACAAAAATGGCCACACTGGATCAGACACTTCTCTTCCAATATGTTGTCCAGAGAGCTGTCAGTAGAGTACACCAAGGAAAAGTATACAAACTGGGCAAGCATGAACTGATACTTTTCCATACTGGCTTTGGCACTTTACCACCTGATGAATTATTGAGGCAGGTGTGATGTGCTTATATTAATAACCTGTAACACATTTTTCTTCCACTGATTTGCTCAAAACCTCCCTGAATCTATGGAGAATTTTAACAGCCACAGCATCCCAATATGTCACAGCTTAATTAATCATTGTGAAGAAACATCTGTTTCTAACCTGCCACTTGTTAAGTTTCATTTTCACTATGAGAACTGAGAGGTAGACAGCAAGAAACCTTTTCCTCTTTACTCTCTCCATTCCACTTGTGATTTTAGAGATTTCACATCACATCACCTTTTGCAGGTGATCTCCTTTCTGTCAGACCCCGCTTTTGCTCTTTTACAGACTGATTAACCCTAATTCTTAAGGAATGGTTTCTGTTCAACTTTTAGGATCCTATCTACTTTTTTTGCATCTATTTCCAGTGCCACTAACACCTTTTTGAGTTAAGGGGTGAGCTGTGTACGCGCAAAATGCATGGGTTTACGTGCTGGTGACATGGTCTTTTTCAATGTTCTATTTACTGTTTGGACTGGTACTAAGGACTAAACTGATTTTCTTCAGAGTTGTTATTATAACCTCAAGCACCAGGCTTACACATCTGCTGTTCCACAAGCCTGTCTTAGAATCTTTTAAAAAATGCATCATGTTAACTCACCTGCACAAATCTGGCACCAATTTAGTTCTTAATAGAGAGGTTAAACATGACAAAACACAGGGGGTTTTGCACAGTTTTAATTATCAAAAAGTGTAGTTAAAATAACCTGAATCAGAGCCTCCCCAGTTTTTCCACAGGATTCACACAGATTGACAGTTCTGAGATTAGACTGACAAAATTAGACCCTGGCTCTCATCACTAAGCTCAGGCCGTGTTCATCACTGACTCTCTTCCTTACACATCTGCTCCACACAGTTCCCTGGATCGTAAATAGAGAACAACTAGCCGTGCTGCAAACATAACTAGCTCACCAGTGGATCCAGTCCTTCTGGTTAGGTGACTTTTAGGACCTCTATGTTCCTTATTTGCTGCTACATTAGACAGAGAGGTCCTTCAGAACAGAAAGATCCAGGCCACCCTCCTGAGGGGAGAGGTATCAGTGACACCGCACAGAAGGTTCTCAGCCAGTGCTATTTCTGAACTCTGCTCAAAAAGTCACAGAGGACATCCGCACACAGGCTTACCCCACTGTAGTGACCAGGACACATGCTCTCTTCCTGCTACCTCCATAGCTTGGCATGCCTCCTCACGTAAGGGAAGACTTTGACATCTAACAAACCTGCCGGCCACGCAGTGACAGCAGCCAGCTGAAGAGAGCATGGCCACTTGAGACTACACAATCCAGCCTGCTAAAAAAAAACCAAAAACAAACAAACAGTAAGGCATTATAAAAAGAAAAAAGTGAAAGAGCAGGCTTACTGTCATTGGTCAAGTCACTATGTCTCTCCTTCAGCCTGACAAGTCCATTTACCTTCCTCTACCATAACTGGTAATTCTTAAGCAACCTGAGCTATCACTAGGTAAAGTTCAATTCCCAATCCAGCATTTGCTAGGTACTGGTAGAACTTGTATTTCTACCCGAAAGTGAGACGGGGTAAGGTCCAAGAATAGAGAGATTGTTAGAAGAATCCCACTGCCAGTTTCACTGCATGCATTTGCAGGAGCAAAAGCAAGCAGTGGTGGATGAGACATACGCAGGGGGAACCAGCTGTATTAGTTGCAGGAGCTCACAGAGTTGTGATGCTCAGGAATCCCTTGGTGGTCACTTTACGGAAAGCCTGCCCCAGTACCAATGCAACATACAGGCACTTAATTAAGAATAGTTCTCCCTGCTTGTCAAGTAAAAGGCACCACAAGAAACTCCTCCCAAAAACACAAGTGCATTTCTTTTCCCCCTACACTTTTTGTTCCTGTCTTGGGTTGTTCTCCTCCCCCACGTCCAGCTCCTTGTTATCACTGCCCAGATCAGTGTGTGACCTCTTCCAGACTTCCTTCACAGCTTCAAAAATTACAGAGTCATTTTTATAGTCATTATGCACTTAACTGGAAATATGCCTCCGTTATCTTTTTATGACACTAATGTTGTTTGAGAAACTTAAAATGTAGTTTCTAAAATGGTTTTAATTGACATCACAGCTGATCCTGCCCTTTCTGTTTCTGATCCACCTCTTCTGTTTGTCCTTATTCCCACACATTCCTTGCTTTGTACTGGCACATGCCTTTGTGACTGCACAGAGAAGCAGAATAGCCATAACTCAAGCTTTAAAATTAACAGCTTTTAAAGCTATTTCAGCAAAAGGCTTTAAATAGCTACCCTGGTGTCACCCGATGTACTGATATAACATCCTGTATAGCAAAAAGCATGTTTTAATTGCATTAAACTACATCCTGCATAACAAAAAGCACGTTTTAATTGCATTAAACTACTTTCTAAAAGATTTAGAAGGGGAAAAAAAGCAGCAACAGAGAAGAAGTGAGAGTAAGGGAATAGTATTTGTATTTCAGTAAAAGTAAAAAGCATCTCTAAAGCAAGCACCTAACATCTTAAAGAACAGTCATGACTAACAATATACACTAACAAAAATATACCTCTATAAAGAGATGAGAAAATTGTAAAAGGCTTCCTTTTCAAATGGTGGCTTGTATGAAAACGTATCATATTGCAGAAGGGCATGAGTCTGGAATGTTTCAGGAATCAAGGAAGCTGGAACCACCTACTCTAAAAGGCACATAATTGATCTACGAAATTGCTTACTTATTTTCAGGATCGAGTGTCTACGTAACCCAGAAATCTTATTTCCTTAAGCAATTGCAACAGCAAACATATTTTAAAAAAGCCCAAAACTTTGCATTTTACATTCACATAAAATTGAATCCATTCACTGAATCCATTCTGACGCAGCATCCTGCTCTTAGGTCTTCAATCCTACACGGGAAATTTTACGGTCACTTCCATTTTTAAGACTGTAAGGCATTTAAATAGAAAGAGAAACGAGTTTTTATCAGAAACATCCTCGATTGTAGGGAACTGCAGCCACAACACAGAATATCAGGGATTGGAAGGGACCTTGAAAGATCATCTAGTCCAATCCCCTGCCGGAGCAGGAACACCTAGAGCAGGTGCAGAATGACTGCATTAGAACATTTCTTGGGTGCCTTTGATTACAGCTGTTTGGATATAGCAGCTGGGGGATTACAGCTGTTTGGATACAGCACTGTGGAAAGGACAACAGGAATCATCAAACAGAGTGAGATTAAGCAGACCCAGACAGTCCTGGGGAAAATAAAGTCTACAATAGCTAAAGCAAGGCATGATTAAGGTGGACTGTCCAGTTTTAGGAATGTGAAAGGATTAATTTTCATGGTAAACTGTGGTTAGGCTGGTTCGGGAATATTTTTTTATTCAAAGTTCATACTGAGGTTTTAAGTTTTAAAAGAGGCTTTTTTGAACAATTCCATTTAGCTAACTAATCCAGCCTGCTTTAATCTGCACATAATCATTTCTTTGAAGAAGCTAAAACACGATGAAGACACCCAGAAAATACTGTCTGGTTTTGGTAGAAACTCTATATTTCATACCAAAGTTATTCCCAGGAAACACATGATTTTGTGGTTTGGGATTTCTTCCCTCATACTCATAAGTAGATACTAAAATTGAGAACCTTTGTATATTTGCAAAATAATGAAAAACATGGTTATTAATAACTCCTCATGGCTACCCTGATACCACAACCTACAAAACTGAGGTTAATTCAGCATACTTTTAAGGCTTATGACTAATTTAGGAGAAACTTGACTCATTGTCTTCTTAGAAAACCATACGAATAGTTAAAACAGAAGTGCTGAGAATAAAAAAAAAAAAAAAAAAAAAAAAAAACAAAAAAAAAAAACCAAAACCAAACCAACCAAAATTAACTGATCACTTTCTTAAAGATTGATTTTAAAACTCTGGTTCTCCATACCAATTCCTCACTTGTATTCATAATAGGAATACATCAAAGAAAAACAAATCAACAGGATTTCTGAATCGCACTCGGTGAGACTGAGCTTAAAGGGGTTTTCAATGAAACAAAGACCAAATCAATAGGCACTTTACACACTGCCTTTTCAATAAAATTATGTGGCTGTTTTATTCAGGTTTCCTTATTTGACATTGTAATAATATCCAGGGTAACAGTGACTAAAACCTCTAAACTGCATCAAAGAATTTTATACTAGAACACGCTGCTTATCTAACTCCCATTCCAGACAAATGAATTTAACTTTCCATTCATTTATTAATTAAGTATAAACCTCAGGCAACTTGCTTATGAGAAAGTCTGGATTTATGAATATGCAAAAAAATCCCCAACAACCCAACCTCAACAAACAAATAAAACCAGAATAAACCTGTATTCCAGTTAGAGTTACACATTTATTTCATTGCCTAAAAGGATGCACGAGAAATCAGGCTACTTCTGCGAAGCAGGAAAAAATTTTAAAGTCATATTACAGAAAAAAAAAAATCAAACCCCAATGTTATTAAAAAATACAAAATTCTGAAAAAAAGATACCTTCTTCAGGATTAGTCTATTTTATTACATACACATGAGATAATTCAAAGCACTAAACTAATCACTTCAAATCTCTGTGCAGAAGTAATTTAAAAAACAGTGTTTGAGCTGTATAGTAGAATTTACTTAAGATAATCATATTGTTCTCTTCAAAGCTTCACAGCCCTCTGGGCCACACACTTCAGCTGGGCCAGAACCAGTGGCACACAGAGGAGGGAGAAAATGGTTGGTTGTGCAACCATGCCATCTGAGATGCAGCAAGCACCTATTTACGTGGGAAGGAACCTCTGGAGGTCAACTGCTTCAATCCTCTACCAAGGGCAATTTTCAAAGGCTGCTCAAGGCCACTGTCCATTAAATTCAGAGTATCGCCAAGGATGGAGATCCTACAGCCTCTCTGGGCAACTTGTCCTGGCATTTGACCACCCTCACGGTGTAAATATTTTTCTAATGTCTAATTGAAATATCCCTTGCTGGATTTTTTTCCATTGCCTCTGGCTCTATCACACAGCTCCTCCAAATCGAGTCTGGTTCTTCTCTGTACCCTCCCATTAATTGAAAACAAGATCCTCCCCATAGTCTTCTCTGAACACTGAGGACACCCAGCTTCTTTTTTTACATTACATGCTCCCACCCCCTAATTATTTTGGCAATCTTCTAGACCTGCTCCCATATGTTAGCATCCCTCCCATATTGGGGAGCACAAAACCAGACACTGTTTCAGCAGCCATCGCACAAATGCCAAGCTGACAAAAATACTGACTTCTCTCAGCTCTTGGCTCCATTCTTGCTAAGTAAAGGCACGCTGCTGGCTCATGTTCAACAGGGTGTCCACCAGGAAAGTGATGTCATTTGCTGCAACATCGCTTTCTAGCCATTGGTTTCCAGCCTGTACTACTGCACAGGGGTATTCTGCTTCAATTTCCAGACTCTTTGTTGAACACCACAAAGACCGTGGCAGCCTATTTCAGCCCCTTGAGGTCCCTCAGGAGAGCATCAACAAGCTTGCTGATGGTGCATTCCATCACCTCATCCAAGCAGTTAATGAAGATTGTAAATGCGAAACTGCACTATTTAATCTTACTGAATACTAACTATCATGTCCTGAAAAGGATAAAGGACTTCCAAGTAGTTTAATTTTAGCTAATTAACAGGTTGGTAAGCAGGATGTTACAAAGAACTTGTATTTCAATACACAAGCCACTATATAAAGTCTCTTCAGTATTTTTTTTTAATGGGCAGTCTACGCTTGGTGACTCATTGAAATAGCTCCAATGAAAGATTTCTCTCCTACACATCTTTCTAAACATGGAGATACATAAAGTGTCTGTGTCAATAACCCTCAAGAAGTCAAGGAAAAGGCCCTAAATTAAGAGTCATTGTATATTTGTACTGCAATAAGTTACAGAGCCATTAGTAACGTCTTGACATTGCAGGCTGGCTACCTTCATACACAGCCCTTCAGAAAACACAAGTAACTGGAGCTTTCACACAGAACAAATGCTTTATCTTAGAAATGTATGTAACTCACAATGCTGCATAGGCCTAATTAGCTGGTATTACAATTTTGTAGTAGAACTACTTCTATACAACAGATGTGTGGGATCATTGCTGAAGAACCATGTTTCACTACCATGAAGTCTGCTATACAGCTGTGTCTCAAGATCTGAGCTTTAAAATATCCAAATCCTCACCTTAAAGGTACAGAGACAGCTTTGAATATTTAGCACATGCAAGGGAAACTGCATCAGTCAATAAGTTCTTTAAAAGGTTAAAATGTATAACCTGCAGCATTAGCACAGCTGAAACTTTGGTCTTCACAGTTTAGTAGCTACACGCTTTGGCAGTTTCTTCAAGACAGTGATGAAACTCAACATTCCGATAGACTAACACAGAAGTTTCTGGGCTCTATTCTGCCAGGACATTTCTATATGTCTAACTGTAGTTTTTCAATATAATGGAAAGTTAACTGGACATTAATACATTTGCTTGTCTGTCAGCTGTTTAGAGGTCTAGAACACAGCAGAGCCACCTGGATTTAAAGAATAAAAATAATCTTAAAGAAGTAACAATTCTGCAAGTAAATTTACACAGACAAGTTAATAAGAAAAAGAACATTGAACATTTACAAGGAAAATACAGCAACTGTATTTACAGGTTGCTACTGCTGTACTGCTGCATGTCCTGAAGTGCATCCAGCCGTGCACATATTGTATCTTACACACATAGAAGCTAATAAAAATACAAAGAGAAATACAGAACTGCATACCAAGCAGTACAGTAACAATCAAACCTTTAGTACAGAGAAGAGTTCATTAGTAGATTAAACCGGCCCTGAAATTCCTATTCTTAACTCTATGATAAATTTTAATAGAACCAGTATTTAAATATAATGGTAGTGCAAAAACATAGACAAGATATTATGATCTTTTCTCGTAATTTTTCAGCTATTTCTCCAAAGGTTGGTTCGTATCAGGAAATAATTATCATTATCAGTGGTTCGTCTGTGCAGCTCTTTTCTTTTTTTTTTAATACAGTAAGATTTTGAGTTTCTACAAAACAGCTTTGATAGAAATATACCTCTTTTGACTTTGCCTTCAAAATTCTTATTAGTAATCCATTTGAAATAAAAGGGGAGGGTGGGTGTTGTTACTCAATTAACATCTGTGAAAGCTTCTTGAACAGGAGATCTTAAGTGGACTGTAAACACAGCTCAAACTAATAAATAACACAAATACTATTTTCTCCACTAAGTTATTTCATTTGTAGTAATTTACAATCAGGACCAAAACCAGCTGCATGCACACAGGACGTGATGTTCCTACAGTCACTTAAAGTACCTTCTGTAAGAATGAGCAGGGCCCGTTTTTAAAGCAGAATTATATTTATAAACTAGAAAAATCTAATTCTTTTCTATGCTAAATTCCAAGAAGAGTGCTCATCAGGCAAAGTACTTGGGGCAGAGAATCAGTTTCCAAATTAGGTTTACACTTAACTGCAATTGAAAAGAGAGCACATAAACCAGTCAAGAAATATGCCATTAGTATACACATAATTAACATGATTTTACATTTAATTTTCCCTGAAATAGCTTGGAAATCTCCAAAGCTGTATTTTTTCTCCACCCATCTCTCATGAAACTAAAAGGAAAAAAAAAAAAGGGGGGGGGAGGGGGGGAAGAGAGGCATACCAACACTCCTATAGCACATTTTTCAGAAGCCGGTATTTTAACTGTGTAACACAATTACCACAGAATTAAAGCTGTGTAAGCCACAATTATCCTTTTACCGCTTTTCAAATAAGTTATCTCACAGGGTAGCCCTAGCTGGCATCATCTATCAGAGTGTAAATCAAACCAAAATTATGTTTTCATCTCTATAACCTTTTAATTTTATGCAAATCTTAAAATTCAGGTTGCTATTGACATAAAAACTTGCCCACTTGACTTAATTTTCCCTTAGTTTATCTTACTTCCTGCTGGTGCTTTGTTTCACAGCCTATGCAACACTATGCACCTCCATGTTCTCTTCTGCGAAGAACTATATAGAATTTTGACTTGCCTAGAAGTGCCAAATCATTGACAGTGGTCAAAAAACCCCACCACCCAACACCACAGCATATCTATAAAGGTGTCACCCATGCAATTAACTTAATGAGACAGTAGCATTAGGTAAGTATAACACAGCATACCAGCCACTGTCACAGCAGATAACGCTCCAGACAACCCTGACTCCATAAACATGTTCTGCATGGGCAGATCAAAGCTACAAGCTGTTCATGTTGTCAACAGAAGCAGTACAACTTTGCTTCAACAAAACATAAAACAATAACCAGAAAAATAAAGGGGAAATGACAGAAAGAAGCAAGAAAAATAAGAGCAAATATTCAGAAGCTAGAACACCACATAAATAAATACGGAGGAAACACCAATAGATTGGCTACTACAGGCTATGGCAGAGCCACTCTTTACACAAACCTCAACAGTAGGAGCCACCACGGTCCACCATGGTTCAAGGATACAAACAAACCTCATATCAATAAGTTACATTTTTGTTAACCTGCATAAAGGGGAAAGGATTTAAATGCATCAGATTTAAAGATGCTACACGAAGAAGAAAAAAATCTGCCTCCGTGAAGTGTATTTTAAATTAATCCAGAATTTGAGAACAAGCAATGGACCTTTTCTTTAATAAGCATTTATTATCTTCAAAAGCTGCTGTCCAGATACTAGAAGTCAGGGTTCTTAAACTGACTTGCATCATATACAGCCAAGAAATCAATCGTTCTTGATCTTTTCCTCTAAATTGTGCTTTGTTTCAGAATGACAGAGTGAGAGATGGTTATGCCTATGCCTTACAGAGTGACAGCCGTAAATGGGAATTAAATAGTTCAGATGGTTCCATCAAACTCAAGGATTCACTTGAAATACCACGCTGAAACAGAAATGACTAAGCTGCATTTTTGACCACAGCCTTTATTGTAAAGCACAGACTAAGTGGTTCTCAGCAGTTTAAGTGCACATAAAGAATATACACCATTTGGCTACCATGTGACAGTCCTTATTCCGCAGAACTTGGCAACTGCAGTAGTTCTGAAAGGTTGGGGTTTTTTTTATTTGCTTGTATGATTTTGAGGTCTTATTTTCACAAAAAAGCATGTCAAAATTGAATACCTGCTTTTTTGTTGTTGTTTTTGTTGAAGAGAAAAGGAAAGCTTAAATGCACCAAAGAGATATATAGAAGGATCAGACAATAACTAAGTTTTCATTTTTCATAATGTTATACAGCACGGCAGCCTATACCACAGAAGTTAGAAATCATAAGATCATTTAGGTTGGAAAAGACTTTTAGGATTATTGAGTCCAACAGTTAACCCAGCACTGCCAAGTCCACTACTAAACCATGCCTCTCAACACCACATCTATACCTCTTTTAATCANCCTCCTTACTTCTCTGAGAAATGAAAACTCTATCATTTTGTAATCACTATGCCCAAGATGGCCTCCCACCATCGTATCACCCACAAGATCTTCTCTGTTCACAAATAGCAGGTTCAGTGCGACACCTTCCCTCAACGGCTCACTCAACAGCCGTGGCAGGAAGTCATCCTCAGCACACTCCAGGAACTTCCTAGGCTGCTTCCTCTCTGCTGTACTGTACTTCCAGCGGACAAGAACAAGGACTAGCAATTGTGAGACTTCTCCCAGCTGCTTATAGAATATTTCATGTGCCTCTTCCTCCTGATTTTGTGGCCTGTAACAGACTCCCATGATGAGATCTGTCTTGTTGGCCTTCTTCCTGATTCTTACTCATAAACACTCAATCCTTTCATCACCATCATTAAGCTCTAGACAATCAAAACACTCCCTACTATACAGGGCTAACCCACCACCTCTCCTTCTTCACCTGTTGCTTCTGAAGAGTTTATAGCCATCCATTGCAGCACTCCAGTTGTGTGATGGCAACTATATCATAGTTTTCCTGCTGCACAATGGCTGCCAGCTCCTCCTGTTTGTTGTCCATGCTGCATGTGTTGGTGTAGATGCACTTCAGTTGGGCCACTGATCCCGACATCTTCTGAGGGTGGGAGAAACCCTAATTCCTACATAACCACTCTCAGGCACTTCTGCAGTTTCTAACACATCACTAGCACTCACATCTTTGCTGCTGCATGGATTTCCATCCTCTAGCTCCACTGAGGTGGCAGACCAAAGGACTTCAGTAGCATACCATCCCTCAAACATTGGTGTGCCTGTCCCCAGGCTTGTCTCTAAGTGAGCCTAGTTTTCTCCCTTTCCCCCTTAAAACTCTTACAATGAGTCCTGCTAACTGGTGTGCAATGATTCTTTCCCTGCTTTGAAACAGGTGCACCCCATCTATTGCAGCAGGCCTGATGTCATGTAACCAGACCCATGACCAAGTCCCCAAAATTCTGCCAGGAACACCATGCTCAGAGCCAGGTACTGATCTGTTGGGTCCTCCTGTCTATTCCCTCATCATTCCCTGCAACTGAAAGGACAGAGGAGAACACTGCTTGTGTTCCTGATCCTTAACCAGTTGTCCCAAGGCCCTGAAGTCGCTCTTGATTGCTCTCCGACTTCTTGTTGCAGCTTCATCACCGCCTACCTGAGAAATCAACAATGGATAATGATCCGAGGGCCGTACCTGCACAGGGAGCTTTCTCTTCACATCTTTAACACAGGCACCAGGGAGGCAGCAACTTCCCCAAGAAGTGGGTCCAATCTGCATACTGGGTCTTTTGTTTCTTTTTCTCTTTATGGGATCAGTTTTGACACAAGGTGTAAGCCAACTCAACCTCAGAGATGCCTCCAAGCCAGATGAACCATCAACCTCACTACTGTTTGATGCCACTTGCCCATTATGGCTATTACATCCATTATGCTACGTGGATGTAACATGAGCCCCACACCTATTGTGGAAAGCCACCTGGGAAGGCAGGGCAGTCACAGAGAGACAAGCCTGCTGCGCCGGGCAGGGACTTGTCATTATCATCCCCTATCCTCAAAGTCACCATGTTCAGCCAGGTGGAGAGAGGATAGGGAATCCTCTGTGGCACGCGTCTTTTAAGTTCGGCAGGTAGGTCAAAATGGTAGGCACAAGCACAAGCACTAGGCACAAGCCACTGGGAAACTCCCTTAAGTAGGGGAAATCCCCGAGAGATTTAATTAAGTTTTCTCCAATATAGAAGCCCACACCTGAGAACTATTCCATATTTAATTAATAATACACTGCCTCAGTTATCATGATGTAACATTTAAACTACATTAACTTATTATCAAAGAATTACATTACTATACTCCAGGCTGCGTGCAAACATCGATTCCTAGACACATGTTTAGGCATCTAAAGTTACTTTTAGAGAGTTCATTTTGGCCCCTCATCTTCCTCCTCAGTTCAGAACTGAAGAACAGTCACAAGAGCAACTGTCATGACAATGCTGTCATGCATATGTGTGATTTCAATAATGCTCCATGGAAAAGTATGCGGCATGTATTTTGGGAGAATGGAGGGAAAGCAGTAAGTCTCATCTGACGATCCTGGTGTTGAAAATACAACTTTCTCTGTCATTTTGATCATTTCAGAATTTCCATGGGGCTGCTTTTCAAGCAAAACAGACCTCTCTTTGCTATATATCATTATCAATTATGCAAATACAGTAATGCAATTAGGAACATAACTGGTATGGCATGTACATTTTTAACCTCCAGCTTCCCATTTTTTCTTCTGACTGGCGTGAGTCACCTTAGCAAAGGCAACAAAACTTCAGCAGTGACAACTGCAAAGAGCAACTTCAAGCATTCAGATTCCAAGGTGAAGTTAATTAACTAGTCAGTTACTGGTAACTACATGACATCTAAACAGGAAAACTAAAACAAAACCACCCGAACAACAACAAAAACCACCAAAACACATACATAAAACAACAAAAAAAACCCCACCCCAAGAACCAAAACAAAACCTATAAGAAACCTCCACTCCACTGAAAAAACAACACACCACATCCCAAACCCCAAAATCAACACAAACCCTGCTAGCCAAATTGGTTAACGATTAAAAAGCTCTGTTACTGAAACAAAAAGCAATGTAGTGCTAATCAGTCACAGCAGAGATGTCACAGACTAGCAGCTGAGAAACTGCCCAGGATAGATTAAATCAGCCATAGTGTTAACAAGGTGAATAAAGATAGTAAAACTTTTTTCAAACATTTTCCAAAATAGTTTTTTTTTTTAATTGTTCCATTGAAAAAAGCTCACACATAAACATACAGACAATATATAACTGCCTAAGAAACTCCATGTATTTTCAATAAGCCTAATCACATACTTATCTAGTCCTTTCTAGATGTGCATGGCACAAGTGAAAATTAAAGGGACTGTATAAAACTTACTTGCTTCATATTTTCTTTTTTGCTACTGATACTATCGTTATTATAATAGTTCCACTGTTGTTCTTTTTTGGTTTGTTTGGGGTTTTTTTTAATAATTAATTTTCATTTATAATATTCTGCTTGTGCAGATATATAAAAACAGAGCACTACCAACATCGTTTATTTTTTTGGTAGATTGCTGGTAGTATTTTTATTCAGGAATAATGTATTTTATTATTAAAGTATTTTATTGTTTTGTTTAAAAACAAAACTGAAATTTGTTAAAGAAGGAATTGCTTGAGTAGAATATCACAGAAAGTCTTGGACAGTCATTCACTTGGGTTTTTTTTTTTTTTTTTTTTTCCTGGACAC
>VXBJ01004351.1:7053-139123 GCA_013400055.1 Nycticryphes semicollaris | reverse complement strand
CCTAGGCGCGACCGGGAAAAGTTCGGGGACACTTCCTGGCCGTGAGGAATGGGGCGGTGGGGTGACTGCCGCCATGGCAGGAGGTATTGGTGGTAAGGGGCTGCTTCCTCTGGTAGCGGCCGGTTCCCCTCGCGGCGCGGCCTTGCCGTGCTGAGGCGGGGCAACGCTGTGGGGAGGCCGAGGCCGCCGCAGTTCCCTGTGTGGGGCCTGCACTCGGCGGGGCGGGCGCGGCGGCCTCTCTTGGCGGGGTAGCGTGGCCGTGTGTCCCGGCGGGTCTCGGGCTCTCCGGGGTGCCGTCGGGCCGTGGTGCGGGAGGCAGGCGCGGCCAACGGCGCTGGGTAAAACCCGGCCGCCGCCCCTTCTCTAGACGTGCATCCACAGTATGGAGATGTGTTGTTGGCGCCTAGATCTGCATCACTAGTAGCACTTTCTGAAGCTGATCGTCTTTATTGTCGCATCCTTGTAACCCCGCCCTTCGCCATCCTCTGCTTTTTGTTTTTGTGGAGTCACATGGCAGCTTTCGGGGCTGGCTGTGTCCTAGACACCCTCACTCCACCCGGGACTCGGGGCGGAGGGGTTTTACCCCCTGCCCGTTCCCCAGGAGGCCCAGCGCTGCCCCTTGCAGGCTCCCTCTGCACAGGCCTGTCACCCAAACCCAGCCTCTCCGGTGCGGTGAAGGAAACCCAGGGAGCACACCCTCCCAGGCTGTTCGGAAGGGATGGTTGTTTTCGGTTCCTTTCCGAACGTCTCATTGTATAAGCTCTTTCAAGGCACGTTGCTTATTTAATGTTTCTCACTGCTACTGTTTTTGTTCAGATATTTCTCTTCAGGTACCACTAACTAATGTGTTAACTGAAGGCAAAAACGTGTGTGCTGTTATTTATATTGGGTTTTTCTAATATGTTTTCAGGTAGTCTGATCCCAGCAAAAATACTGGACTTAAGGGCATGGGAATCTGAAGATCTCTGTTTCTCCTAGAAGAGGTGAAGAAGCTAGAAACAGTAACATTAAAAGTCTTTGTAGACAGGCTAATCTGCAAAAAGCAGGTGCTTACTGATGGTATGATGGTGAACAAGATTATTTGTATTAAATCTAACTGATGTAGGATTTTTTCCTTTCTTGAAAAGGAAGCAGAGCAACTAGTGCATCCTGAAGTCTTAGCATGCTGTTGATTTATTTTTTTCCTTTTTTTTTAACTGAACCTTTACTTCCTGTTTATTCATTGTTTCCAGTGATAAAAGGAGGAGAGATGGGAAACCCAGAAAACCTTGGAGATGCCTATGTTGCTGTGATTCGTCCAAAAAATACTGCTAGCCTGAATTCTCGTGAATATCGAGCTAAATCCTATGAAGTAAAAATATTTCATTTTTTTATTTATTAATTTTTAGGAAAAAATTATCATAAATACATAATATAGCAAAGATAAAATCTGACAATAAGATTGCTAAAATAATGTCTATGTATGTGGTATACCTACTATGCATTGCCCTATCCTTACAGTATTTGAGCACTTCACGGATTTGTAAATCTTTGTGTTTCATTTCATTTCAGGGCCTTTTGCCCTCTGCTGCTCAGTACAGAGCCGCAGCCTTGTCTTTTTCTCTTTAACCTTACTGTTATGGAGGACATTCTGACTTCATCATCCTGCTCCTCCACATTCAATGCTTCATGATTTTTGTTACTGTTTTTACAATGATACAATAAATTAAAAAAACCCAGACTTCTGTGATTGTTTCAGTTGTGCTTAAACTCCTTTGGTTTCATTATTGTTTGAAAGATTTTGTTGCTTGAAGTTCCCATTGAAGGCCAAAAGAAAAAGAGAAAGAAGGTTTTGCTGGAAACTAAACTGCAGGGAGGCACTGAGATAACCCAGAGCATCTTGGATTATGTATTAGAAGCTACCAAACCAATTTCACCAGCCAATCAGGGTATTAAAGGTAAAAAGATTTTAATCTGATTTATTGTTGATAGCTCTATAAAAATATTTTTAAAGTTAAGTGGGCATGGAAAGGTTGTGCAAAAGAATAAAATTAATTTAAAAAAAAGAAGGTATGTTTTGAAGTTCATTAAAAAAGCGTACAGCTAAACCCTTTAGTTTACCTTTGTTTCCCTTTACCTTCCACTTGTATGAAAAGCTTACTAAAAGATTTTTATTAAGTGAAACTCAAGTTGAGATTTATAGCTAAATTTCTGGTAAACCAGATTGAAGTGGCTTTCTTATCATTAATTTCAGCTACAACTTTACTTGAACTAGTGAATTGATTGCTTCTGAAGTCAGCGTTGTTCAGTTGGCAGTATCTACATGAAAATATCTCTGGCATAACTATCACAGATACAATTTGATTAGTACATTGCCTTTTTCGTTGTTCTTGTATAGCTGGTCTAGCAAGCAGCCTCACACTTGTGCTGACAAAATTTTGTTTAGCCAGCATATTTCGGTTTCAGCCTGGTATAAACTATACTGATTANTTTTTTTTTTTTTTTCTCATGTACCTCCACTGTGCTTTGTAAGTAAGGTTGTAATGGGAATGTTGTCAGCACAGCCGAGACAACACAATGCTAACAATTTAGAAAAGAAATAGCTGGTTGCATGGTAGAATGTTGGGGGTGGCAAAACTGGAGTTGGGAGCACTTAACAAATTCAGCCAAGTAGCAAACATGAAGGAACATACATAACAGCATCAATACATACTGAGGAATGCCTAGTGAAAGCAAAACGTGCGTTCCTTACACAGTTCAGGGTTTTTAAGTTGACTCTCAAGGAAATCCAAGCATTAATATGCACAGCTTAGTGTGGCCATTGCTGAAATATGCAACAGAGGTCAGAAAAACAAACAAAATGCTAAATTTTGTAAGGGTGGAAGAGAGGATAACATGGAAAATACTGCCATACTTACTATATGAAGAAAGTATATATATTCCCCTAACATGGAATATAGCATGCAGCTGTGCTTTCCTATTTCAAAAAGAATCTTGCTTAACTTAAAGATACATGGTTGGAGAGGTGAACACGAAGAAATCAGGGATATAGAGAAGTTGCTATGAAAGAAGGCGTACAGTCATGTCATTTTTCATGTTAATGGATATATAAATACTTCTGTATTTTTTGATATGTATTTAGATTTTCTTAGCTTGCTTTAGATTATAGTTCATAATAATAGTTATTTTTTTTCTTCCTAGAAATTAGCAAGATTGAGTCTGGTGAGCTTTCAGATAGCCAGTTCTAGATTGCAGTTGATTTGTGGGGGTTTTTGTTGGTAAATTAATTATTTTCTTTCTTTTTAATACTGTGCTAGGAAAGCGCGTAGTGTTAATGAAGAAATTTCCTCTTGATGGAGAGAAGGCAGGCCAGGAGGCATCACTTTATGTTGTTCCAACTGTTGTGAAAGGTAACGCTGAGCATAATTTCTGAAGTTGCATCCATTTTAGCAGTTTAGGTGAGGGTTCATTAAAAATCTTCATGAATATGCTATATAGCTTTTTCTGTACTTAAACATTAAGAGTTGCATTCAGGTGGAATCTCTCTGAGTACTTTCAAACTTGAAAAAGTTGCTTTAAGGAAAAAACTTTGGTTTTAATGTATTGCCTTCGTTTCTATAATGATGGCACGCTTTTGCTTTAAGTTATATTTGTTCACTTGGTTATATTTCGAAACGTACATATTAACTTGTATAGAATTTACTGAATCCAAGTGTACGAAAGACATCCTATTCAGTTCAGTGTTCTTTGAGAAGAATGCTTATTGAAGTCTGTAAACAGTATTGTTTGAATAAGGAATGGTGAAAAAAAGTCTTTAGCAGGCCAAGTAAATGGCTTGACGAGAAAGTATTTTTAAAAAACAGCCTGTGCTTTTGGGGAACTGCCTTCGTTTTTGCCTAGGCTACCATGTTGAGTTGTGAATTGTTATGTAAGGATTGTATGTGATTTCTATCAATTGCCATTTGGAAAAAATTAAGTTACTGTAGCCTAAAGTTAGAATAGACTCTCAGTTAGGAATGTGTAGCTACAAAAGATGTGGAAGGGAAAATAGGATTCTTCTCATCAATATGTCTTCAGAGTATGTTTCCTTTTTAGATAATACAAAATATGCATACAGTCCTGGATGCCCTGTGTTCTACTGTTTACAAGACATCATGAGAGTCTGCAGTGAATCCAGCACCCACTTTGCTACGCTTACTGCAAGAATGTTAATTGCCTTGGATAAGTAAGAAATGCCATCAGTAAAGAAATATTAAAATAGAAGTTAAACAAGATAACTTATAGATGTAACACATAGTTTTTATACATTTTCATGATGAGGAAGGAAATAATTGTGATCCTGTGTTATTTCCTTCACGTTTATCAGAAACTGAAACCTTGACAACAGATTTCTAAATCTTCCTAAAAATCTTTTTGCAAACTCAGGAATGGTGTGCTTACCTAAATCAGGCAGCTTTTTGGGAGTTCTTGCTAATACTAATAATTAATCTTTGAGTAGTGACATAATTGTCATCTTTAAGAGTATTTGCCAGTGTAGTAAAAATATCCTGTTAATCACATACCATTAAGATTTGCATTTAAATTAAACCTGCCTTTAGAAAGCGAGTCCATCTTCCCCAGCCATACAAATTTATTTGCAGTAGGGAATTAACTTTCAGAAAGGTGATTAGTTGTTTAGGCAGATTTATAGTAGTTTGAATACGTGAGCANGGCTCTAAAGGCCTTCTATGCTGTCAGTACAATTGCACTTAAGAGAGAATAACTTCAGCACAGCTGTGTGAAAAGGCGGGTGGTGGCCTACATGAAAGAGACTTGGCAGTTTGGAAACTGAACCTTTTGATTTTTTGCCTTTTCCCCTCTCTCCCTAATGAAAAACATGAGTTAGAAGGCTTAGGTCAGTCCAGATGTTGAAACTCAACCTTAAAGAAACTGCTTTAACTTTCAAAGTTTGTATGTTGAGGGTAGTAATACTGATAAACTGAAAGTAAACGAAATGGTGGTGTGTCAGTGTGGTTAAGTGTTTCAGCTATAACCACTGTTACTCTTACCGTAATTTATCATTTTCTTCTTTTTGAGAATTTGTATCTGCAGGAAATGTATTTGAGCATATACATTTGTTTAACTATTTTTGGTTAAAAATTTCACATTTGGGGATTAATTTAGTGCTATAAAATCAGCTGTGCACATTATAATCATTAAAATGATTTTATTTTTAAATAAAGATGTGTTATTATACATGCAACCCTTGATCAAACAAAACAATGGACGGACTTGATGAAAATAGTCCTTTTCTACCTGAAAATTAATTACTTGGCCATTGTCTTCTGCAGGTGGTTGGATGAACGGCACACCCAGTCTCACTCCATCCCAGCTTTATTCAGACCATCTCCTCTTGAGAGAATTAAAACAAATGTAATAAACCCTGCCTATGCTATAGAACCTGGTCAAACGGAGAGCTCATTACACATGGGCTATACTGCCCTGGAAATAAAGAGTAAAATGCTGGCATTGGAGAAAGCAGATATGTGTATCTATAATCCTTTGTTTGGATCTGACCTTCAGTATACCAATAGGGTAAGAATTATGCTTTCATTTTATATTTGTGAAGCATACACACATATTCATTTTACAGTTAACTAATTTATTTGATATGAGTGTGTGCTTTATGTTTAATATAATTGGATTTTGTTGCTGCACACTTACTGCTAATGGGTTTTTCAAACCCTTACATTTGAACACCATTCACTTTAATTATAAAATGTTACTATCGTAACGTAAGAGAATATCTGGCCTGGATGGGGGATTGTTTAGCCAAATCTCAGTAAGATATTTTTTTCAGTTGTGTTTAAATTATGTCTTCACAGGTTGACAAAGTGGTAATAAATCCATACTTCGGCCTTGGAGCCCCAGACTATTCAAAGATTCAGATTCCTAAAAGAGAGAAGTGGCAACGTAGCATGAGCAGTGTCACAGAGGACAAGTATTATGTTACATTCCTTTTTCATTAACGGATAATAACAAGTAGTACTTGGTAGACATGGTCATAATGAGATTCCTCTTACTTTAGGGCTTTATTGTATAAATATGGATTTTATAAAAATTCAATTTGAAATCTGCTGAAACACAACAATTAAAGGACAGGTCAGGAAGGGTTTAAATGATAAACATTAGGGAAGCGTTTCTTAGTGTAACGAATACAGCTGTGGCTTGACTACTGCATGATGAAAATACTAGTTGTGTGAAAACTGGCACATCTTAGATTCACGAGCTTCATTTTTATTCTTCATGTAGACTTGCAGTTAGTGCAACATTGGTAATTTTAAAAAAGTCAATGTTCTCAACTACTGAAATTCTGAACTGTATTTTCCTCCTGTTTCCCCTTTTAATTCATAGGGAACACCAGTGGGTAGATGATTTCCCTCTTCACCGCAGTGCTTGCGAAGGTGACTCTGATTTACTCAGCCATCTTCTGGATAAAAAGTTTTCTGTTAATCAGTTAGATAGTGACCACTGGGCACCTATCCATTATGCGTGTTGGTGAGTCAGATGAATACAGTTTTGCCAATCAAGTGCATTCTTGCTGTCATGTTTCTTTAGCACTAATCATTCATGTAATTTATCATGCAGGCTCAGAAATGAGAAATAAAAAAACCTCTAGATGTTTTATACTTTGACTTCAATGTATGTTAGTGTTAACCTTCTGAGAAGTGAATGATTGCTTCAGGTTGTGAGGTACTTTCAATCTGAATGGTTTCAGAGGGGACCAGGCGTGCAGATCGTGTCAGCAAACATTTATCTGTTGCCTCTTCTATCTGATCTGAAGCATATGTTCTAATTCTTGTTGGAGATACTGGGTCTAGCTTAGCACTGTAACTTTTACAGTCTTTGTTGGTTGAAGGCCATGAGCAGTTTTACAGCAGTAGCTGAGCTGAGCACGGTTTGGTGGTAGCCAAGCACTGAGTGGAAAGCTGAACTAGGTGATCTACAGAGGTCAACTTGTCCGGCTATAACTCTGTGATGATTCCATGTGTAAGTGCTTGAGAGCTTTCAGTTCTTGTAAAATTGCTTTTGTTTTATCTTCAGTCTGCTGTATTTATAGTAGTGTCTGATGATATGAATAGCAGGAAAATCAGATTTGGATATTAAAAAAAAAAAAAATTATTTTCATTGCTTGTCAGGAAGTTTGCATTAACAGTATGTGGAAGATTTGCTAGTTACAAGTGTGAGATTTCAGAGTCCTCAGGATCCATCTGCATGACAATGAGAAGCTTTACTGTGTTTCTCACACAGATTTTTAAAACTTTTAAAATTTTTCTTCAGGCAAGGCTGAACTCAGTTTTGCCATGACTGAATTGCTACAACTACCCAAACTTAGCTAACTCAAAGCAAGGTTCAGCTTGTCTGTGATTGATCCAATAAACGGTTACTAGACCATTTGGTTACTAAAGTAAGTTTGGTTACCATTTGGTTACCAAATGGTTACCAAAGAAGTGCAGAACTGGTACTAGTTTCTACAAACTTACTAATGTTCCATTGTCTTTGTGTCATTTCAAGGCTAAAAACTAGTAAGCATGCACTTTTCCAATTTAGGACTATCTGAAAAAGGTTTTATTGCATGTTTACCGTGTCTGTTCTGCTATAAACTTGTCTGCAGGTATGGAAAAGTTGAAGCCACTCGAATGCTGTTGGAGAAAGGGAAATGCAATCCAAATCTTTTGAATGGCCAGCTTAGCTCTCCTCTTCATTTTGCTGCTGGAGGTGGGCATGCTGAAATAGTACAAATTTTACTAAATCATCCAGAAATTGACAGAGTAAGTTCTGTTTGTGTATAGAAATAGCGGTTTCAGCAACAGTTACTAGCTTGTGTACGTGAAATATTTTGTGTCCGGATCACAATGTGTAAGCACAATGATCCTGTTGAGAGATTACTAGAAAACGGTTATTTTTCATTACCTCTACTTTTCCCATTGGATATCAATTAAATGTTTGAGTGCTAGGATTGAGGATTTTCATTATATCAAAAAACGTGGAAAAGTTTACCTGTTTCCAGTGAAAACAAAGTATTATCAGTGTTTCTGTTTGTGTTTGTAGCATATCACCGATCAACAAGGAAGATCTCCACTGAATGTCTGTGAAGAGAACAAACAGAATGAGTGGGAAGAAACTGCAAAACTGCTGAAGGAAGCCATAAATAAACCTGTATGAGTTTATTTTCTAAGTAGTTTAAAGTTTCTATTTAATTCACACATAAACCTGTAGAAGAGCTGGGCTCACTTAAAGCTGTTACTGGAAGTGTGCAGTATACTGAAATTCTTTGTGTAAATACCGCCAAACTGACGTTTTGTCTCTTTAAATGTTTCTATCTGTATTTGTTGCTGAAGAAATACATGTCAGAATTAGATGCGATGTTTTTATTTACTTGTAGGAGCATCATATCAGCTACCCATTTTATGTCTACGTTTGATCACAGAACCCCCACCTGCTTTGTGCAGTTGTGTGTCCCTGAACAGGAGCATTCAGCTGGCCAAATGTAGGCTTTGTGAAACAGGTTTCAGTTTATTGTAGGCTTTCTTAGCAGTCAGTTGGCATCTAGCCAGGGTAGTAAACAAAATTTATGACGCAGTTCCTGTCATCCTGAAGTAGGTTTAAAATTAGCCAAGTGATAGAAAAGCACTTGCTTCTTTTCTTTGACTTCAGATGCAACTTGTATCTCTGTCGGTAGGTGGCAGCAAATCTGCCAGTTTTTCAAGATTTTTAAATTGTCTTCATTTCACTCTTGCGTGAATGAAACTTCCAAAATAATTAATTGATTTACCTCCTTTATTTTAGGGATTTTATTATGCAGTTCATCAAATGGCATGTGTGTGTTTAATGACTAATAGGCTAATGCACACATTTTAAGTAGTTTTCACAGCATAATAGGTGATACGTTGTCGCTTATTACTGTGGAATTAATAAGTTAAAATAAGAAAGGTAGAAGTTGCTGCAATAGGACTTAGAGTGACTACTGCAGCAAAAATAGACCAACATTTTCCATTCCAGCCTCATTTTCAGTCAGTTGTCATTTTCCAAGGCATTCTTGGTTTTTTGCTCCAGAAGTTTTTAGGATTGGTGTCTCAGTTCTTGACAACTAAGTAGATTTGAAGAAGGGAAATAACAAATTCCTGCAACTTTTTCATTGAAGCAGATGAAATGTTCAACCTGTTCGATGAAAACAAGAAGTTTCATTGATTTGTGACTTGTATGTATATGCTCTAAGCACCTGATTTACGTTTCAGTGCATCTTTCAGGAGGCATACTTTGGACCCACGTGCAATTCAGTGAAAGTTGTGGGGGTTCTGGAAGGGAAAATTACTTACTTTTAGTAATATTATAGAAGTGCTAAAAGATCTTAGATTGTATTCTTTCTGTACTAGAGTCTGTGTAAAGGGTGGTACTTCCCTCTGAAAAATAAGTCTTTTTAGTATAGACTAATAAGGGGAATAATTCATAAACTGCCAGTAATAATGAGGTGGACGTTTTGGGATATGCATAGGCAGCTGAGCCCACGTCCCTCGGGGAATTCTTAAATGGCACCTTGACTTTGAGTTCAACAAAAGTGAAGTCTCCAAAATTTCACTAAGATCTTTCTTGAGTTCTGCTAAGAAGGACAGTGTAAGGACGTGCACAGGAACATGAAACAAGCAGGTTTGATAAATAGTAAATACGCAGGAGTTGTGCAGTGCTCTTTTCCTCAACAATATGGATGTAGTTGAATTATAGTCAAATGGGTTTTCTTTACAGAAGCACCAACAAAGGATTTTAACAAGTTCCGTTTTATACGTTTAAACATTTATGTAGTATGAAAAGGCACGAATTTACCGTATGGATGGGTCATATCGTTCTGTTGAGTTGAAACATGGAAACAATACTACTGTACAGCAGATAATGGAGGGGATGCGTTTGTCTCAAGAGACCCAGCAGTACTTCACTATCTGGATCTGCTCTGAGAACCTCAGTAAGTAACAAGGAATATTGTTGTACTTGAGAGTTTATCATAGTTTTTTATTTCTGCTTGCTTTTAGAGAAAAACAGTATTTTCATAGGAAAATAGGAAACATGCTCTCTGACAGTTCTGTACTGTCAGCTTTTCAAAGCCATCCTTTAGGAATTAATTTGTATCTAGACTGTCTGTGAATACACTGTGCCCCTGCCAGAGACTCTGTAATGCCTGTAGGTCTCATTCTTTAGATTGTCTGCATAAGGACTGAAAACAGTTTTTTCTATGTCCTCTGCTTAAGCTGTCCTGCTGGCTCAACTCCCAGCCTTTACAGTCAGATGTTTCCAAACTGTGCCTTCAGAGCTATAGAGAGATTCTGCATTTTAGCCATCGTTTTGGTACCCCTGTAGGTCTGACCCTGTATCACCATGGCATCTAGAATGTATTTAATCTAGGCAGGTGGGGCTGCTCCAGGTTGCCTTAGTGTTACAGGGCACCTTTGCTGTCATAGTCCTTGATGCTAACTTACCTGTTTGTTTATTAAAAAAACCAACCGCCTGTTATTTTTCAGGCCTCCAACTGAAGCCATATCACAAGCCATTGCAGCACATTAGAGATTGGCCTGAAATATTCACTGAACTGACAAACTTGGATCCTCAAAGGGAAACTTCACAGCTTTTCCTGAGAAGAGATGTGAGACTTCCACTGGAAATAGAAAAAAAGGTCTGTATTTGGAAGCAATAGCCTGAATTTGTGTGTTTAATGACTGTAGTAATTTCCAAGCTTACTTAAACTGGACCGCTCCTCTCCTTTTCTGTAATAGTTTAAGTCTTCAGTTTCCTCCTTCCTGCCTGTTCTCTCTTCTCTCTCTCTTTCTCACCGTCCCATCTGTCTGGTTTCTCAGAGTTCCGTGTGCCTTAGTCTTTATCTGTCTGCCATATAGCTAAAAAGAATCTGCCCCATTTTCTTTGTCTTCCTTGTGCTGTGATTTTTCAGATATTTAACTGGTCAGTTCTGAATTGGATGTTTCAAACGTATTATTGATAATGGGTAAAAAAACCCCACAGATGTCAGTATTTATGTGAACCTTTTGGTTGGACATGGCGTGCTAGTCACCTTTAATTTGTAAGTTTGTGAGATCAGTGAAGTGTTGAATTAAGGCAATGAAAATATGTCATTTTTTTTTCTATTACAAATCATTACTAAGATGCACACTTCAGTCAGGATCACACCTTTGTGTTTTGCCTCTGAATTGGTGAGAAATTGTATTTATAGCTCATTTTCATTACGAAGAAATCACATTACTTAAATCTTTTCAACAGATTGAGGATCCATTGGCTATTCTTATCCTTTTTGATGAAGCCAGGTATAATTTACTGAAAGGTTTCTATACATCACCTGATGCCAAGCTGATCACACTGGCAAGTCTGCTTCTACAAATAGTCTATGGAAATTACGAGAGCAAGAAACATAAACAGGGCTTTCTAAAGTAAGTGTGTGCATTTAAAAACTTTAAAATTGAGGGTTTAGATTAAGTATTTTTAGGTGGCACTTAAAATGGAACTCTCAAATTCTAGTAATGGCGTATTTATTATTTTTATCCATTGTTGAGCTCTAGTTTAGACAATTCGCATAACCCTCGCAGCTGGAAGCTGGATGTGGAGTCTGAAAAATACAATAATCTCAATTATTGCAGTCCCAGGCAGAGAGATGGAGGTTCTGTATTCTCTAAGTCTGTACTGAGCTACAGTAATAGCAAAATGAGTAACAGTATTCACACCAATGGAGGGTTTGACAGGACTGAGACTTTGGACAGCGCTGAAGAAGCCTCTCATTACGTCCAGTGAGACCAGCTTCAGGGACTGGAGTGGTCTGAGTTGATCTTGTTTGATGGAAGTCTTTGACTGTTACAGACAGGACTACTTGGAAAGATAGTTTGGGGCAGATAAAGAGCTTTGTGGGCACGGTTTCCACCCATATTCAAATGAAAATGTTGATGAATATCTTGCCTTGTTCTTCTTCAGACAGATGAAGAGATCTATATTCTGAGTATTTTTGACGTTGACCAAATGTTTATTAAAATAAAGAGTGTTCATTTCAAAAATATATCCAGGCTATTGTTAGTATGAGAGTATTCTTGACCTTTGACCTTAGAGATCTGGATGCATTGTCCTGTGCAGAGCCTTTGCTTGGTAGATGAGACGTGCAGTCACTGAGAAAAACAGTTTAAAAAATAGATGGTTATCACTAGGTTTTGGAGACTTAGTTGTGCATAGAAGCAAACTAGTAAAGGCTTCCTTTCAGTGTTTAGAAAACACGTTTTCTGTGGTTTGGGTTGTGGTTTTTTTAAAGGCACTTTATATAAATAGCTTCACTTCCATGTCTTGTAATATAAAACTTTCATGTGGAAATTAATTAGGCCAAGTCCCTGGTGGAGCTGAATACAGCAGTGAAGGGAAGAGTGTCTATAAGCTGTCATTTTTGCCGAGTATGTGATATTCTGGTGTAAACAGCTGTTCATACACAATTTTGGCTTCCAAACTGGAATTCACCAGACTGGTCTGTAACCAGGGAAGTGTCACATAGAGCTGTAGCTCTACTAACGAGCTGAGAATCACACTGTATCTTCAGAAGCCTGTTTACGTTTCAGGAAAGCTTCTCACCTGATGAGACAAGATAGAATAGGAGCAGACTGTCTGCTCAGCATGTGGCTTGAAGATACAAATTGGCAAACATTGATTTTTATTTTTTTTTTCTCCTTTGTATACTGAAGAAAAACTTCTTTTCTGCTTTGTTTTTCCCTTAGTGAAGAAAATCTAAAATCTATAGTACCAATCACTAAACTAAAAAGTAAAGCCCCTCACTGGACAAACAGGATACTTCATGAATACAAGGTGAGATAAATAACAGAAAATCCTGTCTTAACTGTTTTTGACTCTGGTTGGCAGTTAATGAATAAAAATACTGGTATATAAAGCCAGAAGTATGCATGTTCTGTTGTCTGTGTATTTCTCTTCAGCATGTGTATTGGGGATACGGTCAACGCAGACACACGCATAAAAAAATCTACTCTGAATTGTATTTTCACATTTGCTCGTAGCCATAGATCCACAAAATCTTGTTTGCTAGTGTAACTTCTATGTGAGGGATCCAATAGCCATTATTCTAGGGTATGAGGGAAGCGGAAATGAGTTGCAATCTCTTGTTCCAAGGACAGCTGTATATTTTACATTTTAAAATGGCTGTGTGGAATTCAGATAAGCTGTAATGCAGAGTGAGGATCTCAAGAGGTTGGTCCCATCCACCATGCCCACTGTGGTAACTCCTGAAGACATGTGTTCTCTCTCGTGCCTGGGCCTTCTCATCTCAAGTGGCCCAGCCAAGTTTTGTGCTTGTTAAGGGACTTTACATCAGTCTCTTTTGAGGCAGGAGCACTCTAGCAATCCTTTTCTGTGGCTGTTTCACCCTACTGAAGAGGAAGAAAGAGAAACATACCTCATTCTCTTGCCAAGCCTCACTGGATTGGACATGTTAAAGGAGGAAGAATGCTTAGTTTTAAGGATTGTGATGCATTTAGCGTCAGTTGGGTGCATAGCTGCTTATCCCTCGTGAGCTCAACATACTTCTGAGAGGCAAAGCTGTGGGACCCTGCAGAGGTCAGGTGTCTGTGGCTCAGATTTTTGAGGCTCATACCTGCACCAGCTTTCTGCCTCAAGTCTCTCCTGGCATCTGAGCCTTTCTGTGGCTATAGGATTTCATTTAGATATAGAAAACACTGGGAAAGCATTTTGGGAATGCTCATGTAGTGGGAGTTCCACTAAATAGTGGGTTTTCTTCAACCAACCACAACTGTTTGGGAAGACTTGTTGATTGCCATTGTTCTTTATTTCTAGAACCTCAGCACCAGTGAAGGTGTAAGTAAAGAGATGCATCACCTTCAGCGTATGTTCTTGCAGAATTGCTGGGAAATTCCTACTTACGGAGCAGCCTTTTTTACAGGACAGATATTCACCAAAGCAAGTTCAAGTAGCCATAAAGTCATCAAAGTGTATGTAGGAGTAAATGTAAAAGGACTGCACCTTCTCAACATGGAAACAAAGGTCGGCTGAATTGAACTACCAGTGGTCATTGATAAGCTTAATTCTGTTCTCTTAACTTCTTTATGCTACAAGTCATTTCACATCGGACTATGTGGTCAAACTTGACTGGGAAAATTTCCACCGTTTTTATAAGGTCTTTATAAGGCACTACTAATAGAAAGCCCTGTGTGTTTCCATTTGGCTACTTTATAAGCTACAACTAGATTGTGGAATGTACTGTTAGTAATCAGTCTTGTCTAAGTGAACTAAGGAAAGTTCAGTTTGTAAGTGGAGAATACTTTCTGAGTGACACTTTCCTGCATTTCATTGTAGGCTTTACTCATCAGCCTAAAATATGGTTGCTTTATGTGGCAGTTGGGAGACGGAGATACATGTTTTCAAATCCACAGTCTGGAAAACAGAATGAGCTTTATTGTGCATACCAAACAGGTAAGTACTACTATTTTTTTTCTAACCTAGATAGACTCCTCTTCTCTCTTGAGATTGACCGTCCTTGCACAGTATAAAAGAAGCCCAAGCCGAGCCCCCTCAAAAACAATCTTAAAACTTTCTTTTGAATATTTCAGAATGTTTGCTTGTTTTCCTAGTGTGTGAAGCCTTTGGGGTTCAAAATGCATCTGTAATCATGAGGCTAAACTTTTTTTTTATTATTGAAACTGTTGCATATGCCCAGTCCAAGAGTAATTCCAAATATGGTGAGAATCACAGAGGTAGAGCTGGTAGTTTTGTTGTCAAAACTAGTGGAGTTAGAGATTGGATAAAACTGAGGATCTCTAAAGGCCATGTTATAAAGCAACTGCAATTGCTAACAGTGACTTTTGGTAGCGTTTGTGGATGTCTGATGGAAAACGCTTGTTTTATCCATAAGTCTGCATGAGAGGTAATAATGCCATGTTAAAATGCATTGTGACAAAACTACAACTTTGAGTCTCTTGCATACTTTGACAGTATTGCTTTTGATTTTTACATGTTAAGGTGTTTATAGGGGAAGTGATTGAATGTTTTGAAACTTTGTGATATCTGAGAAAATGCTAGGTTTAAGTTTATTTCTAAAATAATGCAACTTAGGTCTAAAATTATGTGACTTCTCACTTGCATTTGTCATGTACTTAGTTGTGTCATAGTTCTGAAATGCTGTTAGAATTTCATTGTCTGTCTTTATACAGGCAGGTCTCGTGGTAAAACTTCTGATGAAATTAAATGGCCAGTTAATGCCAAGTGAAAGAAATGAATGATGGAAATAAACAACAGTTCCAAAACAGCATCTTGCTACTAAGCAAAAACCCACTTATTTCTCATCATAACAGAAGACTTCCATGTACATGAGTTTTACACAATGGAAAAGTCAATTTGTACGATTTTTTAAAACTTTGTACAGAAGCTGCATGGTTTACTTTTTAAAAAAAACCCTATGCTATATATCCACTATTTTTATAAATACTTTTGTGTTTCATATATAAGCTATTGTAGGTCTTGAGTATAACCAATAAATTTAATGAAATATGAATGGTTTACTGAGTTGAGTGAGCGCGAACCAAGAAAGGCGTGTGTTCCCAGAGGACCATGGGACTACCCATGCCATTGTGCAAGTCTCAGTTAACCTATTTACCTTTCCCATCATTCTGTGGAACACCAAGGAGGTTGTACATGTTAAAGTATTTTGTAGACACACTTTAAGACACTGTTGGTAAGTATGCTTAAAAGACCAGTTAGACCTTTGAGCAACTTTTGATAAACGCTTTGGTTTTATTTGTTTCCTGACAAACATTATAGCTGGCTTTATTTTTACTCTTTGCTTTCTCATACTTTGTATTCATATTTATTCTAAAATACTGCATGAAGATGTCAAAAGAGAGGTACTTTAAATCACTCAAAAGCCATATTAAATGTTTAGCATGCTTGGTTTTTTTTAAAAAATGGACTTTTACTTTTGCTGTGCAATATAAAACGTGTATGTAGAGGAGGGGGAGATACAGATTTACAAATGAATCTTACTCAGAGGACTCCAGGAAGTTTAATAAATCTTACCCTGGATTGCAACGCACCTGCAGTAACAACAACTCATGTAGGAGGCACTAAGTTATTTATGTTAAACTAATTTCCCTACTCGTTACTTCAGTCCCTTTGAGGCTACAAGCAGTGCAGGATGCAGGAATGAAGACTGACAACGTAAGGAAGGCAGATGGAGTTTGTAGGCGTTCTGCCTGCTCCTAGCAGGGTCAGGCGTGACTCTCTAAGGTGGGACCCAGTGCAGTCTGAAGCACATCCTTGTTGGTTAAAATAGTATCCATAACACAAATCTTTAAAAGTTCAGGTTGTATTTCAGGGTCCTAAGTGCACTTGACTATTTCTTCCATGCAAACTGCATGCTGAAACAGCGTGCAATATTTTGTAAAAAATATTTAAAAAACCCCAAAACAACAAAAAACCCCAGACTAGCACTTGCCTCTAAGCTTAAGTTTTCAAATAAAAGTTAAAATGAATGTCTGGAACTGCTGTTGTGTAGTAACTTCACTCATACCTTACTACTACTAAGTACAGTTTAAAAAATGGAAGTAGTAAGCAATTAAAAAAAGTGAACGGGAGAGTCTTGTGTTTTGTAATCCTCTTAGCAAGATATATTTTTCTACTTAAACTTCTCTGGCATAAATAGCAGTAAATTTTCATTTGTTTTATTTAAGGTAAATAATGCAACAGTCAGGTCCTTCATGGTGCATCCTTGCTATCACTTGGCACTGGTATCAGAAATACGCTCCTCTACATAGCACTTTGTTAGAAAACTAGAGGAAAAATGTTAATGTGCCAGTTGCATATTGAACAATAGTATTAATATGCCTTATTGCTGTATAGTTCTTTCTGCTAAATTCTTAATGTGCCAGTTGCATATTGAACAATAGTATTAATATGCCTTATTGCTGTATAGTTCTTTCTGCTAAATTCTTATTTATTACTACCTAATAAACTGCTGGCAACAAGTCATGTTTGTTGGTTTTTTACTGCAGCCAGGTTGCAAGTGCTATCATGTCTAAACCAGCAGGTGTTATTTGCAAATTTTGTACCAGGCTCATCTTTGCAAGGCATGTGGGAAAATCACCAGAATGTGCCACAGGTGACTACAAACTAAGGTAGTGTACCTCAGAAACCACTCAGGAATTCATCTGGAAAACTGGAACCTGTTAGTCCTGGCAAGCCCGATGTTTGCAGATGCTGCGTCAGCGGAGTCTCTCAGCAGTGAGAGGCCGGGTTCCTGGCAGGCTGCTGGCACCTGTGAATGTCAGAGTTTCCATTGTGTTGCTGACAGGCAAGGCGAGTACAATCCTTTAATCTAAAAGCAGGGAAATGAAAAATCAGAACAGAGAACAGTCTCACACTGTAGAGACCACTAGTAACAACCCTCCTATCTGTACCAAACCAAAAAACCCCACAAAACCAAAAGAAAACAAGCTGCAAGAATGGAAAGTCTGAAAATTACGCATGCTTACAAAGCAGGAAATACTTGGCTCAACTCCTGTAGCTGAGCTAACAGGCACCTTTCTAAAAAGTGAGTAACTGTGTAGCTGATGAAGCCAAGATTTGAGAGCCACGCAGCATAAGGCAAAATAACTACTGACAACTTGAAACTTTGAAAAAGGCAAAATTCTATCATGTGGATTTATTAATTGGCAGTCCAGTGTGCTGACCTGAGGACTTTATCGCTTCCTCGCTTTGGGTGAGGAATGGACCCACCTAGAATAGGGTGCCTTTTAGCGTGGTGAAGCGAACTTGCATGATTTGAGGTTAGCCATTGTGTTGCCAGGCAGATCTGCTTCAGAAAGTAGGCTGTTACTGTAAAAATGCAGATACAGGCTCAACAGAAACAATGTACATGGCTTGCTAAAGTCCCTCTTGACCTTTAAGCTTTTATATTAATATGGGGTAAGGATACTACAACAATTTTGTACAACTTTACCCCATCAGCAGAAAGACTTGTATTAAAGAAACTAGAAAAAACAGATCTATTAGAGGGATGTGTGTTTAAAGACTTAGAGAGTGAGATGGTATAAATCTGCCTGTAAAGTGCAAGGAAAAGATGAACTAAATATCTTCGGTTTGTCAAGTGAAGCTGGGAAAATCCTGTTTATGACGATGCATCACTAGTAGCAGGAGAACAATGGCTTAATGTAGTAAATAAAAAGTTTAAAGCAGGAAGAACCTACAGTCAGAGCTCCAGAGAACTGTGGAACATCTGCTGAGCAGGGTCTGTTGTCAAGCAACAAGTCACTCATCTCTGACGCACGGTTTGTGATCTGTAGTCTATTGTCTGGAAAAACAAGGTAATAAAGTGGCAGGCACTGCAGTAAAATAATCCCCCTTTTTTTTTGGCAGTAAACAAAAGTAGAAGAATTTACAAATGTGGAAGAAGTCTAGGTTTTTATCAAGATGTCTTACAAGTCCTAGCTCAGTCTAGTAATGTTAAAACATATTATTTCACACTTACAGTTTGATTTCTTCAAAATAACTATAAGAATCAGTTAGCAACCCAGAAAAAGGAACAGTGTCTCTGGAGAAAGATGAAGATGGAATTCCCTGTCATCTAAATACAAAAGGACTAAACAAAAGCTTTTGTGAGATTCCAATTAAAGATGCTAGGAAAGACCCATTACGTTCATCAGAGAATGCTGAAGTAGATGACCTAACTTTGAAATGTTTGAGTGATAATTCGCATGAAGATCCTAGAGTAGCTGGCAATGAGGAAAAAGCAATAAAACGACTGAAAACAAATCAACAAGTGATTTACCTGAAAAAAGGGTATGAATGCGGATTCTCAGCTGAGATAAATGCTTCCACAATGTCTCAAGGTGTGGGAAAACACACACTACTCCCATCAGTCCTAAAGGGTACTGCCAGTGGAGGTGCCAGACCAGGCATATAGCCCTCAGCAATGAACCCTGAAAGCAATGAGAATGGATCAACCGCCCTCGACCCGCCCGGCCGCGCGAGCCCCCGACGGCCGCCAACCCCCGCCCCCGGCCCGCCCACCGCCCCTCGCACGCCCAATGGCGCCCCTCGCAGCCCGGCACACGACGTCACCCCGTGGAGCGGCGGCCGCTGGTTGGCTCAGGAGCCGGGAATCGTCACATGGGCAGAGATCGGCCCAGCGCGGCAGTGGGCGTGGCTGGTACGCGGTGCGGCTGGTGCAGTCGCGCGGCTGGCGTGGTGCTGAGGCGATGCTGAGCTTGACGGAGGTCAGTGGGTCCCTGCTGGAGCGGGTGGCCGTCGGTAACCCCCTTTCCCTGCTGTTGGCCGCCTCTGCCTTCGCGTTGACCTTCGGCTACCTGTTCCAGCTGGGTTACCGGCGCCACGTTGGGTCTGACCGAAGGGTAGGTACTGGGGGCGGCGGAGGCGCGGCGCCTTAGGCTGGGGAGAGGCGGTGGGCCAGGGCAGGGCACCCGGAGGGTTCCGCCAGCCTCCCGCGGTGGGGCGAGCGCAGGGGAGAGGCCTCCGGTCAGGGTACAGCTGGTCGGGGGAGCAGCTCGCCTCTGTAGAGCCCTTTGCCGGGAGCAGGCGGTAAAACCCCGGCGTGCGAGAGCGGGCTCTGGCGAGCCCGGAGCGCTCCCCGCAGCCTCCCTGGGGATGGTGTCCGATGGGAGCGCCGCAACGCTGGCGGGTCCCGCGGCCCAGCTGGTTGGTGCCACGCGAAGCTGAGGTGCCCCGGTTTTGCAGAGGCAAAGGCCCGGCCCGGTCCCGTCTCGTCAATGGGGCTTAAAATAAAGTTCCTTACCTGCGTATGAAACTCGCTGCTAAACTGAGGTTGATGCTTTTGGGGGATTGTTTAACAAATCGTTTTGTTTGTGACTACTGACTTTCTAATTGCAGTATTTTTTTGCTTTGCTTTCAGAGGCAGGTTAGCAAGAATCTTAAATGTATTAGTTTTCTTTTAACCTCTGTTTCTTTTAAATGTGGCTGTTACTCTGTTTAAGAAAATAAGCAGTTGTCTGAGGTTTGCCCTTTCACAGAAGAGTTTAGATGAAACGTATAAAGCCTCCCTGTGTTTATTTTTTATGTAAATGGACATGATGATTTTATTATTCTCTGGAGAAATGTCAGTGTTTACTTTTTCTTTCTTCCTCAGAAATACCCACCTTATATTCCATCAAGCATCCCTTTCCTTGGACATGCAATTGCATTTGGAAAAAGTCCAATTGAGTTTTTGGAAAATGCTTATGACAAGGTATATTTTCCCACATGACTGGCTGAGCATATGCTGGAATATATTTCTGTATCTGTTACACTCTCTATGTAGACCCTGTTTAAAGTCGGTTCATTCTTATTTACTGAGAATATGGAACATAGTGTGCAGAGTAGACTCCGGTTTCTTCAGATCTCCTTGTGTACAATGTTGTTAGAGAAATTTATGTTTTCCAAAATATGTCTGGTGTTTCAGATTTAAAAAAACGCGTCTGTGTATTTGGGCAATGATCATAGCTGAATCACAAGTTAAGTAAAAGCCCTTTTCATGATGTTGTTTCTTGCCTTAATGGGGAAATTTTTAATCTCACTCTTTACTAAACTGTGACCCATCTGGAATGTATCTGACCACCTGCATAGGCAATTCGATAACTTTTAAGGCCCTTTCCAATGTTAAAAGGGCTTGTGTATAAAATCTGACTAGGTTTTGTAGGATAACAGCCCCAAAGAAACGGCCTAAGGCAGTAGTGCCTTAATCCCATTGAAAGAAGACTTAATGATTGGTTTCGCATTAAATAAGCTTAAATCTTAACTTGGTTAACTAAAGAAAGCCAAATTTATTATATGAAGATCTGTTGGAGATGACCGTTAAACTTTAAAATAGTATTTGCTCTTAATTACCTGTGCATAACTCCAAATCCAGAATTTTTTGAGACAATGTCTCTAGATTACTGGAGGCTGTATGTGCTGTAGTCTCCCTGCTAGTTTTTGTAGCATAATTGATCTTTTATTTATGTTTTTTAAACTAAATGGTTTTTAAATGTCCAAGATAATTTGTGCTTGTTATATCATTAGATGGCACTAGTAAGTATGTTGAGAACAGAATTCAAATGTGGTTTAAAATATTTATATCTGTATTAAATCTCCAGACTCTTCTTAGGGGAGTGATGCATGGAAGCCTGTACACAAAGAGATACGGATTTAATTATTGTAAATAAGAACACCACAAATAAACTGGTTTGTTTTTTTCTCTTAGTATGGACCTGTGTTCAGTTTCACTATGGTTGGCAAGACATTCACATACTTACTGGGTAGCGATGCTGCTGCTCTACTCTTCAACAGTAAAAATGAAGATTTGAATGCAGAAGATGTATACTCTCGGTTAACTACACCAGTTTTTGGCAAGGGTGTTGCTTATGATGTGCCTAACATGGTATGTATTTGAAATCTAAGATGAGTAGAAAAGTAGCATGATTTAAATTCTGAGTAGACAGCCCTAAGCTTTTGGTGCTCTCTGATGGGGTTGTGTGTTCATACACAATTCTGGCATATTGCAGATGAACTGTCTCAGTTGGATAATCGGGACTGAATGCATTTAAGTTGCTTTACTTACCTACCTGGCCATTCTTTGTTCTTGAAACCATCTAATCCAACCACAGAGGAAAACCTAATAAGTGAGTCTCTTTTTCCTTCCCTTCTAGCATGTCACTCACTGCAGTTTACTTTTGCCTCACAAGCAACTTTAGGTCTTCTTGCTGAGAGAGCTTTAAGAGTGAAAATTTTTCCTTTATGCCATGCCCAATCTAGATACAGGAGTATTAATTTGATAATTAGCACCACAAAGTTTGTCTTGCTCAGGCAAAAATCAGTCTATATATGTTTGCAGAATACAAGTCTGTGTGGATATAGAAGCACAGTGGTTGTGTCCTGTTGCATTGTTTCCGAGCTGAGCGTAGCTTGCTTTCTTTGTGCGTGTTGGCTGACGTAACAGACTCTTAAACTGCAGAAGCCACGTTTTTGGTGGACAGACTCCTGTCTCCATCAAGCTGGAGGTGAGCTAGCATGTTGCAAGGGAAAAATGTGCTTGTGGCACGTGTACCCTCTGACAGACTGCTGGAGTCCCCACTGCATTATGAAAACTGCAGTTTCTAGTATGCCCTTTGTTTTGTGAATAAGTTTATGGTACATGCAAACTCTTCATGGGAAGACCATTTTTGGTGTATTGCTCATGGTATAGTGTGAATCTATAGAGTAGATGCCCTAGTTCATAATTAGGGCTTAAAAATTCATTGAATAATCTTCTGAGTAGATGTCCTGCCAATGTATTGAATGGTTCTCCCCTAATAATGGGCTTTTTACCAGAGGGTTTGTTAGCTATGAGTCTATACAAAGAAAAAGAGGAAGTCATGAGAAGGATGTGAAACTCACCATTTTCCTAGGAAGCGGTTTTCTGCCTGGGCAGTGATGAGAGGTTTTTGTAAAAGCCACGTGCCTCTCTAGGCCAGAGTTAAGGTACTGCTGCATGAGAGAAGACAGGTGTTCTTGGGGAGAGAAAGCAAGGAGGCCACATAGGAAGGAACACAGGATTCACAAACTGAATCCAGTCTTTGCAAGGACAGGTCTGATTACGTTTGTGATTATGCATCTCAAGTGCATTCCATACTGCAATCTTGAATACTTCTTGTATCTTCAGAGATAAAGTTTAACAAAGATTTGTGTTTTGGTACTGTAAAAGAGAGACATGTAGCTCCCTTGAGCTAATATTTCACTTGGATGTTACCTAACTTTTGCTTGAAGAACAAAGAAGGTGAAAAACGGAATATTATCTATTATTTGAGTAGCTGTTGTACCCTACAATCCAAATGTCTTTTTACTTCTGTATGTTCTTATAGTACAGATCATAGTAAGTTACTTTTATTTACATTAATTACGTTAATTCCATTCATATGATGATCTTTGTACTGATTGCTTTTTCTGCCTTGGCTCCTCTAGGTATTTTTAGAACAGAAGAAGATGCTCAAAACTGGGTTAAATATTGCCCAGTTCAAACAGCATGTATCTGTGATTGAAGAAGAAACAAAGGAGTATTTTAAAGCATGGGGAGAGAGTGGAGAAAAAAGTAAGCAAGATCAGATGCATTTTTTTCTCAGATTTTCTAGGAAGGAATTTTGCAAAAAATTTTACAAAAGCCTGTTGTAAATGATTTACTGAGGTATTAAAAAAATGAAAAATGACATAGGTAAAACTGTATGGAGCATCTGAAGACATGTGCAAAATAGATTTTGTTTAATCAAATTTAAGGCTATTGAGAATTAATCTGCACAGAAAGTCACTGAGAGAAGGAAAGGGCTATCTTACTTCTGCTTTCTTAGTTGGCTAATAGCATACCTGGTGCCTGGCATACTCGTTTTGTATGATATGAGTTGGGCCAGAGCAACCACCTCTTAGTTCCTAGGAAAAGGTCCTGCTCTGATTTCCCAGAGTCTGTCACAGATCTTAGCTCAGGATCTTCTACACTGAAGAAGTGCATCCTTGAAGATGATAAGGTTGGGTTAGTGATCTAAGTGGAATTCGAATTCTTTTATTTCCCACCAGTCTTTCCCAACTAACTTGCTAGAGATAGCCCATTGCTATTTTTGCAAGCCCACAGTGGTGTAGCAACATCAGAAATATTATTTTTTTTAATATATGTNCTTGAGTGCTAGCAACAGCCAGAACTACAGTGTGCTAGCAACAGCATTTTCATCCTGAATCCAAAATGTAGCACTCGCCAGCTGCTAGTAAGAAAGTCAACTCTATCCTAGCCGAAACCAACACACTATAATACTTATAAAATCAATAGAAAGTATAAATTGTATTTAAAAATATGTAATTTTAAAATATGTACTTATACATTTTAATATATAATTTTATATATATTATAACTAATTCAGTGAGCAGCAAAACTAATTAGTTTCCTATGGATTTGGACTTCCAAGGCTAAGGTTTTTTTGACTTCTTTTATATTTATTAAGCATTGAGCTTGTGCTGCATGGCTTACTGTGGAAGGATTAGTAGCTGTCCCAGAAAAATTTCTAGAAAAAAATACCTTAGAAAAAAGTTGTTGAAATGGAGGATCTAATTAAAAAGTTGCTTGAAGACAGACCCGATAGATACACAGAATTCTAAAATGAGATGCATCATTCTTCTAGTAATCTAAGACTCTAGGCAAAATTATTCATCTACGTCCAGTTGCTTTTCTTTTCTGCAAAATAAAAAATAACCTCAAAACATAACATGTTGTGTGAAGCGCTTCTTCAGTAACATTTTTCATATCTTTCCTCAGACCTGTTTGAAGCCCTTTCAGAGCTTATCATTTTGACAGCTAGTCATTGCTTACATGGGAAGGAAATAAGAAGCTTGCTGAATGAGAAGGTGGCTCAGCTGTATGCCGATTTGGATGGGGGTTTTACTCATGCTGCCTGGCTTCTGCCAGGTTGGCTGCCTCTGCCGAGCTTCAGGTACCAAAAATAACGGATAAAGCAACTGAAGTATTTTATGCAAACAACTTTGTTGTTTCCCTCCCATTTGTTTAAAAGCTATTCTAGACGTCCAAATAAATTCTCATAAGCATTTTATGTGCTACTTTATATAAAGTTGCTAAGCAAAGTGGTTTGAATTGCAGACGTCGGGATCGAGCACACAAAGAAATAAAGAGTATTTTCTACAAGGTTATTCAGAAACGTCGAAAGTCTGAGGAGAGGGAGGATGACATGCTCCAAACGCTACTTGATGCTTCATACAAGTAAGCTAAGGGTTTGAAGACTTGTCGTTTATAAAGGTTTTAGAGCTTTCAGTTCATCAGTTAAAACTATTTACCAAAAAGTAAGAACTATTGCCTTGTGTTCTCATTTAGTTTTGTTGCCATCAATTGGTCCTAGCCGTATTCTTAAGAACGGCTTAAAAACTACTTGTAAATGGTTATTCAGATTTCTGAGACTTTCACTAGTGGTCACAAGGCAGCTTCCTTTCTTTGCTGGCGGTTCAGTAATGATTTTCTTTAAGGCTCCTAGAGCCTTCTCTCTCCCTCTGTTTTCCCTTCTCCCAACCTCTAGATCTTTTGCTGCCACGTTTATGGTAGACAACAAAAGAGAAGGAGGAGAAAAAAGTACATTAGAAGAAATTGTAAGTGCTGTAACTGGAAAGCTGCTCAAAAGACACTCTAACATAACACCCTTCAACCTAGGGATGGCCGACTGCTGACAGACGACGAAATAGCTGGGATGCTGATTGGGTTGCTGCTGGCGGGGCAGCACACCTCCTCCACCACCAGTGCCTGGCTGGGCTTCTTCATCGCCAGAGACAGATCAATACAGGAACAGTGCTACGCAGAACAAAAAGCAGTTTGTGGGGATGACTTGCCACCATTAACTTATGACCAGGTTTGCATTTTACATTATTCCTGCTGCGTAATTTTTATACTTTTAGATGCTTATTTAAAACAAAACAAACCCAAACCACCCCCAAAACAATGAACAGATGTGAAATACAGTCATAAGCTTTGTGTTAGGATGATAATCTAGCAGGGTCACTGTAATAACACTGCCAATGTATCTCTTCCATCTCTTCCTTCCCAAGTTAAATTTTCAGCTTGGAACTGTTTATTTAATCTGTGTGCTTTAAGGAAATTACGGTTCCTACAATGTCTATTTAAGAAATGATAGTTCTGTAGAGGTAGAAGATCCTCATATTCACATTGAGGAAAGGGATGCACTGTGACCATGTTCCTTAAAAAGACATGAGAAAACATTGGTGAGACAGATTAGTAAGAAACTAGTCGTATATAATTGCACTGCTGAGAGGTTTTTTCATTCTTAATTTTTTTCTTTTTTGTTCAATTATCAGTTATTATCAATTATTATTTGGTTCAATTATCAATTATATTTTTTAATGGTATAAAATACTACTTTCGTTTGTGTTGAATAAACTTGGCTATATTTTGACATGCAATTTTCTCCGTGTTTTCAGCTCAAGGATCTCAGTTTGCTGGACTGCTGCTTAAAAGAAACTCTAAGGCTTCGGCCTCCTATAATGACCATGATGAGAATGGCCAGAACTCCCCAGGTGAGCTCACTCATTGGAGCTAACTTCACTTGGGTAGAACAGGGCTGCAAAAGGCCGGGTGGTGGGTGTCCCAGGGGCAGAAGGGAAAATGGGAGTGAGCACTGTTTGTTGGCAGGCATGACAGCTCATGGCAGCCTGGGTTGTATCAGTGGGAGGGTAGCCGGTGTTGACTGAGGAAAGCAAGTAGCACCTTGAACTTGTTAGTTGTTACCTTCTCCTGGAGTTATTGGAGCTTTGAACCCATCCAACCCCCGGCCATCAAGATGTTGATGAAGTGAAGCTTACAGAGGGCCACCAAGATGGCTGGGTGGGGTGCAGCACTTGTCCTGTGGAGAGCAGCTGAGGGAACAGGTGTTGGTCAGCTGAAAGGTTCCTACAAGTACTTGAATGTTGTGCCTTGTCAGAGTAAAACAAACTATTAAACTGCATTCTTTTTAAACGAGCTTAGCCAAAATCTCCTTTGAATGTCAGGCCTCGGGATATAGCTCTTTGGGTAACACTTTAAAAAGAAAAATGGAGAACTTTTGTGATGTGCGGGGTCTTGCTTGTCTCTTCTCTTGTAGACCGTTGCTGGATATAATATTCCCCCCGGCCACCAGGTCTGTGTGTCTCCCACTGTTAACCACAGGCTCAGGGACTCCTGGAAAGATGCTCTAGAATTCAAGCCTGACCGGTATCTCCAGGATAATGCAGCAGCTGGAGAGAAGTTTGCCTATGTTCCATTTGGTGCTGGTAAGAAAGCACAGCCCCTTCCCCAGCCACTGTGCAATGAGTGATGGCTCATGCTGGTCATCCTGTACAGCACCTCCCCAAAGTTTTCTTAGTGTGAGAGTGCTGCTAAAAGAATAAAGTCCATAGTTTTGCATTAGCAGTAGCTGGGTATCATTCGGAAGAGCAATCAAACCAACTCTTTTGGATAGCATGTGTGATATTTGATGCAAGTCAAATGAAGAGCAGCTAAAGTCCTGGCAACATAAGGTCAGTTTAAGGCAAAGCAAAAATCTGAGAGTCATCACTGCCCCAATGGTTTGAAAGTATCGCTGCAACATGGTTATAGTTGGTATCTTTTCTCAGTGTTGTAAATGCTTCTTTGGCAATACAGAAATTAACACTTTCTGGTGAGGCCAGAACAACAGTGCCTCATTCAAATTACTCAGGGTCTGTTCTGTGCATTGACAGCTTAGAAAAACAAGGCTTTGGTGGTATTAGTAATGGTGTAGGTGCAACATCAAAGCCCCGCCTTGATTAGAAAAGAAAGAAGCAATTACTGTCTGCATCAAATTTTTAAAGGTAGGTAGCTTGTTGTCACAGGTGATGTTAAGCATTCTAACAGCTTTTGCGGCTTTCCTTCTAGGTCGTCATCGCTGCATTGGAGAAAACTTTGCTTATGTTCAGATTAAGACTATCTGGTCTACTTTACTTCGTTTGTATGAATTTGATCTCATCAATGACTATTTTCCAACTATAAATTATACTACAATGATACACACACCCAATAACCCCATTATCCGATACAAGAGGAGGTCACTGTAAATTCTGGAGCTGAAATCTTACCTATTTCAGTTGTGTAAACTAACAGACGAAATGAGTGGTGGATGGAAATTCTTGCATCTCCTGTTAGGAAAGCAACAGTAATTACCAGCTGCAAACTCTTTGCAGCTATTTCTCATTGTGTTTTGACAGAAAGTGTCTTTTCTATTGGTGTAACGTTTAAGGTGCATGCCAACTCTTTAAGATGGAGAAATAAGTAAATTTTATAAATTAACTCTTTGCTTATGAAAAATCAGATAAGGTAGGACTGTGTCCTTTACCTCTGTGTCCAGCTGTAGTAAATCCCTCAGGGAAAAGGCACTGAGGAGCAGTGGAGGTGGTGGTGCCCTACTCCTGGTATTTGTGGTTCTGCTTCAAGCAAACTAGGCATGGTCTTGACTAATGCGCACGTACCTATTCAACAAGAAGTCACTGTGCAGCTGAGAGGTAGCAGACTCCAAGAAGTCCACAGAGGAGTATTTTCTGCAAATAAATTATTTGTCTAACTTGAAGAATGTTGATGCTCAGTGTAAGTGTGAAAGTAACAATGTGATTACATTAATTTTGTAAATAACATGGTTGTGTATAAAATGGTCATAAACTAAGTGAAATAGCTGAATGTTGTCCCCTTTTGTACTGACTCATGTGGGATTGTTAACTGGTGTTTGGTTCAGGAGTGGTGGTGATAAATGGTAATGAGCTCTGGTTCCCAGGATCTTTGCGCTACATTTATAAACAAATCTCTTGTAGAAGATTTCTGTGCTCAACCCTGGCAATTCTGAAAAGCTTTTGTAAGTAAATTTGTAATAAATTAACTCTCTCCTGTAAGTATGAAGTCAGTCATGCAAAATGCTCCCCCTTCATCAGTGCTCACGGCAGCAAGGCTTTGCCCTGTCTTTTGTGTGATATCTGAAACCTCGTGTTTGTATCGGTCACAGCAACCGCAGCTTCCCTTCCAGCCCATAAGCTGTGACCAGCACCTGGAGAAACCAAGCCTGTACCTGTCCTCTCTGCTCAGTGGTTTGATTGCACTTTGCAATCTGTAAAAAGTAAAGCTGCAGCCACCAGGACCAGGAGGAATGGTGTGAATAAGGGAGTGGCTCTTGAACACGCTTAAAAGCATGAAGTCATCTTTATTGCAGTACCTTGACAAAATACCCATAAAATTCCAAACTTCTACCATTACAAAAATAGGTCTCTACAAGTGATATTCTGTCTGCACTGCCAGTAGCAAATATGATGAGTCGTAATTTCAGTAGCCTTGCCAGAAAAACTGCAAGTAAACTTCACCGAATATAGCTCAATTTCATGAATACACAAGTTTCATCTTTGCACCCTTTTGATAAATACACACTTCATAAGTTAATAATTTAAATTAGCATTCCACAAATATACATATAATTTGGAGGAGGGGGTGGAGGGTTGGGTTTTAGTTTTTTTTTTTCTTTTGAAGACAAAATACGTATATACACAAACCCCAGTCTGTGTGGGTGTGCCACGGTGGACCAGTGTGTGCAATTATCCAGCTGTGTTCATATTGGTCCCATGATATACATGTTGTACAACAGCGCAGAAAGAGCACAGGTTTGCAGTAGGCAATCCAGTACCATCATTGCCAGTGACGGAGGTGCTGGAAGAGTGGCATTATCTCCTCACACCAGTGTGCAACTGAGTGTATGAAGTTGACCCTGTAAGAGGGAGAAAGAGTGTCATCACAATTACTTGGAATAAGTAGATGAGGATTCACTAATGAGGTCTTAATTGGATGAAGGAGCATGAAAGATATTACACAGGAAATCTTTTAAGAATAAAACTTCCTCAAATGATGGATTTTATGCTGAAATAAGATTTCTAATGCAGTAACCACAAAAATCAAGTTTGATAAATTACATCCCACTGATCTGACAATTTTCTTTATGTGTTCCTTTCAGAGCACAAAAATTACCATCATCTATGGGGCAAAAAAGGCTGTAACTTCTGTAATCAAAGTGGTAGAAGAAAGTGCCCTTGTGCTCCCACTCAATCTTGTGGGTACATTTTTCTCCATCTAGCTTGAATCCTATTAAGATGCCAACTACTTGCTGCACATTTGTTAAAGAGCAGGGAAAGTTAAAGTGTTACCAATAAACTCAAAATCTGTAATTAAAGCCCTCTCGTATGTTTCCCTTCAAAGACTGTTACAACTTTCTTAATGAGCTTTGGGTACAGCTCCAAATAGCCTCATGTTTAAGGCTGAAAATGCCTAAAACCAAAGATGTTTGTGCTCTGTCTCTGAGAGCCAGCACACATGGTTTCCAAGGTGGAACACTGCCATGTGCTGGGCAGCAGCCACGGGGCAGCCAGCCCGACCCTCACCTGAGTGCACGCTGCCCAGTCTCCTCTGCAGGGCCTCCAGACGGTTGATGTAATCTGTTAAAGCTCTTTCAGGATCGTAGTTCTGCAGTTGAGAGCAGGCGAAAGAGACTGGGTTTATGTCAGCATGCACACTGTGGAACCTAAGGGCAGACAAACACACATGTTTTTAAAAAGAAGAAATTCAAGTAAAGCAAAAGTATCAACAGGTGTAGCAGAATCCTGTAAGTAGGGACAACTTACTGCCTGCATGTCCCTTGCCTTGCCATTGTGGGGGCCAGGCCATCACACCCATTTAACCTCTCTGCTTGTTCTTGCCTGAGCCACCGAACTGCATCCCCCAAAGAAACTGCTTTGCCCCGTTGCCTCTTCCTCTTCTTTCTCCTGCACGTGATTTGTTGCTGCATTTTGCTGGGACAAAGACTGACCAGCAAATTCCTACTGAGATTACAGCAGAAGCCATCACAGACTCATGTTTGCTTCTCTATTAAGAAGCTCGTGTGAATAAGGACATAGCCATCTTTACAGGATTCTCTCTCTCTTCATTACTTTCTATACGCAAGTGTCAAAAGTGGCTAAAATAATCAAACAATTTTTCTACATGAACTGTTATGGTTGCCACAAACTAAGACTACAAATGTTGAGGTGGTTTATATAAAAATGAAGATCCAAACTGGCAAGAATCTGGTACTCTGTAAAGCTCTGAGCTCACAATCCCATATGAAGTAATCAAAGGCTGATGGCACTCCTAAAAACTTGGCCTGTTTTCACTGGCATCTGATTCACTAATTCCTCTAGTACAGCCAAACAAAAGGGTTTAATAAGGACAGGCAGTGGAGCTACCGAGTGGCTCCCACGCATGCTGTAGAGATGTGGTGATTCCTCTGGCCCCCCATGCCCAACTGACCCTCCCCAGCCACAGCGAGCGGTGGGCTTGGTGACCTTGGTGACCAGGCCTCAGCTCCACAGGGATAGGTAAATGCAGAGTCACAGAATGATACGAGGTTGGAAGGGACCTCTGCAGATCATCCAGTCCAACCATCTAGTTCAAATGCAGCTCCATCCAGTCTCGTACCACCGGAGCCAAGACTGCGATACAAATCAGACAGCAGAAGTCTGCAAGCTTTGGCCTGGATCAGGTGGTGAGCAAAGGCTCCCTGAAGACCTGAGACATAATTCAGTATATATCCTTAAAGAAAGTTTAAAACCTTACGGCATCAAAGATCATAAACCTTAGCGGTAAGCGCTGATGCATTAATTCAGTTCAACAGTGTTCTCAGAGAAAATATAAACTAAATTAAAATGTATGAAAGTTCTCAGGACATCTACGAGACCCCATGCCTGACCTGGATCTATAGGAATGCCTTTGTTCTCCATAAAGATCCACACCACCAGAGAATGAATCAGACCGTAATTCATTACCTAGAAAAATAAAAAGCAATGTTTTGACAACTGGAAAAAGTAACACCTTTTGTGCTTTACTGGGAATCTCAAAGGAGAGTTTTCTGCTTGCCTGTTACAAAAATGGTGTTTAACAAATGCAGGGCACCTTCCGACTGCATCAGAGAAAGCCAGGGGTGAAATCCCAGCCTCCTTGATGTTAATGAGAAAACCCTCACAACCTGAGGAGGACAGGCTTTTAGTGCAGACCCAGATAAACAGGAATTAGTAATTCTGATTATTAATTATTATTCTGATTATCCTTTGGCTTATACCAAAAAGCAAACAGAAAACCAGATTCCCCAAACTTTAAGCTATAAGGAAAGAATGACAGGCTTTTGTTCTGAGGAAAAGGCCTGGTCAGTAGGCCCTGGGAACTGCTGCAGGGGACCTGCAGTTGTTACGATTCCTCTGTCTGTCCTCATCCTCAGCATCCCCTCTTGGAGCCGGGGGTGTAGGTCTCTTAAAAGAAACCCAATACCCAATGATGCAATTGTTTTTAGAAACACACTCCATAGAAAAAGTTGCCCCTTTTTTTTTTTTTTAAATCCCACCCACAATGGAGCAATACGAGACTGTGCTGAGGGCAGAAACTCTCAGGAACAAAAGAAATAGGTTATTCCAAGCAATTACAGCAAATGGAAGGGGGAACAGCACCCTATTTATACCACATGAGGAAAATACAAATTAAACCCACCTCCACTAAGCAGTGATATGACTCGTGAATACCATTTTTTCAGTCATTACTGGACTAAGATTTACCTGTGTTCTGGCTAAAGACATCCCTGTTGATAGTTAGAAAGCCAGAACCCGTAACTCTCTGCCATCGACGAACCAGGAACTTCATTCTGCATTTCAAATTAAACAAACAAACAAACAAAAACCCACAAAACTTCAGGAGAAATTAAATAGTCTGCTTAAAATAATCTGCTGCTTGTATTCTAGAAGACATAAGAATTTCTTGAACACCAAACAAAATTAATGGATGGGCATCAAAAAACTGAAGATCAAGTAGAAAACATCCTTATACGCATTCCCTGAGAAAAGTATCTTTTGTCCAAACACGCTTTCAGCTTCACCTCTGCAATTTCAGTGATTCCAGGGGCACTGCAGAAGTCCAAGCAGACAGCAAGTGCATCAAGCTCCGAAACTATGGAGCATCAGCATTTAAAAATCATATTAAATAGACTTTTTCCCCTGTCGCATCCCCAAAATTGTAACTCAGAGCGCTGAGTAAAAGCCTCACTTACAACAGGGATATGAATAGTTCCTTGCACTTATAGCCCCACACAAGCCCCAGATCAATAGCACGCAGAAGTGCTTGGGGGTGCAAACCTTTGTGAAGGTTTGTTGCAACATGGAAGTACTACGCAGTAATGACCTTCACCTGTTCCTCCTCACCTATTCCTACCCATCCTCAGTCTGAGACCTAAAGTCTTGTGAATTCAAAGGACCACCTAGATGGATAAAATCTGTATTACTTACACGCAAGAATTAGACTTTTAAAGGAAATTAAGTTGCAGAAGATACCTTTGTAAATAACTGCATACTCTAGCATTGCTAGTATTTTTTTTCTAACATGACAACTTTATCCAGTACACTCCATCTTTGGTTGATTATCAAATATAGAGACATTTTCAACCACAGACTGCTTATTCCTATTACAGATTTTACCTACACTTTGCTCAACTTGTCACCCTACACAGTATCTACGATATTCATGACTACCAAAAAAATCTAATTTAAAGAGGGTAGAACATGACAAGTTCTAGATTCCACTAGAGTGCTAGGACAGTATAAATTAATCTGCAGTCGTATCTGTTTCAAATCTAACTTCCTCCAGTTTACCTTGAAATTGCGATGGACACCCTGACTGCAGAGCGAAATCTTGTAAACCCCTTTGAATGGTGTGTGATGATTTCAAGGTCTGTGTAGGAAGGCTGCCCACCCATTCGGGCAATGAGGGCCAGCGTGGCTTCTTCACACTCCTGGAATCCGCCTAGTAACAGCAGCAAATACTTTTTCTGGTATATGAGAGCTTTCCGGAAGCTCTCTGCTCGTAGGTATTTGCCATAAATTCTCTACAAAAAGGAGAAAAAACCCAAAAGGCCTCATAAGTTCCAAGAATCATTGCAATTCTAAGACTTTTGACATCATGACTCCTACAGCATTTCTGTGATTACTCATTTCTTGGCATCATGGAGGAGACTGCACTGCTGCACACACTTGCTGGATGCAGCTTCGTTATTTGAGGATGACCTGAGAAGCAAGAAATAGCGCACACACAGAACGACAACATAGGTGCTTACGTAACATTCTTTGGGAGAAAAACTAAAAAAGTCAGGTATCCAAGGATGAAAATTTTTAAACCAAATTGGTGTTGGTTTACTTAGAATAAGCAGAGTGAGTAAAAGGAAAAATGGGCCCAAATTAAAATGAAAAAAGCAGCTGTAGTTAGTGTGTCAGCAACAAACTCTTCTTACCCTTAAAACAGTGTTTTCAGAATCTGATCCCAGTTCTCTGAGGAAAGCTTCACTCCTGAGCTCTGCTCTAAGCTTGGAGAGTTCTGCATCAGCCTGCTTCAAAGATTTCTGCAGTGACAGCTTTTCTCTGTTCCAAATTTCCTTCTCAGAGGCAACAAGAGTATCGATATTAACTCCAACATCCGATGAGTGTCTAGAAGACTGAGATGAAAGAAACCAAATCTGAACCACATCGTTTGGAAAAGCTTGAGCTGTGTCATTCTAGTCATTGATTTAGCAGAGAGCTCATAAAATTACTGGGAGAAAAAGCACCCACTGATTGGATTTGAGGTTACCCTTGCATCCTAGCACCTCAAGTAGTGAGTTTAAGAGCCTGATCAACGTCCTAGAAAAACACTGTCTCCCAAAAAAACCCCCAAAATTCACCCTTGTTGGATCATACCAGCTTCGCGACCTTGAAGCTATCAGCTTCTGTTTGGTACTCATCACAGTGATGAGATGCAGATCAAAAAGAGAAGCACATGGAATTTGAAGGGAAGGAGTAGTTACCAAAAGGAAGCTGGTCAAAATCACAAAGTTTCCAGTAAACAGAGCAAGTTCATGTATCTTGATCACAGGACAAGAATAATTCACACCCATTTACTCTACAGGAGAGAAGCCAAGCCAGCCAACCAGCTCAGTCACTGCCCCTTGGGCGACCAGGACAAAAAGCATTAAGGTTATTTCACAGCACATTCCTTTTATGCCTATGAATACACATCGTTATTATCAGCGCCACTGAGGACATACGTAGTCTCCAGAAGGTTGTCTGTGCTGGTATCTTCTCAGTTCTTCCTCCAGTTTCATAACAGCATTCCTCAAATTGTTCTTTTCTTCACTCAGCCTGCTGACAAAGCCCGTCAGCTCAGCGTTTTGTCTCAGCAGCCTCTCAGTCAACGAGCCAGACGGAGTCCCTTGTGGCAGCACCAGCTTCAGCTGGAAGGAAGAGAGAAAACCAAACACAACTTGTATTAGAGCCAAGTTGCCAACTTGAAAATACCTGGCTCAAATGAAAACTTTTTGTAGATAATGACATTAAGTTCATAATAACTTATATAAAGAAAACATGCATGTACATACATGTAAACTACAAATTAATGTGACTTTCTCTTCTATGCTTAGCCTGTATAACACAGAAGAGTATTTTCATAGATGGTCAATTGTCCCAGCTGTAACAATTTGCAAAGCTTTTCAACTGTTTAGATTTATCTAACTCAGAGGAAAAGAAAAGCCCCAAAGCTTTTTTCGAGTCATGTTGAAAACACTTGCTTAAAATGCAGGTAAAGGCCTAGCCGAGCTCACCTAAAATCAAATATTGCTGACGTCACTGTAACAGATTCCCTCATTTAATTTTTTACACAGGTGCACACTACTCAACCCTTAACTGCCTTTCCTTTGCCATGAGATTCAAAAACTTACAATTAAAAGGGAGAAGTTNTTTTTTTTTTTTTTTTACTTCAACTCCAAATCATCACACTCACTGGAGTAGATTTCCCTCTATAAAGTACCGACCTCGATAAGTACAGGCACAACAACTTGCTGGATTCTGCAAACTCTCCCAACCAAAGTTACAACACTGCACTCTCACCTCTTCCAGACAGGAAAATCCTGGCAGCTTTTGCAGCTCTGAAATAACTTCATCAATAGCATTTTGTATGGCAATGAAGTCTTGATCATCTGCCATTTCAAACTGTAATCTGAAACAGAAGTGACAGTGTCAGCAGCAGGTACTGTCTGACCCCATCAGCCAGTCAGCCAGAACTTTCCATCCATCTACACGCACTGGGATTTCACCAAATCACTGCAGCAGAGTTACTGGAGACGTGGCAACGTCTTCAAGACTGTGCAGTGACCCTAAATTAAATTGGCTCAATTTTATAAAGAATTTGCATAGAGCAGTTTCCACGAATTTTGAGAGATGGATGTTCTACATGAAGCACATTTGAAAATGTGGTTCTGCTTCCCACAAACTTGTTCGGTCTGTGTGAGGACATTCTTAGGGTATTTTCAAGACATACTGCATTCCACTTGGTCCAAATGTTTCAGAATAAATGTTTAATGTTAGATCATGGTCACAGCAAAATAAAAACAGATTCAAACTTCCATGCTATTTTTTTTTCTTAAGGAGATAGAAACCCAGGAAAATAAGAATCAGGATCAGTTTCACTTGCTCATAAATTATTGATTTTTTTCTGAGGTAAGTAAGGAGGATGATCCCTATATTCATCCACTTATACAGTTAATTATTTCACTACTGAATTGTTTTAAAATTATCTACCTACACCATACCCAAATGAACCTTACCACTTTTCAGAGGGAAAAAAAAAAAGACAGTGCTGCTATAACTCACAAAGTTAAACATGTAAGATTTAGAGCAGCACTTGATACTCTGTGATCTTGTCTTACATCAGCGATCTCAAGTAATGGCGTACACTATGAAATTACAACAGCTTCAAAATCAGACAGTGATTAAAACCCAACATACTGGCTCGCTGGATGCCAGTAACAAAACCGAGTAGCCTGTGACAGGCCTAACCTTCTGGCAGCTTTCCGAGCCAACTGCTTCAGCTTTGGAGATGCATTTTGCAGCTTCTGTCTGACATTTTCCAGAATTTCAGTAGCAGCAGAAACATCTCCCGTCAGTGTGGGGTAGGTTGATTCATTTGTCTCAGCTCCTTCCATTTTTTGCTGGAGAATCCAATTTCTTGTTCTCTCATTGGGCGTGTCCCAAATACTCTGTATATAAATATGTATTTTTATATATATATTTATTTATAACATATGGTTTAAAACAGAAAACATTGGTTCTGAATCACACTCAGAAATTGAAGAAAATAAACAATTCTGACACAGAAAGGAGTACAGTGTGATTACACTACTGCTGTATTGTACCACTAAACTATGATTTGTGAATGGTATAGTGTGATACCTCTCTTGACTAAGATCTAGCAAACATACAGTGACAACACAAACCCATCCAACAAACTCAGCTGACAGGAAGCCATCCAGCCTTTCTGTTTCTCTTGCCAGAAGCTCCCTTACCTGTTGTGCATGGAATGTGGGCAACCATGCCCACGTGTTTCAGTGACCGATTGACAGTGAGAGGAACAGGACTGGAAAAGCACACCATGGCCAAGGAAGTTAGTTGCCAGTCACAGGCAACCATGATGCTGGTGCAAGGGAAGCAATCCACTGAACATGTTCCTCATCCTCACTATAGGCCGTAGAAGAACTGCTAGACCTCCCAAGAAAACCGAAGTCTACAGCTGCGGCTATGAGTATCTGACCACAGTGTGGCACCAATGAGAAAAGCAGGGTTTAGCAAATCATAGAATCGTTCAGGTTGGAAGAGACCCTTGGGATCATCGAGTCCAACCATCAGCCCTACTCTACAAAGGTCTCCCCTACACCATATGCCCCAACACCACATCTAAACGACTCTGAAACACGTTCAGGGATGGGGAATCAACCCCCTCCCCGGGCAGCCCATTCCAGGGTCTGACCACTCTTGCTGGGAAAATTTTTTTCCTAATGCTCACCCTAAACCTACCCTGTTGCATCTTGAAGCCATCCCCTCTCGTTTCATGGCTAATTTCCTGTGAGAAGAGACCAGCACCAACCTCTCTACAATGTCCTTTCAAGTAGTTATAAAGAGTTATGAGGTCACAGGAAGCAGCAGAAGATGCATTATTTGAAACTCCAGGTCGATCCTGCAATGCAGATCATACTGTCTGTTGCTGAGGAGTGGAAAAACCTCCAACAGCCACTGCCAACCTGATCCAGGGAAGGACTCTTCCTTGACCACAATGCTAGCAGTTACCTCTGAGCAGAAAAGCAAGGTGTGTGAACTGAGTGTGGTGGGAAGGCTGATGTTATCACAGTTATCAATACACTCAACATCCTGCCTCCAAGTGTGGGCTGTGGGCAGTTTCCAGTGCTTCAGAAAATTATTAACAGTAGTCAAATTAGATGAAGCAAACAATTTCCTTCCTTGCTCCACAGAGAGACAGCTGCCAAAACAGAATGATGGCAGGATGGGCAAAAGCATGGTCAGCAAAGAGGCAAGTCTACTTCCAACCCACTCTGGGACAATTCACAAACCAGCAACTCGGCAACACTTACCTCTTACAGGGGAGTTTCTAAAGTCTTTAAAGTAATTTAAAAATAATGTAAAAACTTCCTAAACCTTTTATGAGAGAGAAAAATTTGCAGGCAACAGTGGCTCCAACTTTCATTCATCTAAAAATTAATTTTTTACCTTCACTTCCTCCTTTTGTTTTGTTTGCTAACAGATATATATGCTTGGTAACTTACTCATTTAATCATTAAAGTTGTTGGGAGGTCACCTTTAAATGTTACAAAGACCACATACGGTTTATGAACTAAAAAGGAAGGGCACTGACCTGGAGAATTCCTGAGTAAGAATAGCTCATTCCTGTTACTTGGGTGCAGGGAATATTCTCCTATACTGAGACAGCAAGTGCATGCGTACATTCAAATGCATTTCCCCTGCTCACCCTCTTCCTTACACATCACCACAGCTGCTTTCTCAGAGGATGTGTGTGAATAGCTTTAGGTAGCAAAACTGGAATGCTTTCCCTTCCCCTTTCCCTGGTGCCCGTACTTTGTAATCTGTAGGCTGTTTTATTGATTGAGTAAAGGCACAGTGACACACAATGTATCTAATTGAACAAATAATTAAAAACGAAATTGCACAATTCAGTATTGCTCTCAGTCCTACTGTACCTCATTTTGATTGCAGCGTGGTGTCCTTTCAGCTTCCTTTCTTCCTTCATTCTCCTGCTCCTTTTTCTGTAGTTCTTGGATTACTTCCTGCAACTTCTTTGTTTCATTCCCTAATTTATAAACTTCTTGCTTCTTTTCTCCAAGCTGCCACTGAAGGTCTTCTACTCTGGACTCCATTTCATGGAGTTTCTTCTGTGCTATTATGTTAGCATCTTGTTCTGCCTGCAATGCTTTCCCCTGGATCTGCCTTTCTTTTTCCATTTGCTGTCTCACTTGCACAGATTCCAGTTTATACTTCTCCATCTCACTTACTAACTCCACTATACGGTCATGCTTTTCATCCATTTGTTTCTGTAGCTCTTTAAGTAATTCCTCAGATGGATTAGGTGTTCCAGCTTGTCCCTTATCTTCAGCACTTTGAAGCTGAGCACATAGCTCTTTTTCCCTTTCTAGGGCACTGCTTATTTCAAGAGCTCGAACCTTCTCTGATTCAAGCAGCACCTGCAACTCTGAATTACGGCCTCGTTCACGTGACAGCTGGGCAGCACTGAGTGCTTCTTGGGATTCAATTTTCTGCTGCAGATCAGTTGACAGCTGTTTCTCTTGCTCCAAAAGTTCAATTAACTGCAAGTTCTTTTGTTTTTGATCTTCAAGTGAAAATTTTAAATCCTTCCATAAGAAAACAGAAGAGAAGAACTGATTAAAACCACTTATTTATACTTTCCATTATCTTCTACAAATTGCAAATACACTACCTCTACATGGTGCTTTTAATAGATTTTACTATTCACAATGTGACAATACTCTGAATGCTGCATTCACATCTGATATTACAATATATTACAGATGGCCTTATTCTAAAATCAGATCTTCTCATGAAAGAAAAATGTTTGTAACAAATACTTTTTAATGAGATACAAACAGACATAGGTCTGAAGATGAAAATAACTGTGACTGATTTTTCAAGTTCAGATTTTGAGATGTAGATAAACCTATGCTGTTAAAGTTTTTTGTCTTAATACTTGCAGTAGGATACCCACTCTCTCTCTCACTGTATCAGATACTGCAGAGGAACCATGGAAGCTACCGATGCATTTTGTCCTAAACTCCCTAGCTTGGTTTTCATGAGGTGAAACTGCTGACTATTGAAATGGAGACAAACAATGTAACTCCTTAAATAATACTCTTAAATACTATCTTTCATGAGTTATGCTGTGGTAGAGGCTAGCTGTACCTATGTTAGCGGTGTCCTGTCCCCTCAAATATCTGAGGGTTATTATACAAAATGGAAACTTTTCATCTTGGACCTGACAAGCATAGTTGTAAAATTCCTGGTGATTTAAATAGAATTTGCATTTTTCTCTCTTTATCACACAGCTTCTATACATCTTTCCTCAGCTATAGATGATATAATACTGCTGTTGAAGACAGAAAGAGCACACATTGGACAAAATTGTAAGCTGAGATGAAATGTTAACCAAAATATTGGTGTGCTCCTTGATGTTCCAGGACATTTGGAATTATGGAATACCTCAAGCTCTTCTCTTCCTCTTTCCTGACTGCATTCCATTTTAGCTTTTTCCTTTTCCAAAGACCACTGTAGCTCTCTTGATTTTTTCTGCTCGCTGGCCATGGTATCCTTGAGAATATCTAGCTCTGCTGCTTTTTCTTTAACTTCAGTCCTAAAAGAGAAATGGGCAACCTTCAGATTAGACAATGGCTGTAATACTATCACAGTGGCATCACTTACTTTATTCCACCTTGTACGCTGAAAACACTGCTCGCAGACTTTTCACTGTTACTCTCGTATATTTAGAAAAAAAAGTGTAACTCAAAAAATAATTTAAAAAAAGTATCATCGCTGAAAAATGACAAAATGTGTGTGTGTCCATCTTGCTAACTTGTAGCTGCCATTCGTCGGTCTCTGAGACAGCGTTCAACTTAATCCAGTCACTGGCCAAAATATGAAGGAAAATAGGGGAAATGTATCTTGCTGCTCCATGTATCAAAGGAAATTTTAAAAATTAAAAAAAAAAAAAAAATCTATCTTGGGGGAGCAAGGGAGAATGAAAAATAAAAATAACCCATGCCCTGAATTTTCCTTTTTTATGCAAATCAATTCTCCATCAATTTGCAAGAGTCTTGCCCTTGATGGTCTATAAAGGCTATAAAATAATCTATTAAGTAATACTAACTTAAACTCTGTCTTAATTTTTTATCTGTGTAACAAGATATTTACCAGATGTAAAGGTATAAATAATAATGGCTTTCTTGAGTGCCAAGTATTTGACCTGGTACCTCTGCTGTTGACTGTGCTAAAGCAACACTTAGAAGTTACAGAATTTCACACGGAAGTACTTGCAAAATCATCTCAACTCTGCAATTTTATCCTCCATTTTCAGTTTCAGAAGTAGAAAAGCCTTTATTAAATACAGGATATTTATTCGCTTGTATACAGTAGTCTAATGTGTCAAAATTTAAAGAGAAACTTGGTATTAATAAATCATTAAATCAAACTATGAATCAGATCTTAATCTATAGACTTGCATTTGCTGTCAAATGGAACAGAAGTCTATTTTTTGACAGATGATTTACAAATTACTTTTACAGAAGCATTTACATCTCATGAGATCAAATCCCTTAATGAAATCAGTATTATGATTTGAGACAACATTTTAGACATTACAGAAAAGATCATCTTCACTGTCAACACAGAAAGGTTGGCACCAAAAGCCGCACCTGATGGTTTCTAGGTCCTTGAAGTGCTTGTGCTGTGCTTTAAGGGTTGTTTCAAGCTCCAGTTTGGCCTGTGCCAGTTCATTCTTCAGCTCAGCACCCACCATTCTCTCTGAATTCAGCTGTTCCTGAAGTTCAGCTGCTCTGTCCTTCACACTCCGGAGCTCCACTTGCATCTCCAGTATCTGTGACTGCTTCTGCTGCATGTCATTCTCCAGCATTTCTAATGAAAGTGCCATTAATATGGAAATTACTTAGTAAACAAATAACACTGTCTGTTTGGGTGAAGTTTCCACTAGCACAGAGAATGACCACAAGGCTATTATTAAGAATTATATTTTAAAATAATATGTATTTTTCAATGGAGGAGTGAAAGCCAAACTATGTATTCCATGCTGGAACACCATTCATACTTTCCAATAAGTCACTTCAACTCTTAAATTTCTTTCAAAGGCTACGTGCACAACCATAACAATATGTATCATTTGGATTATGACTAACACAACTCAACTTTGTGCATGTATGTATACTTTTGACCAATTTTCTGTGACAAAACACTGAGAGTGAGCATTTACTTAATTTTAAAGTATACCCGTTCTCTGAACTTGTTGTTCATTCCAATTGCTTCTTAGTTTACTTATTATGACTGACCATCCAACTTAGATAATTTCAAAGCTGTTGAACCTAAACACTGAGGTGTTTACATGGAAAATAACCTTAAAATAGAAGGCCAATTTTTACAGCAATTTAAATAACTCTGTATCACTTTCGATTTGATACAAGTCATAAGAACATAGACTATATCTTAATTTTTGCAAAATTAGCCCAATGAGATTTAAAAAAATGAAAAGCATGCATGCTCAAGAACATGAATATCAAAATCCAAGAGCAAAGAAGGTCAGTATTATTTCACCTACGATGTTACGAGCATTGCCATGAAAGCACTTGGAAACAGACATATATTACCACAGAAGTCACCTTGGCTTTTTGAATCCATCTCTTGTTCTTTCTTTGGATTCTTTTTCTTACTGTTCATCTGAGCATGTAGTACTTGAATCTCCATCAGCAAACTTCTTCTATCTGCACTTTGAAGACAGTCCATTGCTGCTCTCTGGTTAGTAGCCTATTAGCATTAGAAACATATTTAAAAGCAAAACTCCAGATTTTATTAGAATATTGGTTGTGTAGATATTACAATTACTTATATATTCATACTGCATATATATTCAGAACATTTTCATTTAAGTCTATATTATAATATTGGAAAGAACTGCTTGTTATTTTTTTATTTATCTACTAAGCATCAACGTTATAGAATCAAAAGAGCTATCCATTTTATGGCAAATTGTAATTTTCCTCACTAATCCTTCCACGTTGCTGAGGAGATAACTGACCTCTCTCTGTCCGATAGCAGCCTTATCACTTCCTCTTCTTACTTTATATATACAATGTAACATAATTCTAATTAACTTAATGAAATCAAGCTCAGGACCGCTGTGTTTAATTAAAATTGACCTCTGAAGGCTGTCTTTTTTCTGTAGCTTGGGCACCCAGAAATCTATTTCCAGTTTTTAAAGACGCCTCTTCTTCTTGCAAGTCTTTGTTTTCACCCCTATGCTGTCAAAACTACTATTAATACATCTAATTTTAAATTAATTTACACACTAAAAATTAAACTCCAATGTAGACAAACACAGTTTAACTAAAGTATGTTTTATATTACCTGCTCTTGTAGTCTGTGCTCTAACTGATTCATCAATGCCACTGCATCTCTTCTGCCCAGTTCTGCAATTTCGGTTTGAAACGCGGCAAGAAGAACATTTTGTTCCCTCACAAAAAGCTGTTGAATAGCTTGCAGAAGTTCTCCTCGCCAGTCAGGAGATTCCGTACTTGCATAAATCTACAGTGGTATGAAAACAATTTAAACAGCAGGATCCAAAGATTACATTAAGAATGCTCATTATCATTTTTTTGTAAAGTGTATGTTTTCACTGGAATATTCAGCTTTTCTTAATAGCACATCTGTGCAAACGGATTTATTTATTGTACACATGATTTCTTCTGCGTGCACAAATGTCTAACTTTTATCTGTGTTTTAGATAGAAGCAAGTTAGCTTTTTATAACTGGAAACGCAGCCTTGCGTAGCTCTTATTTATGTTACTGTATCACACTGTCCTTTTATCATATTAAATGTATGTTCCTGGACTCTCACAGAGCTGTGTGGTAGTGTGCAGATATTGTGTATGAAGAAGCTTTAATTTTATAATGATATGAAGTTAATACCTCCACTTTGCATGCTGAAGTAAATGCAGCAGTAGAAGCTACCTACATATATCCAAAGTACTAATTGTGGTAATCGTACAGGCAAGTCAAGTTTTAACAGATTAATGATAAATACTATGTTATATTTAAAACAATTTTTCCCCTCTTTTCTCTCACTATAGCATCTTTTTAATAGCATCCAAGTTGTACTACACCAATAAATAACAACATTAAAAAAATCTATTCTAACGGGTACTGGAAACGTGCTTTCAAAGTATAATTACTTTTAAAAGGTGAATCTATACAGTCAAAAGCTATCAATGCACAGAAGAACAAATCCAAGCTGTAATTTAAGATATATTTATTACTAGAAAGTATGACATGCAGTTTTATTGCATATTTCTGAAGTATTTTGCCTTGTAGCAGTATACTTAGAGCATTTAAACCTGAATTGTGAAAGTGCCTTAAAAAATAAGGTAAGATAATATTATATTATTTATACCTCAGCTTCTCTATGAAGTTGCAGTTTTGCAATGAGGTCTTTCAAAGATGAAATAGTGCTTAGAAAAGCTTTCCTTTCCTCAGGCCAAGACCCTGGCTCTTGCGTAAGAGGTGGCATCTCTCTTTCCCCACATGGAAATTCAGTGAGGGACAGCACCTGTATGCCTTCATGGTGAACTGCTCTCAGCAAACCCTACCATAAATGCAAAAATAAATCAGTAGTGCCAGTCCTAATAACAACAGCAACAATAACAATAATAATCTTATTTCATACATATTGGAATACTGGTACTTCTGCATTGATCAGCATAAGGAAGCTATTTATGCTTCCTCATACCACCGACAGAAGTGTCACCCAGTCCCATATCTGCCAAACAGCAGAACTTACTACAGAGATGTATTTTTCTTCACTTTCAAATGACAGTACACAGGTTTTCAAATATCAAATTAATACTCAAAAAACTTTAAAACGGTTGCTGATAAAAACTGACATTTGAAAAAACCAAGTCCAGGGAAGCTTCCAGGTGAGCTTTGCAATTCACTTTTTGAAGTTACTATTAGGCTGGGGCTTCATTGCAAAAGACTTGCTTATTTTTTTTTTCTTTCTTCCAAATGTAATTAAAAGCATGATACCCTTAATAATACCTGTTTATAATAAAAACATTTGTTTGCTGTCTTAATATTATTCTACACCTGTAATAATAGAATCTTTAAAATCGTGTGATATATGATCATATTGTCAATGCAGAATAACTATAATAAATTAGAATTAACAATAGTGCTATTTCTCATAATCAGAACTGAGAACAATCCTACAGTTACAAAACTCGTATTTAACCTAATTTAACATGCAAAAATGCACAACATTTATCAGAAGTATTTTAAAATGTATTAAAATAGCCAAAACTAAAACTTATCTACATGCCTCTCTGCTAATCAAGCAGCAGCTAATCTAAGCTTCCGGTAGTATCACTCTTTTTCCATAATAAAAATGATCAGTTGTACTTTACCTTTATTTTTTTTGGAAGTAAATCTGTTGAAGTTTCACCTTCATCTATTTCTTCAGATATCATGTCAGATCCCTGAGTCTGAGCAAGATACATTCTTTGACTCCAGTCCGAACTGGAGTCTAAAATAGAAGGAGAGAAAAACATGAAAGCTGGATTGCTGTGAAACTTTGAAGAATGGGCATCAAAAAATATTTTTCTCTGTTGTTGTAACAGGTGGCTGCATGTCACCAGAGTTGATTTTAAGCCTAGAGACTACCTGTTTTATAGTTTTACTTTTTCAGTTACAAAGTAGAAACAGCAAAACAAAACTAAAACACTATCCAAAACCTCAAACTTCAAGAGAAACAACTATCTGCACAAACACTTCCACCATATGACCCTTGCTTAATATGCTTAGCCTTTGCCTATGAAAACGATCATACTAATAATTTTTATTGCTCCTGTAGAAGTCAGTACCTGTCATCATCTCGTACTGCTAGGGTGATGTAGCTTTAAATTCTATCAAGAGAGGAAGCAACTAAGGCGAAGAGGTAATGTAAGAATATAGGAACCCCAGTAGGAAGAAAAAAATTAGCATCTGATGCCTCAACTCACTTCCATCTCCCGTCTAGTAATTTTCCTTCCATAGCAAATTAATAGACATGCCAGACTCAGCACCTTTTCTTAGTGCAACTGTTTTTTTTCTGCTGTGAACAGGGGAGTAGTTGTTTTTATTTCTCAGAACACAAACTCTTTAAGACTAAACTTAATGTTAAAAAAAAAGATTTCATTTATAATGCTGTTTGAAATCTATAAAAACAAGTTTCTTACCACTAGAACCTCCATCTCTAGCTTGATACACTGGAGAACATGTTAATCCAGAAACTGGAATTCCCTATATTTAGGAAAAAGAACAATCAAATCTTTAATCACCCCACACCCACTCACAATAAGGGAGCTAATTCTGAGGAGCAGGAAACAATAAAAGCAAAGTAATCAAAACGGAGATGACAAAGATGGTGTTCAACAGGGTGATTGAGACGGGTCCCTGGTTCACAGAGCAGGACAGGTCCCAAGCAGTAGCACAAGGAAGCATCTCACAGTGGAGCACACTCCCAAGCTTTAGTTGCTGAGGAAAGGGTTCACAATCTCTCTCTAAGCCCTGGCAATATCAGAAAACTTAAAAGCTTTATATTGAACATATGGCGGTTCACACTTAACAGACTTTAAAAGGGAATTTCTGTAGGAGGAGCAAAAGCCCAAACCAAAGTAGTTCAATGAATATGAAATAGGATACACACCTCTTTAGCTCGCAGAGTTTCTATGACTTCCTTTAAAGAATTACATTTGTCAGTCAATACTTGAACTGCAACAAACTTCTCTCTCTTTAATGCTTCGGATTCCGAGATATGCCTTGTCTCCATGTCCATGATTTCAGCAGCGTGCAGTTCCTGCATTTGGTCAATTTTTTCAGTAAATTCTCTTATGATCTCTGAAATTTCTTCTGAAGAACATCCGTTTTGCAAATCAATTTGGATTTCTGCATTTTTAACTAGGACTGGTGAAGTCTGGATACAGCTGTTGATTTCCACAGTCTTGTCAGTTTGTGATGATGAGCTTTTTGTAATCAGAGCAGACTCGCTGGCTGACAAATCAAACAATACTTCTGCATCCTTTTTGCTTTCAGTTTCTGACTTTTCCTCGTCCTTTCTCATGTAACTTGCGAGCCTCTCTTCTGCTTGAACTAGGTTCTCTTTGACTTTGCACAGGTCCTTATGAAGATGCATCAGACTTGCTTCTTTTACCTGTAAATATGGAGAATCTGAACTGTAGTCCTTCCAAATAGTTAGAAAAGAAATAATAACCCTCAAACAACCCTCTACACCATTAGAGCTCAGTTAGTCCTCTTTTAAAGCAGTTATGATGCATGGTAACAAACAATATCTACTAGAAATACAGATCCAAATCCACTGTTGCGTTACAGTAGACTGTAAAACCACGTACTTTGGCAACAAGTGACAATGTGGTCTACAGCATCAGCTCTATTCCCCCAACAACTGGTACTGAGCTTTTCTTAGTGGCATCCTCCATACAAGATTAAGAAAAACTAAAGCATGCATATTTGCACAATAAGCACTGTATAATCACTTGCTTTAAATACATTATGGAACAATCTGATTCTTACTGCTAGTTCTTGCTGAAGTTTTTCTGCCTTTTCTCTGTAACTGCTCAGTTCTTCCTTAGCAGCGGCTGCCTCTTCTTTAATTTTCTCTAGTTCGAGTTCATTAATAAGCACATTTTCTTCTTGATTTTCCAGGAGTTGTGATCCTACCTACATGGCAACACAAAATAAGTCCTATCATTAGTCTCATTAAGAAGTTTCTTCATTGTAGCTTACATAAAATAACTGATTTTAGTGAAAACAAGCCAAAAGTAAATGGCATCTAATTACCTGATGCTCATTCTTTGTTTCAGATGCCTCTACATTCATATATTCTATTTGCTTCTCCAAAGCTGCTTTTTCTGCCAGAACTGTTTCAAGTGTGTGTTTCAGATTGTCAGCCTCTTCTTGAAGAGCAGCAATGTCTGCAGGTACTTTTTGGTCAATATTTGTGAGCTCCTGCTGAAGCTTGTCAATTACATCATTCAACTGCTCTATTTCCTCATCATTATTTTTCTTCACACGTTCTTGATCACTTTTCAGACATTCTACCTGGGCTTCAAGCTGCTGTATATGCTCAGTTTGCTTTTCAATAAGCTGGAAAAAAAAATAGAAGAACTTCACAATGGGTATCTATCAAACTCTCAGATAATTTTTGTCCTACACTTTACAGCAACAGTCTATTCACACATTGAAACATCTTGTAAAAGAAAGTATGCCCTCATAGAGCTGTCTCTTGTAAAGTTATAGGAAAATCAGTGTATCTTCACATAGGACTGACAAAGCAGCCTGTGAACTTAATGAACAGCAAAATAGGTGTGAAAGTATTCAATGAAGTGAAAGCGTTCATAACACTCAGAGATATGAAACACTGAAGTTTAAGTGTTCACAATACTTCTTCCCAATAATTTGATCTAAAGCTCTGTACTGTCCTTCTTATCAAAAATTAAAAGGGAAACAAGTAGCATGCTCATGTCTGTACTGTTCAATATTCTTATGAAATCAAGGTTTAATATTTTATTTTTATGTAAGGAATTCCAAGCAACCATGATTTATAAAACTTAAAACTTACAGATAAATTATCTTGCATTACATTACACACTGAATTTCCTTTTTTTTCTTTTTTCTTTTTTTTAACAAAAAATTGACTGGATCCTCAAGCTTGCCACGCATAGGCCAGATACAGCCAGTTAGAATAGAGATACTGCACTCTTCATGCAAAAGCTCTATATGTTGAGATGGTCCAAAAGATTCATACAGGACATGGCCAACTGAGATGAATATGCATTTTAAATGCAAACAGATCTGTAATTAAATGTGTTGAAAAACACCACCATAACATGCTTTTTAGTCTGAGACCACAGAAAACACCTACCAGGTTACTCTGACATTTCCTATCACAAACCTAAAAACTTGCATTTGCCTATGTATGTGTGTCATGCAAAGACTTAACTGGATGTGCACAAAACCACACAGGGCAAACAGTACCCATAGGACAATTAGTTTAAAAGAAAGTAAAGAGAGATAAAGTCATAGAAGTACTTATTTTAAAATGTACATGACTATCCAAACAAAATTCAAAGAGAGACTGGTGAAGACATCAATACAGTGAGAGTAATACTTTCCTAGATTAGTACAAAAACTCCTAGAATTGCAGGTTGTGTAAGGGGCTCAAAATTGCCAGAAATTAATAAAAGGATGTAACTAAGCAAATATGAGGGTGATGACTTCATGATGTAGAAAAAAGAAAAGCTCTCTTATATCAGCTTCTAACAAGAAATACCCGAGTAGACAGAAAAAAATGGGATGACTGGTGTTGACAAACAGTAGTAATGGAACCTTGTTACTGTGGTCATTGTAGAAAGCAGAACTGTTCTGAATTTTTGAAGCATGATCCTGCCTGAATCCAATTCAAAGTTTTGTTACTATTCACTGAGGTTCATTATAACTAAATGCCACACATAAAAACTCAGTGCAATTCTCCATCTCGGTCAGAGCTCTGATTCAGTGGATTCAATATGTCCTAGCAGAATATTACTCTAAATGTTCAATAAGCTACTGAGGGGTAAACAGAACTTCTCATCTTATCCTAATGAGTAATATTTCTTTTGGGGACAAAGGTTATGATTAATAAATTTTCATGTTTAAAATGATCACAATGCAAAACTGTTGCTGAAAAGATCAACTTTTGATCAACTTTTCTTAACAGTGAAAAGACTCGATTTTCTTTCTATAAAAATGCAAGACCTGTGGCCTGTCTCTTCTGGCATTTGTATCTATGCAAAGTAAGTAGTATTTCTGTTGAAATCAAATGTGTTATATCTGTATAAAAACAGAAGGAAGCCAGACGAAGTTCATTATCACAAGTACACATAATTGAAAAGTAACAGAAAGCTACCGGTGTTAAATCTCAGTGAATAAGACAGAGATGAATCTGCTTCTTTCTTGCTTGCTCTACATTTCTAATAAAACACAATGTTTTGTTTGCATATCCACCATGCTTCAAACTGGATTAAAGATGTTGCCAACACTGGTATGATGACAAAGTATTTATGCAAATAATACTTATGTCATGGGGCACATAAGTTTAACTGTTAAAAAACCCATAAAATCCAACATGATCCAGAAGGTGTCACTGAAATGTAACATTGAAGGGAAGACAGTAGTATGAATGTTGAGACTGAAATCAGCCTCTTACATACTACTAAGTATTCAGAAGTGTTAGAAGAATAAAGGATTGAAGAAGAATTTAAGGCAAAAACTCAAGCAGAAATTAGGCAGAATAATAAAAAGCAAGCAAGCAAAAAGTATGTTTCGTAAAAAAAGACACAAAAGTGGAAAAACAGATTAGGGTTAAAGAATTGCTTCAAAGAGTTGTTTTTTTTTCCTTTAAACAGCTAGCAACATGAAGTAGGACTCTGAAAAAGATTTCAAAACTATGTACTTTGTTGTCAGTTGTGACTTCAAGTTGCTGCTGCAGTTTTGCAATTTGTTCATGAAGATGATCTATTTCCTGCTCCTTTTCTTGCATGATGCGAGCGAGCCTCCCAGCCACTAAGTGGTGGTCCTTTATGGTGGCATCTTCAGACTTCTGGATAGCTAGTCCCAGTATTTCCATTTCATCCTGCCAAAAAACCCCAAAACCACATGGAAATAAACAGATTGCATGGAATGAGAATTACATGAGTTTTTAGTAGTTTGCAAGTTCAATGGTGGAATGCTTGAGAAAGAGAATTTGGCATCTTGGCTTTTTCCAAGAATCTATTTCTGGGGAAGAGGGAGAATAAAGTTCTAGGCTTCTCTGTTACACAGTTACCTTAAATAATTTGTTCTCTTGTTCAAGTTCTTGCAAATGTGTATCAGACTCCTTGCGTTGAATTTCCAGTTGCATGTGCAATTGCTGAACTTCTTCATTTTTATTTTCTAGCTCCTCTCGAAACTGCTCCAGTTGTTCCTCAAGGTTTGTGACCTATGTTTCCAAAACAAATGGTGGAAAAGAACAGACAACCAAACCAGTAGTCAGTGACATTCTGAGTCCTTAAATTGAATGGAATTTTAGAAGCCACTAAAAATCAGCTGAAATCACTATGAAGTTTTTCTTAATTAGGCTGAATTTTGATTCCACGATCAAAATTACTGTTGTAAGTCATAAGCATTAACACAGACATTAACAATTACCACAGCTCACAAGAGAATTCAAAAGGAATTTGGACTGATGTCTCTCTGATCTGTTAAAAATTTTCATCTGTATAGTTTACCAAACTCAACAGAAAGCAAAAACTGACAAACCAAAATACCAGTGGAAACATGGAAAATCCGACAGCTATTTTACCTCCTTTTCCTTTCTGTCCACAGCTTCTCGTTCAGCTTGCAGTTGCATTTCAAGAGGTAATTCTCCCTTTATTATGATGGTGCCGAATTGTTTCCTTTCCTCCACCTTTGAATATACATTATATATAAGTATCTTCATTTGCTTAATAAGAAACAAATATACAGTTTTGCTCTCAAGAAAATAAGAAAGCAGTAAATACACAATCATTTTAGATCGGACCATACCTTTTGCAAGTTGTCTGCACTGATGATTAAGGCTTGTTCCAGTTCTCTTATCCTGCATTCTAGTTTCTCTATTTCTTCATTTCGTTCTTGTATATCTCTCTGAAGTTGTTCCTTAGCGAGCAAAAGCTCACTGCATTTGTCTGTTTTTTCTTTTAGACGATTTGTTAACTGTTCAACCTGGTGGCAATATAACAAGAAAATGAACATACTGTACTGAGACTGGAAGGGTTTGCTAGCAATAGCAACAGTGCTCATTTCTGACAGAGAAAAAATTCTTCTTTTTTTTCTCATAGTGAAACTCCTGCTCTTTAGGTAAACTGAATGTAAAGTTAGAATACTGTGGTGCTACATCCAACAAATACAAACAACATTTTTAAAGAAGTGGTATGTGTTCTGTGCTATACCATTTACTCTTTAGAACTAACCTTGTTCTGTAGCATGCAGACTTTCTCATCAACTGAAAGCCTGCAGCATGGCATACCTACGCAGCCAACTAAAAATATAACTTTAACACTTACGGGTGGAATGTCTTGACATTAAGGTGAAGATGCTACTTGCACCTCTGAGGTTCTAAAAATCTGTGACAAAATTATTCAAAATAAGGAGTTGATTAGTGACAGACAGCCTAAAATTCACTGAGTCTTTACCACTGAAGAAAATTGCTATTTATAAAATCTTGAGAAACAGCAAGTTTTGTTTTCTTGCAAGGTCTGCTAAATGGTACCAAACAGATGTGATGGATGATATAATTTCACTTTCTATAGAGGACAAAGCATCCAAATAAAGCATTCTAAATCTCAGTAGTTCAAATGTTTGCGTCTCAGAAACAACATATTAGAAGAGTAACTGAAGTGGTGAGACAGGAATGATCCCAGATCTAGCGGTATTTCAGAAATGATTGATCAAAATTATGGCTAAGAAAATGTGCAACAAATCCATGGTATGAGGCCTGACGGCCTGAGTTATACTAGGCAATGGAGCAAGAGACATGGAAAGTAATGTTTGTCCCAGTCAAGAAACTGGCTTCAGTATTTACAATTAGGAAGTTATGATGTAGCCAAAAAGCAGAAGACTCAAAGCATTTCAATAGATAGGAGAGAAGAGGACCAGAACATAAAGCTGACAGGATGGTATTATTGACGTTATTCATCCATGAGTAACATCAAAGTCTGAAGTGACGACAGAAAAGTCCTGACAGAGAAATGGAAAAAGAAAAATCAAGTCTAGAGCAGACTCTTTATGACAACCCTCCCTGGAATAAGTTGACAGACTAAGTTGAAATAACAGTAAAAAAAGAAATCAAGTTATCGATGGAAAATGCTCACAGTATTCAGGCAAAGCAGAAGAGCATTTCAAAAACCGTGCAACTATGACGAATTAAAGCAGTTCTCAGAAAAGCATGAGAAATAATGATAAAATGTAGATTTATGAAATATTCCAAGTGATATTGCCACATCAAAGTATACTACATCGTAAGACTGTGGCTCATTTGATAGAAATTAAATGTATGTAAATCTAATGCAATACTGAAAATTCTGTCTGTAAATGTATAATATTCGACACCACTCAGCTCTAAAACTGCTGATACACCTGTGGTGTTTGGAGACTATCTTTCTGCCTATTAAAAACCTAGTTCAAAAGCATCTAATACAAGTCTTAAAATTTTAATCACAGTTACAGCCATCTTTCATCTTAAAGCATGCTTTCAATTTCTACTGTGGCGTATCTGCCAACTTGGAGTATACACCTATGTGTATACATGCATATAATTCAGGACAATTTTTACATATAGTTGCTGTACAGAAAAATAGGCCTAATTTATTATGCAATCACATCTTTATCTTGGGAGAATGTTTTTCTCTTTAAACTGTGAGAATTTTAACCAGGAATTCACACCCTACCCAATGCCTCAAATTATAAAAAGACACATAACAAAATGAACTCAAAACGAGCATCCTGGATTCAGGAAAACTAATTGTGCTAAAAAGCCTCCCCCCTCTGTCGAACATGTCAATAGGACAGGAGTGTGCTCCACAAATATTGGTTAACACACATTTGGCTAATTGCCAAAGATTCGTTGTACAGAGAGGCTGACAATGGTCATACCACATAGTAGAGACTGAATACTTTGTAGGATTTGTTACAAACCTTCTTATTAAAATTTATTTTAAAACCCCAGGAAATACACCTCTAAATTTGAGAATTATAAGTAAATAAATATTTTGACAACTTACATTTCAAGTATATTAATTTATGCCCTATTACTGCCTATGGTCCTATAATACAGAATACTAAATATTGCTAATATTTAACAACTGAATTACAGGAACTGAGCTGAAAGTAAGAATTTTTATTTGAAAATCACAGTGCAACCTAGTAAGAAGCTAAATACTGAACATCAGGCAAGATAATCATGCAGAAATATCAGCCTTGCTCAAAAAGCAAGACACAAGAAAACCCACAAAAAATAAAGGGCAACTTAATCAACTAAAAGGTCAAAGAAAACATGCAAAAAGCTTCATTATATACAGTATTTGTACTGCTGTGACTTTTCTTGATGTTGCTGGGCCTAAGAGTTTTCTGTGACTTGCTTGAGCTGCTGTTCTACAGTCACTGGATTGTTTCAGTGGAGACAAACCTTCCCTGGGGAGGTGCACACCGAGAATGCCACTGCATCTCAGGGGTGGAACCTTGGTAACTCAGTTCTTGCAGTGCCTCTACCTGTGCTACCAACAGGGTGTCACAAAACAATGCAAGAACACTGCTGAAAGTTCTTATTGCTGAGGTAGTCCTGAATGTTTCCACCAGCTTTTGAAAACTGGATTTTCTAAATTAAGTTATACGAATGAGCCTTTCTCAAAGTTATGAAGTCTCTGTATGTCTACTACTAAAATGAACAACCGGTCTAAAGATACCCAGAACACAGTTTCATCACCTTCCCCCAACTCAGAATCACAGAATGCTATGGGGTTGCAAGGGACCTCTGGAGATCATCCAGTCCAACCCTCTGCTGGAGCAGCTCCTCCTAGAGCAGGTTGCACAGGAACACGTCCAGGCAGGTTTTGAAACACCATACCCTTCTTGTAATACCATACCCTTCATCTCAGGGGATTTATTTTCTGGCTTGTAAATGGATGCAGTTTAGGTACACCATGAAATAGCTTTGTTCCCACATCTGAAGAGCTGTCAAGGTATCGTGTATATTCCTTGAGTACAAGTGATACCATGTGTTACCTCTCTGGTTTGATGTTCATTGACAGGCTGAATCCTTTGTGGAATCTTAAGCTGTTGTTCCAGCTTCTGTATCTCTTGCTGGAAAACGTCTCTCTCGTGCTCTCGGTCAATTGCTTGCTCCTGGAAGTTAAGAAATTATGTAGATGCACCATTTAATGTAAAAACTATCTAAATTAAGTATATTGCAACTTCTTATTTCTTTTAATGTGAGGCTGATAACAGTATGTCAGTATTTTTAAGGTGGCAGAACTTCTTGCAACTTCGATTAGCAAAAATTACTTTCTTCATTCCGAGCAACAAATTTCACATTTTTTAATTAGAAAATTAGGACAGCATAGATACATCCAGTATTATTTCACAAAAATGACAATTTTCTTTCTTCTGTTCAAAGTAATAAGTAACATTTTGTGGTAATAAATGTTAATAAGCAAAAATTTTATGATTTTCTTTCTTCATGTTCATCTTTGATACATGTAGCATAAATAGAAATTAAGAACAGAAATTGACTTTGTGTTAATACTGATAATACTGATGAGGAGCCAACTGGGGAAAAAAAAAAAATCTAAATTTTGCATTTCAGCTTTACTTTTGACTAGTTTCAGTTGTTACATCCCAGTTTGACATTTGGGGAATACATCTTTATATAGGAAGTAATGCACAACTGGAGGCATCCAGTGAAACATCACCTTTAAATGCCACTTTGTTAAACAGTCAAACCTTACCATATGCTTTAAAATAGACTAGCTGAAGTATCTGAAACAAAGAGGAATGCTCTTGTCTAGCAACAAAATATTTTGCAAAAATTCAGGACACCAGAATAAAACTTCAACATTTACAAGTTGCAGGTTTTAGAACATCACCTGCTCTTTCAGGGAAACACCAGAATTCTAATGCTGCTACTACAAACAGCTACTCATTTCAACAGCCTGTAACTCTCCAGTTATGCTACTGATAATCACAAACCATAATGCATTTATGACTGTGGGACTTGTAATAGGAAATTTTACTTCTGAACCTTATCTTATGATGACATGATGACACACTAGTTTCAGTGAGAAAGAGAACATAACTGCAGAAAATTAACTAAGGCAAATCCATTTGTGCCAAGAAGTATCTGAAAAATCTCTCCTTTAATACTGGATAGTAATAGATTATGCCGAGAAGGTGCCACAGGGTGTTGTATTTATTATGTAGAAAAAATTATTATACCCTCTGCTGTCAGCTAGAGAGCTCATTAAGAAGGCACAGAAATAATAGTTTTCTCTCAACAGCAGCATAGGACACTTGTTCAGAATAAAATGTGAAAAGAAGGAGGCGGGAAAGGTGGTGTTTGAAGAAAATGGGGTAGAGGCTGAAACAAAATTGCAGAGACAGTCCAAGGCAGGAAGAATTTGGGTACAACAGAGGCAGCTGCCACTGTGAACAGGGACAAATACACAAATAATATAACTGGCTTGACGGTGTAGTATAATATCTGGAGGTAGACTTTTGGATACTGTGGAGGAAGTTATAAAGGAAACTTAAGAGCTTTCAATTTCCAGGTGCAAAGAAAGCTGACTACTTAATTCCAACAGGCTTTTTCAAAAACATGGAAATTCCACAAACTGTTAAAAATGAAGGTCAGAAAAATTTATGTTTCCTCATTAGTTTGAGAAATTTCCCATTATTTTAAATATTTAAGAAGCCTACTGAGTTATAAGTCCTAAGCAGGACAGTTCTAAGCAAGCATCTCAAATGCATTTTCAACTTTTCAAATAATAATTAAATTCTGCGGCTAGAACCTATAGCACTGTTACTACTGTGTGCTTCCTCAAAATCTGAAAAAAATTAGCATTTCCTGTTGAATCAAACCTCCGCAGAGGTGCCCACCCACCTTCATGAAACCGGCCTTTAACCATACTTACATCTAGAAATTTTCTTGTCTTTTCAAGTTGCTTCTCCAAAGCCTGGTTTTGCTGCCTTAAGTCCATTAGTTCTGCATTTTTCTCTTGCTCTAGCTCTATGAAACGACTGACCTGTTCTTCCAAGTCTACTTCCAAGACATTTACTTGCTTCTGAAGGTCATCATACTCTTTTTCAGCTTGACGCTGTACTTCAATTTTTTCTCTCATTAGCTTCTCTGTTTCCTCCAGGAATTCTGGTTATGATAAAAGCATCACACACTACTTTCAGACAGGAATAGTTAGTAGTATTATGAATCAAAACCACTCCCCAAGGTATCCATGCTGTGCCCTCCAGAAGGATGTGAACTGGTTTGGGTTTTTACTACTTTTATTTTTTTGAAAATGCTCTTTCTTCTGAGAAATTAAAATCAAGAAAACAAATTACTATCCTTTAGTTAGTCTTCAGAACCTATAGTGAAGTTGGATCAGACCACTTCCCTGTTTAAGTTTCATATAAATCAAGAGGTATTTGTGTAATTGAATAGAGAAGCAGATGCATGAGTTCAAACTACAGCTAGATTCAGCAGGTCAACCTAAACCTGAGATTAACAATGAAGTACAGAAAACCCAACCCTCTTCTCATCCCCACTGGCAGTAAAATCAGTCCACTCCCAGTCTTTATCACGTGTGACACATACAAATAATTTGAAGGAAATATTGAAAGACTTAGTGAGATTGCCAGGCAGAGAGGGAAATTACTGACCTGTAACTGGAGCTTTGTAAAATCAGTGTGTGCATGGACGCCCAATTTTGAGTCCCCGTGAAAAGGCTGGCAAGCATATATAGTAAAGCCCCAAACCACTCTATTACGACTCTTAAGCCACAGCCCATTGAAGTACATATTAACTAACTGTACAAATCCCTTGAGGTAAAATCCAAAATGTAAAGTGCAATTACATTTGGAGAATCTTTAAAACTTGATTGATAGTTAGACAAAACCAATAAAATTTACTTTCATTATAGAAGAAAGACCCTTTAGGCACCATCATCTTACATCAACAGATTCTCATTTCTAGGTAACCATTATATATCAATATAATACAGTGTTTAGTTACCATAGCGAATGGCTCAGCTCTATTTGGAAACAAAAAGGAAAAAGAAGGCTACAAAAGTATCACACCAATACCATCTAAGTATCTGTAATTCATAGGTGAATAAGATGATGGTTATTCATGAATTTGCTTATTATGCTTAGAAATGATAAGAAATGTTGTTAGCGAAATGTAAAACTGAGTATGAAATACAACATCAAAGATGCAGGCCAGTAAGAATTACAAGTAATGTTAGTAAGCCAAAAGCCCAATAATCCTGATTAACAATGTCAGTGCGGGTAAGTCTTCCACCCAGTTACAGACTGGCCATGCAACATACAAACACACCTGCTTGGGAAGCTGCATCGACTGCAGCATCTACTAGGCCTAGGAGAACAGAGAGAGAGAAAACAAAAAAAAGAAGCAGCAAAGTAATTCACATGCCAGCTATAGTTTTCTCATGGTGCATCAACGTAAGAGAAAATGAAGCTAAAGACAGATATGGTATTTAATGACAAAGTTCTTGAGATAATTTAGGGAATGTAGTAAGTTAATCTGGTATGCATGATAGAAGTACCTACACATCATGTAGAGAATTCTTTATCCTTACAGTTGTTATATGTGAAAATAAATTTAAAATATTTAGAAAGCTGAAACATGTAACAAATAACTGAACTGGAATCACAGACAAGGATCATCTTTACTATATAGTAAGAAACAACAGGTTGTTCTTAAAATTTCATTGTACACAGAGCAGATGCAGGAAATTGCCCATATGCACCAAGATGTGTAACTTACAGAAGCAGCAACATTATCTATTGCCACAAGCTTTTAGAAATGAAATAAAATGCTACTTTCTTCCTGCTATTTACAATGTAAGCACTGCAGTCTTTGAAAAATCAGTACTTCTTAAACACCACTCTCTAATTTTCTTCCCCTCTCCAACATGAAGTTATTAGTTTAAGGAAAAATTTAAAGATGCATTTATGTCATGAATGTAAATGCTTTTTTCGGGTAAGCAATTACTTTGACATAGTATTTATCTGGAATTTTCATCATCAATGCTGAAAGCTTTCCTTACTGGTAGATAACAGGCTTTCCTTATTATGCAAATTTCGTGCCATTCTTACCCAAAAGAGGAATTCGTTAAAAAAGTGTACCTTCTGTGTCTAAAGTAAGTAGGGCCATCATGTGTAGTTCAATTAGTTCCGGTAGCTATAATTGCTAGTCCCCCTAAAACTCTATTTGGAAAGTATTTAGATTACTATTTTCATCCATAGGTGCTAATTTCAAGCTGTTCCATCTCCAGTGATAATACAAATAAAAGCAGCTTTTGCTGATTTAAAGAACGATTTTAATTGGTCAATACTTCTAAAATCTCTTGTCATTTTTTGCTTAGAGTTCAAGAAAACTTATCAGGCTAAAATTAGGTATTAGGTATTAAAATATTCCATTGTCATTAATGATTATCACAGTTTTACTGATGATTACAAAGGGCGGGGGGAAGCCTTTACCAAGATTACTTTTTATGTTATTAGAAAGTATAAGAAAATATCATAGAAAGAATGAGAGGAATACATACGCTGCTCAACTGGCCCTGCATCTGCTCTCATGGCATCCTTCTGTCTGGAGAGTAACTCCTTTTCCTCCTGGATCTGCTGCTGTTCAGCCTCTAACTCCTGCAATTTGTTACCTGTACACAGTAGTTCTTGCTCAAGATGGTCAATTACATCTATTTTTTCCTGGAGCTGTTTTTCCAGAAAAGCTTTTTCATCTGCATAACCATCAATAAGGCCTGTAAAACATCAATTTGGGGGCAGATTTAATAGACAATAAAGAATAATTTAAATTTTTAGCATTCTGAAATCACTATAGTATTCTCACGTGGATGTCAGATACTCAGCAACTGACAACTCCTAGTCCTTGCTTTTCTTCCATGATGATGAAACTCTAGGAAGGACAGCACAAGACCAAATATAGCTCTTAATTTTTTCTCAGTGCAAGACCTCCAGAGCAAACACAAACTCCAAAACCAAGGAAAAATAAGTGTGTAATAAACACAGGGCAAATACATTTCAAATAAATTTAAGTGCCAGGTGCTGTTTTAGGTGCCTCAAGACATTTGTCTGACCTCAGAACACAGTTTCTGTAAGAGCCTGGGTCTCCTGTAGGTCAGGTATCATACAGACCCCTCCAACATCAGAAGACACCAAAACTGGCCATAGGTATCCATGTTTAGCATCTGAATCACTCCCAAAAGCCCCATAACAGTTGACATATAAAAAATTATTTAGTTTATTTACTATTAATGTGTGATTTTTAAAATAGCAAGGAACATGATCTTTATAGCAGAGAATTTCAGACACTACCTTGAGAATATGTCTTTTATGTTGTTAAAAATTTCTTCACAATGGAGCAGTTTATCTAAGGATCTCAGGGGGAGCTCGATTTTAGCTTTATGAATGGTATCGTGGCTCTAAGAAACGGAATGATGCAGAAGTGAGCACAAAGCTAAAGACTTAGGAAAAAACAGTAAATTTCCTTGAGGGTTGCACAGACTAAACTGAGATCCTGTAATGGTCCCGGCTTCAGAAGATTCGCGTCTGTCCTTTCAGAAACATCTGACCATAGAATACAAACAGCATTTTCACTGAGTGACAGTGAAGGTACTAAACAGGCGTCCCAGATTTCCCTGGTGAGGTGTGTTCTGTCATGTCTGATACCAATGGTTCCAAACAATGTCTAAACTTTGTTGGACACACAGACCTCTCTCGCATGTTTCTTCTTACTAAAACCATGGAATCTAAGTAGTACTGTTTCAATATCAACTATTTTCAATATGGAAGTACTTTATTAGCGTTAAACTATAGCCTTGAGGCAGTACTAATATGCAGACAAAGTAAAACCTCTGTGAGCGCTTAGCTTCTTATCACAGGAGAGCTATCAAGAAGGAAATTAAATAACAGTAGTCTTTGCATATGTAGAGTCTGAGAAGCACAAATCTGCTCCTCATACGTATCAATCATGCGCTGCTGACGAAGGTTTTTTCCCCAGACTTAACCCAGAGAACACAGCCGCATAGAGGGACTGGCTGTTGAAACAAAAAATACTGAACTAGAAACATTAAGAGCATTTCAAAAATTTGAGAATACAAATTTTAGTAGCTATTCCCATTGTATTTAATGTTGTTAAGAACGAGGACTTAACAGATTGGAAGTTGAGAGGGCATTCTCAGATTGAATGGCCCCACCAAAAAGGTGTGAACAATGGAGAAGTCTATTAAGTCTGTGTTGCTGTGTTTACTACTGTCTTTTTTACTTTTTTTTTCATAGGAGATGTAATGAAAGTTGTCAGAGTTCAGTGAACAAATTTGCATTAGCTTTTCTATCACATAAGTCACATCTGACAGCACTAAAGCACTGGAGGTTTGAAAATGTCTCAGCTGCAGCAGGTCTTGTGATAAGAAAAATGATCAAAAATGACACATTTTATCTCAAGAAAGGGCTGAGTACCATCAGATGTATAATGAACTAAGACATTGTTCTCTGTACCTCTCTTAGGCATTTGATAAGAGAATGTAGTTTGGCTTTGTCGGAGTAAGCTCACAACTCAGTTCAATAAGCAAAAGATATTAAGTAAAGGGAGTTCTACAGCATTTTTGTTCTGTTATATCAACATCAAAAAAAAAAGAGGTGCCTGTCCTTTAGACAAAGTGCATTAATTTCAGAAATTCATAGGACAAAAAAAGGATGACAAAAGATTTCATTAATTCACGGAAACAGAATCACAGCATTGTTGATGTTGGAAGGGACATAGAGTCCCTTCTGTAGGGAGGATAACTGATCTGGTAACCTCTGGATAGCTACCCAGAAGGCTGGTAACATTCTAATATTTGCAAAGAAGTTGATCTAATTTGCAATTTCTTTACCCAATTAATAGTCAAGTGAGTGCAAAGTTCGACAACTCATTGGAAAAGCTACTCACCTTCAGCTTTACTAAGCTCCAAAGCCAACTGCTCTCTGGCTTTGGTTTCTTCATTAAGACGCTCTTGTAATTCTTCCTGATACTTAATAAATTCTGTGGCCTCTTCTTGTTTTTTGAAGGACTCTCGCATGAGCTCTGTTTGAGTAATTTTAGCATGTTCAAGCTACGGCAGGAAAAAAATTACAGAAGTTAGATAAATCAAAGGTTTTCTGATAAAATTAAATTACAGTTGCTTTACAGTGTGATGAGAATTCTCACATAACTTCACTGAACATTCAGTAAGATCATTGGCAGACTGTAATAGGAAGAGTGACTTGGTACAATACTCTAAGCAAACAGGCTTTGTCAGTTTAGTGAACTCAGTGAGCCACCTGGCTAAATCCGCCTCTTTGTTCCGGTAATGCCCAGTTTATGAGTTTACACTAGATTCACCTTTATTTACATACAAGTTTTCTACAAAATATGAGTAAACTATCACCCACCATATACTTTGAATGGCTAAAAAACATTGCATAAAACTAGCAGAAGTTTTGATATTAGCTGACACAAGTGGTGCTTCATCTCTTTTTCTCCTTAAGATGAAGACAACTGATAACACCAGGAAAACGTGCATTTTGAATATGCTGCACTTTTACACCAACAAGGCAGTAAAGCAATGTTTCTTCCAACTATGTCCACTTAACAGAATTATTGAGAAATTTTAAAATTAATCTCTGCTTATCTGATGGGTTAATTTTTAACGCGTACTACCACAGATGTAGTGTAATCTCATTACATCGCTAACTACTTGAAAACCAGGACTGGAATGCATAAAACTGTATACTTACTGATCAGTTTAGACATACTCAGAGTGGTAATTTCAAAAACAATTAAAATGAGAATTAGAAAAGCAAAATAGTAAAAGAGGATCATTAATGTTACAATTTTTGATTACACAAAGCGTTCATCTAAGATAACAGCAAACTGGAGTTCATTACCAAGCAGATCTCTATCTCTCAATTGTGAACATTTACTGCCTACATCCACCTATTTGAGGTACACAAAAATGAATTGTCAGAGCTGAACCAGCTGCGAGTTCTTCAAGTGCCTTGTATTCAAAGTAAGACAGCTTATATTGAATAAGAGCAATGTCCAAAAATGAAGTAACATATATTTCCTTATAAACTTTTGTACTTACTGAATAGGGAGGTGTAGGCAAGGAGATTTTAGAGACAACTTTTAAAATGTGACCATTTTTTTTATGGCTGAAGTGAAAAATTGAGGTATTTACAACTACAGAATTATTTTCATCCAAGTGTTCAGTGAGAGGAAAAGGATATGGCAAAGGCACACGAGATTGAACCTCATACGTATCTTCTTCTTGTCCTTCAGTCCACAAAGCATTAAACAGATTAGATGCCCAGTAGGTACGGTATGAATCCATTCCAAAAAATATTGGTGCTGCTGTCTTCTCAATCGTCACATGGGTATTTTGCACTATCTAGGCTGGTTTTAGAAATTCCTAAGAGGAATTTGTAACAGAACATGTACATTTAACAGTCTGAAGACACTTAGCAGCAGCGCTGGTGACAAACCTACTCGGAATCAGCAGGAAGCCTCAAATCACGTTCTCAAGCAGAGTAATTCAGGAGTAGATTAGTCCAAAACAGAATGGTGCAAGAAAACTTCGTATGGTGACTCCTAAAAATCCTTCTTAGGGAAGTTTCACATGAAAGTAACAGAAATCTTCCAATAACAGCTGGCAGGTAACTTCCAAGCCAAGGAAGCATAATTTTGTTTTCCCTGCACAGGTACGCTCCAGCGGAACAGAAACTAAGAAGTATTTTCCATCTCCACTACGGCAAATGAAAGAGAAATTCAGGTATGTCATTATGTGTGCTCATTCTTGCTCTTGGAGTTAATTCAACAGGAAAAGCTTTCTCAAACTCTGCTAGCTGAAAGTCTTCCTCTTAATATCTCCCAACTGAAAGAGTTCAGGGGAGTGGCCCGATTTATTTACCTCTACATAACACCAGCAGGTGGAATTTGAATTAACACCCACTATATGCCTCGCCTGAAAGGACTCAAACTTTGCTTCAGATCTGGAAGTGCGTGTTCAGACAGGTCTCAGAGTGTTACTTTGAAGATTTTGACAGGTTTCTCTCACTCTTTTAAGTTTAAGAGACGGGTATATGTCTGTATGCACAACACAACTGATTAAGACAAAAGGTTAAAATATTTTCTGCCTGTAATTAGATTTAGATAATAAAATATTGCAGAATAGAAAAAATATTCAGGTTTTGAGTATTTAAAAATAATTGTTAAGTCATCTACAAACGCTTGGTATATACAGCAATTGTATATAATCCAGTAAGCACATAACAGACATTGCAAACCAGACAAGCTTAAACACTTGCATAGTACCTCTAGGGAACAGCCAGAAAAGATGTCAATATTTATACTTAATACTGTGTGAGAAAACGTGTAAACAGATTAACATTTTTTTAACTTAAAAGTAAATTAAAAGAAAAAACCTAGATATGATCATCAAGGATAAATTTGTATTTGTATAATCTATATTAGTGAAAAAAAATGTGTGTGTGTTTGAGCCAAAGATTAACTCTCTTGCTGGTATTGGCAAGGTCACAGCTACAAAGCTCTGAAAGGAAAATAAACTTTCTTGATCAACTGACAGTAAATAAAAATAAGCTGCTTAGAATACACCAAGTACTTTCATAGGTATCATGAAAAGCAAACAGTTACTGCAAAAATATCAGTCAGAAAAGTAATTTTAAATTAGGACCATGTATAAAACTATTGCATTTAAACATCAGCAGGGAAATGTTCAGAAAAAAGAACACCAAGTGTGTGACAATATAATCGCAGCATGAATTCGTAATTATTGTAAAACTTTGAAGTTGTTTAGCCTTGTATCTTTTCTTTGTGTTTTTAAATGCAAGATTTCCTATAAATGCCTAACTATATATCTATTGGGGTATGTCTATCCCCTTTTGTTATTAAGTAATTAAGCTGAAAAAATATCTCAAAAAGCCAAATGTCTCTTTTTAATTGAGCTGACCCTCAAACAGAAGAGCTGTTGCAGAATTAGTTCGCAAATAAATGCAATGCACAGACTGATTTACAAGATCCACAAGACTACTTGCTTTAGTAAGCCAGAGGGGGGTCACTGCATTCTATTTACATTACTTTTAACTTCAGTAAGTCTCAAAAAAAAAAAAAAAAAACCCACAAAAACGTATCACTTTGTTTTTTTAAGTATTTTTCACAAGCAACTAATACTTAAACATTTAAAACTTTCCAAGTATTAGACAGCTGAACTTTCGTATTAGTTTTATCATCACAATTCTTTTTCTCCTTTATTTCCAGTACTTATGACACCTAGAGTCAAGAAAGCAATGGCTTTTTAAGTAGTATCATTACTCGGTTAACTAATAGATGGGTCTGTAGCATAAAACACGCTGTATCCTTTGAATTCTAGTCTCAAACAGATTAAAGCGCTGACTCTAAAGACTGAGCTCTTCAAGAGAGCTTAAGAAGTTACAGTGAGACACGGAATATTTACTTTGCACCTTCAAATGGAGATGTACTAAATCTAAAAGCAAATAAGGTAAAAGAAAAGCGCATGCTATAACCATTGTGATTTCAGCTGGCTGAGCTCGGTACATCACTCCCATTTCAATTCACAGGGAACTACTCGAGAGAGCAACGTCCCCCTGGGTGAAGTACTCCCATGGTAAACAGAAGGAACCCATAGATTGCCTCTCTTTTGGAGACTATTCATGAATCACGTACCTCATATGAACCCTTGGAGAGCTAGAGTTGCAGACTCCTTTTCTGATAGCAAGGTGGGTATGTGCTTAAATGGCCACGTTTAAACCACATTTGGAAGAGACAGCAGGAGAACTCCAGCTTTTTGGCCAATCAACTGGAATGTCTGCCAAGAGAACTGGGCACAGTTCCCCTTAATCCTCCATCTTCACAAGGGCCAACTCAACTTGCCCTGACACCTCCCGTCTCATCTCTGGATCGCAGCAGAATGCAGATGACCCGTACGAGCAATGAAAAAGAGTGCCCTGGACTGACAAACATGCTCAAATTCAGGCTTCCTCTGCAGTCCAAAGCACATTTCTAACACCAATGTAAGTTCAGCAGTAAAGTCACACTGGAGCACTTTTTTGGGCATAGGTACCTGAAGTTCTGCTTCAGCTTTCAAAATGAGCCTACAGGCTTTAGACTCATAAAAACACACTCATGAGAATAATTAAAAAAAAAAAAAAAATTAGAGACACAAAATTCAAAATGGTTCACTATTAGATCACCTTACCTGATTTGAAGTTTCACTGATAGCTTCCAGAAGCTTTTCAACAGCTGCTTGTAGTCGAGAACTGATATTTAGAATGAGTTCTTCATTTTCAGGATCTATTTCCACTCCACCTTCTGCAAGATGTTGGCTCAGTAGTCCTTCATCTGTTGCTCCTGACCACAAGTTAATGCCACCAACTCCCACACCACCACCATGATGTGAAGAAGAGGACTCTGGAAAAGCAATAGTTACTTTTTCACACAGACTCTTAGCACTTCAAAATATGAAAAGCTGTACTTTTGAGTTACTTCTGATTAGAAAGACAAGTTATAAAATGAATAAAATATTTGTATTGGTCACAAAGACAGAAAGGGAAATATTGCATATCGAAATTTACACAAACAGGAAACACAATGTGTTAAATAAAAACAAGCAGAAGGGAAAGAGAAAAGGAGATACTAACAGAATATTTTAGATGTCCTTTCAGTATGCTTTTGGGCTCTGAGGCTCACCTTCAAACCTTTGTTACTACCAGTAACCCTTACTACTTTGAATAACTTGCAGTAACGACTTGCAAGATTGACTTTGTCAGTCCCTGTTTCACCAACGCCCAGCTGCAGTAGTGTGCAGTGACACAAAACTCTTCAAGTTAGCGATTCAAAAGCACAGACTCAAGTGAATAAAGGGAAAGACATGCATGCAATTCGGACAGCTTCCAAGGACAAACAGACTAGAATACAAATCATCAAAATTCAGCATTATTATTAGTGAACTGAAAATTTATTCAAATGGATGGCTGAACAAATGAAGTGCAGTGCAGGGAGGGCTGTAACTGTCCCTGCTGATGGGCTACCCAGCACCCACCTGCTCCTCAGACCTTCCTGAGGTCTGATCAGCAAAAGGGCATCATCCATTCTGCCCGAAAAGCACGAGACACAAAGGTTTCCTATGGTAATAATCTGTAAGTTTGCCACATTGCAAATCCAGGGCTGTATTTAAGCAAGACAAGTGAAAGCAAACTCCTGAGATTTTGTTTTAAAATCACGCTTTCAGTGTGAAACATCAATACAGTACTACATCACGACAGCAGATAACTATTGTTGATACTGTATTTTACAAATGAAGTCATTAGGCTGTTAGATTTGAAATGTCAGAGGTAAATGTTATTGTGGAACGTTTTTTAAAATGAAAGTTTATTTTAATAAAGCACATTACTGAGATATCTTTAAAATATTTAAATATTAAATGTTGGGTTTACTTAAGGTTTTCTCAAAAAAAGCCCCTTATTTTTGGGAAATAGCAGTGTGAGTAAATGAGTTAAGAATAGTCAATGCCTGTTGAGCAATAAAGTTGCAATACTGGGTTATCTTTGAATTTAAGTTCCTGGTTACTCTATGAATTGTGACTGCTGAACTGGAACAGTTTGTTTAGTTACAGAAATCGAAACTGAATTATACCAGGTCAATTTCACAAATTGCCTTTAAAAGTGTAGCTAGAATTCCTGTTGGGTACGATTTCCTTATACTTGGTCTAGGTCTCTTAACCAGGTATGCAAATAACATTGGAAATACAAGTCCTCTTGATGAGCAAGAAAGTCAGATTCTAGTTTTCAGGTTTGTTTTTAGTTTTTCTTTTAACAAGTTGAAACATAATTAACCACCTGGGTTTACTTACTACACTCTCATACCTGCAAACATTCTGGTAATAGTATCTACAGGTTTATTTCATTATGAATGCAGCTGCCTATTATGATCCACATATGACAAACTAATTTACAGCTACTTTAATTTGTTTTACTTTTATAATTGCTAAGATTTTTTTTTTTAAATTGAGATGTATTTAGTAATTTTTTATTCTAGTTATACAACATCACTGTTTCATATCTCCTTGTATGTATGCGAGACATGATGGTACAAACTCTTTTCACACTCCAAAGGAAAAAAACAGAAACACACCATATGCATGAATGGAACAAATAATTAGATGAACAGACTTCACATTCACATGGCACCTTTCATCTACACAGGATTTCAAAGCACTTTTGAGTACTGCGCATCGGAACTTCGGTCACAAACTACAGCAGTGGGGTCACCCTAGCAGTGGCTGGCAGTCCTTTTCTGCCAGCACACTAAATATTTGCAGTGGGTTTGTACAGCATAATGGCTTTCCCGTGACATCCTAATAATCCACCCCCCTGCAGTGTAAGGCAGTCTGCAAAATGAACCATTTCATATTTTTTATTCAATAGTATTCCGATTTCTCACCACTGAAATTTGGGTTGGCTCTGGGTGTCTCAAAATATCAATAGTGATGCAGAAGCTTTAATATCCTCAGAGTAGAAAGAACCTTAATTTAAGATGGACATCCAGCAGCATAAGCATTTCCAAATGCTGTGCCAAAGTACTGGTTAGAGACTGAGGCAAAGGAAAACATATTCCCTACTGAGCCACCAACACACTTACTGCAGCACCTGACGCTCTTTGGAGGCCACCCATCTTAAGTACTGACCAGGTAAGACCCTGCTTAGCTTCAGAGATCCCACAAAATAAAAGCCCACAGTACAGTAGCACAGCTATAAACAAGATAAAACAATGACATATTAGTTATTGCACAATCTAATTCTGCCTTGACGGAGAACAAATTATCTATGTAATGTTCCTGTTTTCCTTCTTGGTCTTAACCCATAAATTCATGTCCTATAACTCTTATATTTTAATATATTATTTGCTTGAGAGGTATATCTGAATTGTGCAATGGTGGGTGTATGTCAAACACAATAATAAACATTACACAGAATAACCGCAGGAACATTCAGGCTGTTGCAAAACCATCTGACTTCTTTCTGTCTGGAACATCTAAAGGAAACCTTGAAAACATTGATCCCTACTCAGAATGTAATCTTTTAAAAGCCAGGTCCGAAATAAGTCTCTTACATTAACAGTATCACTAATATTATTACTTCTTCTTGTCAGTGACCGGAACAGTACAATTTGGCCTTCAAGAAATCACGACAAAACTCCTGGTTTGCTTATGTTAGTTCTTTTGAAATTTGCTTCCATTTCTTTTGAACAAATACAAAATAAATCAATGTTAAATATAATTTTGTTATATGAAAAATCTCAGAACAAAATATCCTAACTTACCTGAAATATAACTATAGAGAGTGAGGAAAGAAAAAGTGTAATTTGGCATCTGGAAACTCTACTCCTCACAAAGATAAAAAAGGGAATCCAAAAAGTATCAACGCCTGCAAACCCTGTAGTAATTCTGTTCACACTGTAGGCTGGCAACTCTAGTAGAAAAATCAATGGTAAATGACAAATGGAGATGTCCACATTATAATTTCTACAAAGTGGCACTTAAGAACAGGAGGAGTTCACATTAAATGTCCTCCCAATTGCCAAGTTAAAAACTCCGTATCTTTTTCCCTTGAAAATGGCCCTTAATACACAGCAACTTAGTACAGGATCTTTCCAGAAGGTTTTCAATGACGGAGGGAAGAAACAGAAATGTTGTCAAGTCTTATTAACAGCCCCTAGCAGTTGAATGCCTAACCTCCATTTTACTAGCCCTTATGACACTGTTCAACCTCCCAGCCCAGCAGAACTAAAACCAAATTCTCTGCCCTCCAATTTTCTTTTTCAGTCAACACGCAAAAAACCAAATAATATAACTGGCTCAAATAAAACATCTTCTCCTTGTGTAAATTCTTTCCTTGTAACAAAAATAACAAACCAACAAAGGTTCATATTGTCTCCTTTGCCATGAAGCTTGTAGTTCAGCACGTCACATGTCACGGCCCACTAAATCTTAAGAAAAGTGCTTAATTATACAGTCTTTACTCAGAACTGTTTCAGATACAGAAGTTGTTTATGAGCTGCCAACTGACATTTATGAAGCAAAACATTTTTTGCATCATGTAGAGCTAGTATCTCAGTTTATGCCTCAGGCTCCACTGAGGAATTAAGGTTAGGGGTTACAAGTTTTAAACGAAAAAGCCAGTACTGTGGTGGTTCAGTGTATACAGCTATTTACTACCTTGGTTTCTTTTACAGGGTTTGGAAACAAGTAGCTCAGAAAGCTGGGAAGAGGGTTTAATGTCCAAGGAACACCACAACCACATAGGCTTCTCAAGGGCAATCTGTATTACTGCAGTACCTTGATCCAAGGTGCAACATCTGAGGGAGAAGAGCAAGCCTGCAGGCTCTGTCATGATTCCTGGCCCAAATCTCCATGTGTAATTAATTTACCAGATTACTTTGCACAAATGCTGTTCACTTCCAATGATATGTTTTATGACTGGAATTTGAACTTTACTCGTTCTGCTAGAAATAAAAGCCTGTGTTAGCCAATAACCTGGGCAAGATCCAGATAAATGTCTATATGCTCTATAAATCAGGTTGTGGTTAGTATGTGACCTTAATGGTTCAGCTTTATAAAATGCTGAAACTCAGGGAAACCAGTAAGCTGAGTTTTGTTTGGATTATGTTCAGAATATGGATTATGTTCAGAAGCTTGGGAAGAATTCACTTTATGAAACATATTATTTTTCTGTCCTATTAGATTGGTATACATTTATTTTCCATCTGTTTGGCTAGGTATTACAAAATGTAATAAAAGACACACGTCAAAATATAGAAGTAGAGCCTACCTATTTCTTACTTCCAGAAAACAACACAGAAAAAAATTTAAAAGCTTATGACCTCTCAGGCCATTCAGCAGAAGTCTAGGAAATGAGTAATAACAGTCTTGTTGCTGAAAACACTAATAGGAGTTGTCATCTAATTCCATTTGAAGAAGGATCAAATGCTTCAGCTGATGAAACAGTGTAACTCCTCCCACGGCTGGGTGACCCCAGTAGCAGAACTACGCACACAGCAAGGATGCTGTAGTATCATTTGGGAAAGGGAAGAGAAAACAGGACTGTGTGTTCAACCTCAGAGGTACATCACAAACTGTACGTTCACCCATTATAGCCACTGTAAGCTTGGGTCTTCTTTAATCCTCGCTCTTTCCTGTGGTTTCTCCTCCTTTCATAACTATTTCTGAATGTCAGGAAACATGCAAAAAAGAACACTGGGATAAACAACTGGTATATGGACAGCTCGAACACCACTCTGTACCAAGGAGGGACTTTACAACAGCAGAGATACTGCTACAGACTAGTCAAACCTTACATGCTTCTTCAAAACACACTAATAGCAAACACAAGAGCTAAGCCAGTCAACCTTCAGCATGAGCACAATGGGATAGTGTTCTACTTAAGAGAGCACTCTCTCATCAGAAGCCTTCACAGGAAATTAAGAATACATTTCAATGACAGAGCCTGTTGTGCATTTAGACAGCGGTATTAGAAAAGCGAGGCGTAACTCTAACACTGTACTCACCCAAAATAGCAAATAAAGGTACTTTTTAACCTGGGTTGCTCTTATATATAACACAAGTAATCCATATTTAGTACTGTTGATGACAATAGTTAGTGACAAGCGCAAGCATACACATTGTTGTGCAGGAGCAGGCAAAGGTGTGTATTGTGCACGTACAAGCATGGATGAGAGCACTGAAGGGCAAGAACCATGTATGAGCACTTTGTACATACGGTTATGTATTTATTACCTGAGAAAAGGGAGCAATATTCTCAGCAAATGAGAATGAGGGAGAAAAAGAACACTGCATGTTCTCTAAGTAGGCATGATGTAACTATGAACTGGGTGCAGCAAATGCACCAGGTCATACCACAGCACGTGTAACTATGACAACCTGTGACCGCTGCCTTCGTAACCAGAATATGCTTTTATTTCTTTGGGCAATGTATGTTGTGAAAATTCCAATGCTTTTTGGACTATTGAATGAGAACACAAATATTTCTAAATTGCTGATTTTAATATAGAAAACATTTAAAAGGCAATTTACATAAAATTTAAGACTACTTCAGAATACAAAAGGCGGTGGTGGTAAAGTTTGAACTTGGTCACCGCTCCGTTTACCATATGGCTAGGAGACAGAGGGGAAAATAATTGCCACTGGTTGAAGATACTTTTAACTGCTTTAACAAATGCAAACTCTATTCATTTCCCACCCCAAAGTAAAGATCAAGAATCCTTCATTTTGAAAGAAGCAATTCCTTCAATTATTGTAGCAGAGGTTCTCAATCTTTAAGGTCTCCTGGACAAGTATCAAAAATTAAAGCCAGTTTAGTTATCCAATCTAAAAGTGAGAGAAAAAGCAAAGCCTCAAAAGTCTGAGTTTTCAAAAAACAAGTTTCCTCACAATTACATACAGTGTAATGTGCAGAAAACAAAAGTTAGGAGTTTTTTTAATGAAACAGCAGCATGAGCATAAAAGTGCTGCTAACTTGAAAAAGTCAAGAATTCTTAGATTGTAGTTGTATGCTTTTCATTGCAGATAACCATCTGAGTAATCAGCTAAGAGAGATGTCAATGTGCTACAAAGTCATACATCCTTTCTTAATTTGTCCCAAGGCTTATTGTGACTTACATTTAAAGCCAGAGTGGATCAATAATATTTAATAATCTACATTTTGAATGAAAGAGGTAAAGTTTATCACTGCTTACCATTTCTATTATTACTCTGTAGCAGATGCTTTCTTACAGTAGCTAAAATACCAGCCAAATCCAGATGTTTAGTGTGTTTCAGGCTGAACCAATCTGTTGTACACTGCTTCCCCATAAGATACAGGATGAACGTACACAACCTTAATGGCACCTAAATGGCAATAAGATAGAGTGCCTGTTCTGTCCCAAAAGAGAAATGGACAGAAACTGTCCTAGTACAATCACAAGAAATAAAACAGAGCCTAGCAGAGTTCTTAGACACTGGTAAGCAATTAACTGCAACATTAAGACCCTCCTTTAGGCTTGTGCCAACTAGTGCTCCTCCAAACAGCTGACAGGTAAGTCTTGGCAGTTAAAGTTCCTGGAACTGTTTCCAAAAGGCTACTTGCATGCAATCACTCTCTTTTGGAGACTAAGCAAGTCCACAAGCACATATATACACAGGCTGTCCCATGCCAGCTGGCCACATTGACCAGTAATATCCCTACGTACCACTAGTAGAGGTACAGCCTTTGACACTATTTGCCATTCCCCATAAATACAGAGGAAGGTGTAAAGTTGGTGGAAGATGCCATGGAGCTCCGTTCCATTCTCTTTATCTTTGCTTACTTCAACAGGAACATGTTTGGTTTTTTTTTTTTTTTTTTCTTAATCATTTTCACATTCTGCTGGAGGCTTTGCAACAGGACCCTAGATATGAGTCACTGGTGGCTTAGGACATGACCCAGACAACTCCTGAACTGTTCTCTCTTAAGCAGAGATGTCATATGCATTTGAGTGACACATATTTTTTTTAGAAAAAGTCTGCTTCTTCATTTAAAACTTCAAAACTAAGGTTATTTAAATATATAACAGTATGCAAATGATACTTGTTATGAAATAGAAAATCATACAAGCAGTACCTTTTTCATATCCCACACGGATACAGGGTTTTATTACTGACTCCTCTGTTTCTGTGTCCCATCCAGCCGGTTTGAAAGGCTGGACTTTCCCAGTCCGATCCAGTAATCCAAGCACATGGCAACCAATTGTCTCCTCCATGGCCACAGTTGTCTTCACAACTTCCAAAAGAATCGTCATGAGTTTCTTATTAGCCTTCTGAAAAACGTGCCTGCGGAACAGAAACTGATCAAACCTTTGATTTTGCCATTTTTAAAGTGGTTTTTATTCCTTATACACAGTGCAACCAGGAAAAATTTAGAGCTGAAACAGTAAAATTAAGATTTCGTTTTCAAGACTAAACCCTGCTTCATATAATAAGCACTAACATATATAACTATTAATACTCATGGATGTCTAACCATATATTAAAAAATTATAGATGTTAACATGTAAGCATAAATATTGAAAGTATATTGTGTTAAAAGACATTCTTTTCACAAAATATGTAAAAAAACCTATTTAGCAACTTTTATCTTGGTACTTTATCTAGTTATACCTTTATAACAGAGGTTAACATTTGCCTGGTATTCCTTATAATTTAAGTGACAATTAAAAAAGGTTGTTCCTCTACACAGATCAAAAAAGTTATGGAATACTCAATAGGTATTATCAAATACAAGAATTGTATTCATTTAAACTTATTTCAGATATGCACATACAATGTGTATAAATGATGTATATGATTCTATATGAGTGTAATATGAAAGATACAGCAAAATAGGCTGAGATTAGTCTCATCCTCTATGCCATTACATTGTTACAGTATGTAAACTTAGAAATATAACCTACAATTAGATTAACCTACAATAAAATTGCCATTATCATCAGTCAGAGTAAAGCTTATAAAATTACTATTTTAACAACAAGGACATGTTTCTCAAAAAATTGTAAATAATAGTGTTTTCTTAACAATTCTAATCACCTTTCTTTAGAAAGAAGAGCTGAAGATACTTCATCAAGTTTTCTTCCTCCATCTTCATCCTCCAAGATCGGCTCTCTCACATCGTTTCGGTTTTCATTTTCATCCTGATTAAGTTTTAGTAGAGGGAGAGAAGACAAAAAGAACAGAAATCCTGTCATGCCAGAAGCAACATATTCTTCTTATATGCAGTAGAATACGAAATTTAAAATCTGAATTAGCTGTGTTAGGTTAATAAAACTGCACCAAATTACAAATCACAAACTAGTCTGCCTACACGGAAAAACTGACTAAAACATAAATAAAAACAAAACAGGAAATCCAGGGCAGGGCCTATTGGAAAGAACTTTGTTATGCTGATTAAACAGTTCTTGCACATTCTGTTGGTGTTGCTATAGCAATATGAAAATGTGAGGTTACCTGAGCACATAGCTATAGTAATAATCCCCACCATCAAACAATTAAACTAACTTAAACCTGCTCTTTTCAAGCAATACCCAACATTTTTTAGGAAAATATATTACATTTGAAGAGTAGCAGTGAACACAAATCTTACTGTTTTATATGCCACAGCTGCCAAGAAAGTCAAAGTCCATATTTACCTCTGTCTGTGTGCTGCTGTTTCCTAGCTCACAAAACAGCCTCTCTCTTCCGGATACAGACTGTCGTTTTAATGATTCCAGTTCCTCTAAAAGCATTCTTTCTCTCTCTGCAACCAGGCTGTCATTCTCCATTGAGACACGCTAAGAAAGAAGCGTTACAAGGGCACACACAACTTCTTAAGCTTCTGAGTATTACTGAGTCTTGTCACTTTTGATTTTTTATGTATTTTGCACAATGAAATTTCAGTCTACTTCTTTAAATGTTACAAAAACATTGAATGCTTTCTTGAATGGAATACAGCTAATAGATACTTTTGGTATCTTACACCTTCTTTAAGATTTACATACAACCTCTTTATGAAACCTGGTGGTCACAATGCAAACTAGAAGGTTAATTTCTAAATATTACATGTTATAGTACATGTTTTGCACAAAAAAAAGAAGATTAAAATAAGCTATTTTTTAAAAAAGCCTACACACATTCTCTTTCAGAAGAGTTAGAAGTGTTCATGGCTTAAATGCAATGCCTACGTTCCTATGCGGTTCTTATGGATAAACATGCTTGGCAACAAAAACTGGAGAAGCAGCATCGTAAGTTCTACTTAATGTTTTTCATCAGTTTCAGGAATTTGAATCCCTGATGAAAGATGTTGCAAATTCACAAAGAGGTAAAAGGAGAAAGGATGGATATATTGAAAGGAAAGATTATGAGGATAAATGATAGAAAGACATCTACAAAGCAGCTAGGAGAAACAGACACCTGACATTGCTAGAAAAGACACCTAGCATACGAGTGACTAGCTCTCCTGATTCCTCAGATCGTTGAGCCCAAACCTAAACAGAACAGAACCAGGTTTGGATAAGGTCTGAAGAAACCTAAAGCTCCACTCCACAGTGAAATAAAAGAATTTTAGATTTCACTCATTACTCTTCCCAAGTGTATTTCTGTAACCTTACACTGTTGAAATGAAATTAGAGAAAGACAAAGTCTTGTGGATTCTGTTTACTTTGTCTTTCAAGGAAAGGAATCCTTGAAGACAAGTCCAAAAATTACATTCTTTTTGAAGACTTAATTATAGAGATAAGTTACTGAGTTTCATTAGCATACATACTACAGGCTTTGAACAGATGCAAAGTGATGGGAAGTTTAAAAAGGCAAAGGAATAGTGACGTTTCCCACTAAACCCCATAGATTTTGTTTCATTCTAATAGTAAGAACTTAATTTCCCATGATTTAAAAAAAAAAAAAAAGGCCAAAACATGTTGACATGTTGCAGAAAGCCACTAATGTTGTTCAAGCTTGCACCTCAAGCAGGGATATGGAAAAATGAAGAATTCAATAGTATTTCTAGCCATGGCTGGTGGTTTCACTGATGTAAACGGATGCTAACCTGCATCTTTCCCTCTATCTGGAAGGTGCTTTGGTTTACAATGGCAGCTGCATTCACTATTCTAGCTGCTGTGCAGAACTGCAGGCTTTCTCCAGGTTTACAGAAGTCAAAATTGATCCATCACTGACTGAGCTTTGATTAAAGCAATAAGCCTTTTATACGTATATGCATATATGTGTTCATATACATACACACACACACAAATAGGTAAGAGTGTGTGTGTGTCCACGTGTGTGTTTATATACGCATATAGCAAATACGTGCGTGTCTCAATATATATATACATACAAGTATGAATAAATACCAGTCTGCCCGGTGATGTCCCTTCGTTAACCCCTGTTAACTCATTGAGTCAAACCCCGTATTACCTCAGATAATTGCACTTTAAGACTCTCAAGCTCTGCTAAGAGTTGCTCTTGGTTTTCTTTTTGACGTTCCATTTGCTGCATGTGCCCTTGTCTCAGTAATTCTGTTGCCTGCTGATGTTCCTGGTATTGCCGTACCAGCTCCTGACGCATGTCTTCCAGACGTTCCTCGTATAACAACAGCTGACTTGGTGTTTCTGGGTGTGAGGCAGTCACCTCCCTGTAGCACTGAAATACAGAAACTATTTTAGCATTTTAAGTCCAAGGACAGTTTCTAGTAAATATTTAAAGAAATTTTAGAAAATACTTTCACAACTAAAGTAGCTACCATGAAAGTATTATCTTGTTGCCTGGAAGATACAGCCTTAGAATTATTCTCCATTTAAAAGACAACTTTTTTACAGTAACTGTGAAAAGCGTTAACTCAGTTTTTTTAGCTGGCAGGGATCTCAACAGAAAGCACAGTGGCAGACACACATGCGTGGGAGTGTGTGTGAACAACGTCAGAAGTCTGAGAGGGCAGTATCATACAAAACAGTGAATAAACTGTAATATTCCTATCCAGATAATATAAGATCAGAATATCGAACTATTACAAAAATTTTAAAGTGTTACTTTTGCTTCTACTAGTGCCAAATTTAATTAAAAAACTAAACTTAGGATGAAATTGCGGAATCAAAATTTACGACTGCTTTTAACCATATTTTTCCACACCTTGCCTCCCACCCGATATTTGTGAAATGCTTAATATATATTTTACATATGACAATTTTTGTTTTCAGCTGATATCCTTTATCACAAGGGACTCAAACATTTTAAACACTACTCTTAATCCGCTCCTTGTATAAATACTGAAATATAACCTATCTTACAAAAAGTCTTTATACATTTTATTGCCTGCAATACAGTTTTACCCATGAAATGGAATAATCTATTTTCATGTAACTGGTGTCATATTCCTGACAGCATAGCATGATGCTATGATAGTCAGGTAGAAGATAAGAAAGAAGGGTAGATAATTTAGGTCTCAAGTTGTCACCCCTTTGAAAGGGAAATATATTACTGGAATTTTCATCTTAATTTCTTTCTTTGCAGTTTTCTCATTGAAATGAACTGCAAATCCATTGGAAAGATTATTCAGATTTGGTGTTACAAACTGCTAATTTTTATTTTTTTTTTTTAAACACTTACCTGTGTTTCTTCTGATGTAAGCCCTTTGATATGTGAAAAAAGTTCTTCAGAAATCACTGATTCATGTGTGGTCTGTCCTAATAGGCAATCTGGCTTGCTATTAGAATGAAACTGTTCTCCAAGGGAGCTGATCTTGCCAGACCCTTCACTGAGTTCCTTGCAAAGTGATTTCAATTCTTCTTCCTGCTTACTGCCTTTTTCTGTTGTTTTTCCAGGGCAGCCATCAACCTCTTCTTTATTACATTGCTTTTTCATTTCAAAATACATTCTCTGTTGATGTACAATCTGTGTTAGTGCTTCTTCTTCCTTGTGCCTAGCAATTCTTGACAATTCAGTCTGCTTGGCAAATGCTACACTCATTGACACAATGACCTGAAAAATATGAAAAAAATGTATTAGTTTACACTTCACGGTATCTCCCATTGCTGAAGAAATCTCACTGTTGACCATTAATAATATAAATAGAAGTACTAAAAGTTCAGAACTATGACTCTATTTTTCTTTTTTTTTTTTTCCCCCAAGAGAGGAAAATGGAAAGGTAAAAGAAGATAGACATCTTGCCAGTCTCATCAACAGTCACACCTTCAAATACACACAAGATGTATTTAAGGTAGTTTAATATTCTATTTTCAACTAAAATATATTATTTAGCACAGAATTATCCAGTTCTTTTTTGAACAGATTCTATAAAGTGACTTTAAAAAGGCCTGGCATATGGACTTACTTGCAGCTGTGGTAAGCTTCCTCTAATCAAGCATACTTTGCAAATGTTTCACTGACATGGAATTTTAGGCTGCACAAAGACAGCAGTGCTATGCACTTGATACTCAGCACAGGTATTTTAATTGACCAGACAGAAACATCTACTAGCATTAAATAGCTGCAGTTACAACAGCAACAGGCTGGTAACTTCTGTGTTGCTAAGTATCTCCTAATACAAATAAACCCCNACCAGTGCCCAGTACAGAGGTACCATCACTTCCCTACTCCTGCTGGCCACGCTATTCCTGGTACAAGCCAGGATGCTGGTGGCCTTCTTGGCCGTCTGTGCACGCTGCTGGCTCATGGTAAGCTGGCTGTCTGTGGACCCCCAGGTCCTTTTCTTCTATGCAGCTTTCTAGCCACTCTTTCCTGAGGCTGTAGCATTGCCCTGGGTTGTTGTGCCTGAAATGCAGGACCCGACATTTGCCCCTATTAAACCTCATCCCATTGGCCTTGGCCCATTGATCCAATCTGTCCAGGTCCATCTGTAGAGCTTTCCTACCCTCAAGCAGATCAACACTCCCACCTAGTTTGGTGTCATCTGCAAACATACTGAGGGTGCATTCAATCCCCTTATCCAGATTATCAATAGACATGAAGATAAAAAACAATACTGGCCCCAGAACTGAGCCCTGAGGGACAGCACAGGTGACCGGCTGCCAACTGGATTTCACCCCATTAATCACAACTCTCTGGGCACGGCCATCCAGTTTTTTTTACACAGTGACGAGCACACCTGTCTATGCCATGATTTGCCAGCTTCTCCAGGAGAATGCTGTGGGGGACGCTATCAAAGGCCTTATAAGCCAAAGTCCAGGCCGACAACATTTACAGCGGGCCACACGGTCATAGAAAGAGATCAGGCTGGTTAAGCAGGACCTCCCTCTCATAAACCCATGCTGGCTGGCCCTGACCCCTTGGCTGCCCTGCACTTGCTGTGAGAGTTCACTCAAGATGATGCTCTCCATGATCTTTTCTAAGCATGTGAGCAGTTCCTTTCCAGATTTACAATACAGCCACTTACAGCATAAGCTACAAAAAGCATGAAAAAATAGTATATGAAATACAGAAGTGTTACATTTGAAAGCACCTAAACTCTTCCTTTCCAGAAAACGTGAGTTTGTCTTTTGAACATAAACTCATTAACAAAACAGTAGCCAATCATGTACTTTTCTTTTCCATAAAGAAGAGTTTTCTTGGTAGCAGATGAGAAAAAGAACTTTTATTCCAGAAACTAGTGCTGGCTACAACATTCTTCCTAATTCTGATTGTAAACTTTGTTAACAAGTATTAATTTATCTTTTCCCAATTTTTAATTTATGTCAATTTGACTTTTATTTATGCCATGATATAATGGAAGCAGAGATAATTTTTCATACCGCAACAAAGCAAATAAATTCAGAAATCAAAAGTAAATAAATCCACAAACAATTTAATATACCCTACCTATACAATTTTAATTTTATTTCTCATGTTTTGGTAGAAGTCACCAGATCAAAATAAAACATATGCATTTTACACAACATATTAAAACATACAATAAATATTATCAGAAAATAATAAACTGTTAAATTTAATCAGTGAAACTGTTAAGTGCAAAATCTTCTGAACTGGCTGGCTGTTAAACCTAAAGTGGCAAGAAAACCGCTTTCTAAGCCTCCGGATTTTCTAAATAAATTTGAGTGTCAAGTATGTTTGCATGTCATCTGTTTTCTTTGAAGTTTTAAAGCAAAACACCACTCCCCTTCATGAACAGAAATTATGAGTTAGGAATAGGAGAGACAATTAAGAAAACCCCAAAATGTTTCAGATTTTGGTTTTTTTAAGGCTTTCTCTGTTCTGAATTGGAATGAAACAATTCCTCCTACATAAATCACACAAAAGTTTGCAAATGCCTTTGCAACTGTCCGCATTGTCAGAAATGGCAAATGAAAGTGATAGTATTTTAAAAACATACTTTAAAGTAACAAAATGGAAATAATACCTTTGCTATTTCTTCTTCTAATCTTTCCTGGTACTGTTTTTCTAGCAATTGAACAGCATCCAGATCATTCAGCATTTCAATTTTACTCGCAAGCTGTAAGAAAACCATGAAATCTCAGATCAAGTATTTGTGCTTTACTTCATTAACTTTAAAATTTTCAATCCGAGAGATATTTTTTTCCTCAATTAGGTTATCAAATGCAAATCACATAATTTTGTACCACAACATAGAAGAACTGGGTAAAGTACTTTGCCTTGTTTCTGCTTCAAAATTACTTTTAAAAGCGGAGTTTGCAACAACTGTTAATCCAGCACAATTTGCATTGTCAGATGCAGAGAAAAGAGGTAAAAAAGCACAGGCTCACAGTACAAACCAGTATCACTATTTTTCAAAATACAGAATTGTTTAGCCAGGTTTCCAGTAGGAGGAGAGGAATGTACAGAGACTTCTCCATTTGCATTTGGTTTTTAAGAGCTTCAAGATTACTTCTGCAATATTTCTTCTAAACTGTGTACTCTAAATTTAAAAAGTACTAGGATTTCGCTTAAGTCACTCTTTCTTCAATAACTAATGTTTAAAGAAAAGTCACATTTTAAAGACTCCTCAAGAAAACCCATAATTTGGACACTAATTTTTTCCACTTCAGTATGAAGCAGCCTAAACCAAATGTCTTGTTTCAGAGAAATTTTTAAAAATAAATAATAAATTAAACCCCAGGACCTATAAAGAAGCTCATAATTATTGGTCATAATTTCCAGAAATATTTTTCAGCAAAATTTAAATCTTTTTCCTCTACTGTGGACTATCTAATAGTATAGCACAGCATATAAGCACATTATTACTACCAAATATACTACTAGTATATATACTACTAATCCATATTTCAATTTCATCTTAGAAACCAAAGCATCTAAAGTGTATTGACAATATGTATATTAGCTGTCAAATGAGTTATATGATACCTCCAGTGCTTTATCTAGTTTTTGCTGATCAAGATTTTCACTGCATTTCCCTTCCCTGAAGACTTCTTTTAGCTTTATTTGTGAATCTGTGGATACACTAAAAAGAAAAAGAAGCAGACGAGGGAAATAAAAAATAATTCAATATTTCAATATAACTTATTTTTCATCTGTTAAAATATATATACATATTATATATATTTAAAGACCAGTAACTGCAAGTATTTTCTTCAGAACACACATCTTCCCATGCCACTGAATTATAAAGTCAAGTATATGAAATTATCTGCCTTTCATACGCAATTCAAGGGTTAAAAAGTGCCTGTGAGTTGGAAGTTTTGAAATTACTGCAGAAAAGCTCATATATATGAAGTGACAGTCATGCATTATTCCAATTATCAAATCTTCCTCAATGAGCTACAAAAATGTAATAAATTCTAAATGTTGCCCTACTTAGTTTGCAGTGTTTATACCATTTCTTTCTAACGCGCTCAACTCCTGATGGAAGGAAACAACATAAGAGTAATGTGTTTATAAATTTTGGAGTAAAACATGTAGCTTTACATGAATGATTATTTGAAGCCCTTCGTTTTGGACACAGTGCAAAGTTATAAGCATTAAAGAATGGATTAATACCTTGTGTGGTCAGAGGGTACCGCAGCACTCTGAAGCTTATCCTGCAGATGGACAATCTCTGTAGTGTATCTCTCTTCACTTTCTTTCAGCTGCTGTTGGAAATACAACCTGAGGTGTTCTAGCTCTTGAGCATGCTGTTCTTCAAGCTGTGTTTTAAGGTTCCTGATCTCCTTTGAACAGTATTCTTGAATCTTAGGATCTACATGTAGAGTATTGGAAGGGGGCAGAAAATAAATCACATTATTACATTAACATAAAGTAACTCTTTCCCAAGTTACCAGCAGTGACGTACAGAATAATTACTGCAGTCAAAAACTTCTTCTGACATCGTATCAATTACTTTTCAATAACAAATAATTATAACTTAATCTTCCGTTATGCAAAACTATATTTGATATGTGTAATGGAACTTTAACTGTGGAAAACTGAAAAAGACTAAGCCAAAACTTTCACAGAATATATTTTATTAGAGATTTAAAAAAAAAATCAAGAGTACCACACAGCAAAATCTGAAAAAATCTCTTACATGCTTTGAGTTGCAGTAAGCTATGAAAGAGTTAAAATTTAAAATAATTGCCCGCTCTCTCTCAATATACATACAATAAAAACAGCATATGCATCTTTTTACCCATTAGACCCTGTGAAGGGGTCTGGACACATTCCTTTCTTGTTTCCAGGTTGCTAGGTTCCTCTTCTCTCCTCCTTTCTAAAGAAGACAGCCACGGTTCTTTGACCTAAAAATAATCCAGTAAATACAAATGACAACAAACACAAAAATATTAACTGTAATTATAAGCATGTAAGAAATGTTGGTGGCAAGTGCATAAGACAGTGTAACAATGTGTTTCGTTTTACAGCCCAAAGGACCAATGAATACATGAAGAGCTAATTCTGCCGGTGCAGAATGCCCACTGTAAATCTCAAACTCCCCTCTCTGCATATAAAACTGTTAAGTCCTAATCCCTCTAACTCCAGAAGCACTATAGAAGGAGAGGAAGACACTGATAGTCTCCTCAGGCCCAACATGCAGTTTTTACAATTAAATAATTTTTTTGTACACATATATCCATCAATACACGTTGATCTGCCATCATCTCTAGACTTAATTGGTTAGTGTACTCTATTTAATACATGGAAGTACTTAACTCTCCAAATTTACTGATAAAGTTTGTCTTTAGCGTCCCAGGTCCCTGAGATAAGTGTAAAAGCTGGGAGCAAGGAAGACAACCTTGGTGGAGGAGGATTAGGTCAGGCAGCTAACTGGACATGAACAATTTGCTGATGACTGATGGGATACACCAAGGAATGCTGTGGGAGCTGGTCAATGTTATTGCAAGGCCATTCTCAATTACCTTTCAAAGGTCACAGTGATTGAGGGTGGTTTCTGAGGACTAGATAAAAGCATTCCTACCTTCAAGAACGCCAGACAACCTCACTTTGATATCTGGGAAGGTGACGAAGCAAATAATCCTGTAAACCATTTCCAAACACATGAAGCTGAGAACATACTCCATTTAGAAGTAGTCAGTATAGATTTATGAAGGGGAAATGGAATACTGCATCCAGTTCTGCGCCCTCCAGCTCAAGGACAGGGAACTACTGGATGGAGTCCAGCAGAGGGGTATGAAGATGATCAAGGGAGTGGAGCACCTCTTCAAGGAGGAAAGGCTGAGAGACCTGTGTCTGTTTAGCCTGGAGAAGACTGAGAGGGGATCTCATCAATGCTTACAAGCATCTAAAGGGCAGGTGTCAAGAGGATGGAGTCAGGCTCTTCTCAGTGGTGTGCAATGACAGGACAAGGGGCAACAGGCACAAGCTGGAACACAGGAAGTTCTGTCTCAATGAGGGAAAACTTCTTTAACGTGAGGGTGGCAGAGCCCTGGAACAGACTGCCCAGAGGATAGGGAGTCTCCTTCTCTGGAGACAGTAAAAACCTGCCTGGATGCTTTCCTGTCCAGTCTGCTCTAGGTGAAACTGCTTCAGCAGGACAGTTGCACTAAATGATATCTGAAGGTCCCTTCCAACGCCCAAAATTCTGTGATTCTGTGAATCATACCTCACCAACCATTTGACACCACCTCCCATTACACACCCATAGACAAACTGGTGAAGAATGGGGATGGTGAGACGGGCTGAAAACTGGCTGAACTGCTGGGCTGTAAAGGTTGTGATCGGAGGCACAAAGTCCAGTTGCAAGCCAATAACTAGTGGAGTACTAGCTGGTGGGCTGATACTGGAGCCTAATACTGTTTAACCTTTTCATTAATGTCGTGGATGAATGGACAAGAGTGCACCATCAGCAGGTTTGCAGACTGTACAAAACTGAGAGGAGTGGTTGATACACCAGATGGTCGCACTGATGCTTCAGAAGATCTCAACAGGCCAGAGAACTGGGCTGAGAAGAGCCTCATGAAGTTAACCAAGGCAAATGCCAAGTCTTGCAACCTAAAGAGGAACATCTCTGTGCACCAGTACACACAGAGTACTGACCGGCTGGAAAGGAGCTTTGCAGAAAAAGAGCTTGGGGGCCTTGGTGGGCACCAAGTTTAACAGGAACCAAGAATATGCTATTATGACAAAAGTCCAACAACTTCTCGGGCTGCATTAGGACTAGTGTTTGCTGTCAAGGTGAAGGTGATCCTTCCTCTCTACACAGCAGTGGTGTGACCCATGTGGAGTGCTGGGTCCAGTGCTGGACTCCGAGTATAAAAGAGGAACGGACATACTGGCAGGAATTCAGCAGAAGTTCATAAAGGATATTGGGAGGCTTGGAGCATTTGTCTTACACAAAGAGGCTGAGAGAGCTGGGAATGTGTAACTTGAAGTGGGGTCTTCTTGGCTGTACATAGTCCTAGGCAACCTTCTCTAGCCAACCCTGCTTTGTGCAAGGGGTTGGGTTAGTCTAACTCCAGAGCTGTCTTCTAACCTCACCCATCCCCCAATTCTGTGATGTGGGTAGCAGCTTTCCCCATTTTATCAAATGCCTTGCTCTCACCCAGGATACATAACTGCAATTTCAAACACACTCTTCATGCAGCATTGAAAATTCAAATGCGCATATACTCATATGCTATAAGAAATTTACCTGTTTACAATCCTTCATCAGCTGTGTCTGAAGTGCCTTCAGCCTACTGTATTCTTCCATTATCTTGTGCAGAAGTGAATCCATATGTTCTTGCACAGCTAAATTACACAGATAACCAGGGACTTAAAAAAAGTAGAAATAAAACATTTTACCAGAAATTTTAACACAGTGAATTGTTCACAAGTTCTCCACTGAAGAATTATCTGATTACTTAATTATTGAAGCAAGGTCCAAATTTTGGATGCTTACGTATATTTTTTTGGTCAAGCTGCTTGCTGCTTCTACAAAAGGAGAAGGGGAAAAAACAAAACACCTTTCACACACACATCCCCACCCCAAATTTCCGCTGTAACGAAGACAGCACAAGAAAATCTTTATAATAAAAAAAGCAGTTCAGAATAGGGAGGAAATCTCTAAACCAGCTATTTAGGCACATTAATTACTACCCGAACAACAAATGGTGTAATCGCCAGTCTGAAATACTTGAAATCAGTGGGGTTTTTTAACCAGCGTGATAGTACAATGCTATTACCTTGAGCTTGAGCTCTGTGTATTGGTAATTCTGCACTCAGTTTTTCTTGCACAGCAGCAGGTCTGTGGAACATATCCTGTTCTGAATCATCAACTTCGACAGCAGCCGAAGAATGTTCATTCTGATTGTCACACAAAACCTGCACAACAAATGAAACAATGAAAGAAAGTGAAGACTTTTATTGATTTATCAATCACAATTCACAAAGAAAAGAAGAAAAATGGTGACAGGAAAGTAGTATTCTGTGGAAATAATAGCATATATGTTCTGTTGAGTCATAAGAACCTAAAAAATCCTTAAAACTCCTGATAAAAGAAACAGGTATGGAAAGACCTTCAGCTACAACATAAATGCATACATTTTGGAATCATGATTTAATTTGGAACTGCCAAGTATTAAAATCTTACAGAGAAAGGCTTCCTTTATTAATGCTGAAAGCAAATTTACATTGTAAATGTCTCATTTTCATTAACTGCAATTTTAGCTGGAAGAAGGATTCCCTGTGGCAGATATCTGTATCTTTTTAGAGATTGAGTACTTGTTCTTAAGTATTGGACAAACAGGATAAAAGGGAATGGCATACTAAAACTCAAGCAAATCATAAAAAGAACGCCTTGTGTTTTTTAGTGCTATGTGGCCAGCAGAATAACTGCCATATTTACAATGAGTAGGCAAACAGAAGATTTATCCACATGATTTCTCAAGATAAATGATACTTGAAAAGAAACAGCTTGCTCAGAGCGCACAGTGCGATTCTTTATTTGAAGATTTTGGACTCAACAGACACCAAATACAACTTAAAAAAGTAAAATCATAATGTACCTAAAAGCTCAACATGGAATTGTAGGTAGTATTCTTCCCAGCTCTGAAACAACTACTACCAAAGACTCTCATTCAGCTGCTACTTTCTGTGAGCTATCATGGAGTCCTGCTTAATCTCTCCTGTGTTGGTTCTGAAGTATAAAAGTTTTGCTATCCATTTTCCCAAAAAGGTGTTGCAAAGACACAAAATAACCCCTACTACCAAACCAAACAATTTGAAATACTTAAGATTGAAAAAACATGGTTTATAATGAATGATGAAAGTACCTTAATTTATTAGGAAATATATTTAAGAAGTAACTTGATGGCTAGTCAACTTTAATAAGTTACATGATGGTCCCATGTAAGGGCCATTGATTGCTAGTAGTGTACAGAAAAAGTATGGCAAAATATTATTATTGATGGCTGATACCACAACACAGACTAAAAATAAGCTTCAATTTTTGACTGCAATATTCAGTTACTGAAAACAACATAGGCAGCAGTTTTGGTAGATTCTTAGACACTTTGGAAGTTATGCTGCAGCTAAGGAAGGAAATTACTGTCTTATTGTACATGCGAGAGAGTGATTTCCTTTGCATGAATACGTGTATGATATCAGGCCCCTGTTAAATCAACAACTTATATATAGCCAGGGGCATACAGAAAGGAAAAAAATGCTTCCGAATCTTCCATTAGTATATAGAAGACAAATATTACATAGAAGAACAAGACTAGGAGTAAGACCAAAGAATTGTCTGGACAAAGACATTAAAGAGTTTAGGGAAAAAAAAATACAAAACCCCTTGCAACGTTATTTTGGAAGATCAAGTATAGCAGTCTATTTTGAGATAAATGCAAAGAGAAAAGCTACAAATAAAATCTGTTAACAATTATGTAGAAAAATATGATGACTCACTGTACACATAATTTTTCATTTTAAAAAGTTCCATTCTGAAAAAGACTTTTTTAAGACTTACCTGAGCAATCCTAGAACATTCCTCAGTTACAGCTTCATTCAGCTTTTCTATAAGTCTTTGTGTAGATTTGACTTCATCATCTATGAATACAAATTATTCGTCTTATTTTTGAACACTAGATGCACAAGAAGTTTTCAAAAGCCTAATTTCCTGCCTCGGCAAGATTGCCTCTTCAGGTCTTAGAAAGGCGTAGTTTTTTGTTTCCCTCTTTCTTGTTCCATCACTCAGACAGGTTCAATTATTACGGTACAACTGCACATTCAAGAGGGTCAGTGATAAGAAATGGCTTTGTGTGTTAGCAAGCTCTAGAAAGATCAAGCTCACAGGAACATACTGGAGAGCAAAGAACTTATGCCAAAAAATTACAGAAGGGCAAATCATGATAGGACAGAAAATGTAAGGATTTGCTTATTATTTCAGTAAGGAAAACAACCTTATAGGTGAATTTATTATATAGTTCTTTACAATTAATTCACCTAATAGAAATAGCAAAAAATGAGTTGTAGTACTTCCTTCTTTTTTCATATGTTATTATTATTGTTACTGTTTCTGTGGTTTTTAAGTATTCTGAGCAGTAGACTACTTGTAATGGGTAAGTATTTTGGTACAAAACCACTTCAAAATGTTCTATAAAAACAATTTAATGGACAGCTATGTGCACAAACTCTTGTTCTTGTGCTTGTTTCCTTTCAAAGACGCTGTTTTTCGTATCAAGAGCTTCTTCACATAATTCTGGTAAAGTTACCTGATTGTTGAATTTTCAAGGTCTGGAGCTCCAGCTGATGCATTTTTTTAAGATCATTCCGCTCTTGTAGATGACTACGTTCAAGCTCCTCTTTAAGACTGCAAAGTGCACTCTCTTTTTCTGCTTTCAGGTACTCACGAACCTGGTCTACGTGAGCTGAGTAAACCAGGGATAGACAAATGCGCTGTGCTTCCATCTGTAGCTGTAAATCAGTCTTTGAATAAAAAGACACATTTTATAATGAGTGAGAAACAATGAAACAAAAAAGTCCCATCTTTGCGAATTTCTTTAATGTGTTGAATGGAATGCTGTATATAGGGTATGTATTAGGTAATTTTAAATATGCAGAGTTTGGAAAACTGAAATGTAACACAATAGTATGATGCTTCTTCAACTTAAAATAAAAACTAAACTACTATCAACAAGATTTAATATGCTTCCATTCCCATTTTGCAGCAATTAAAACCCAACTAATCTTCTTTCACTGAAAAATAGCATCCTCATACTCAATGACTGCGGTTGTCATTCATGTAACCACGTTCATCCACCAACCACTCTGCCACACACACGACCATGCACATGGACTTTGCAGCAGCTAATAGGAAAAATATGATGCAAATTTCCAAGTCCAAGTTCCTACAAGTTTTCATAGGTAAATTATTTTCTATACTGCTTTATGTAACACACCTGTTCTGATTTTAAGGCATCCACTTGCTGCTGAAGATTATTATTTTCACTCTGTGTAACGGCTACTAACGACGTTTCATCTGCCAGTCTGTCTGTCATCCCATGCAAATGTTCTGCAAGAGACTGTTGTTCTGGTTTCGAGATATGTTGAACTTCTTTTCCTTTTATTACCTCATGACTGATATCTTTGCCTGAACCTAGATTTCCTCTTACATTTATTCCTTCATCAACTCTACTCCTTGGACCAGGGATTCTATTTCTACTTCCAGACGCTGCAGCAGTAGCCTTTAGAGCTTTTCCTTTAGAGCATTTTGTCTTTGGGTCATTACTACTACTATTTCCTCCCTGAGCATGGCAAATTATCACTTCCAGTTCTTTACATTTTGCTAGAACTTGTTCTTTCTCTTCTTTTAAGGATTTAACTTTTTCATTTAAACGACAGATTTCACTATGCTTTGACTTCAACTGTTCAGAGAGATCAGAAAGCCTCATGGATAATTCCAGTTTCTCACGCTGGGTAACCTCAAGCTTTTCCATAAGTTCTGTCACATCTTTCTCAACAACTTCTCCAGTCTCAACTATGTTTGCCTTGGATACTTGGATTTCTTTACTCGCTTCAAAACCAGAAGTTTTAGTTTTAAATAAAACTGGTCTACTGCTTTGCAAGTGGTGAAGTTTTTCATTCAAAGCTTTGAGTTTACTTTTATATTCAGCTTCCTTCTTATTCTTGTTCTCTTCTAACTCAGTTTTTGTCTTCAGAAGAGTTGCACATTCTTTCTGCAGCTCTTTACAATTAGCTTCAAGCTTTTTCTCAATGAATGCAAAAGCACTCTTCTGCCTTTCACTATCCTCTTGGAGTTGACTGTTTTGTTTTTTAAGTTGCTCATTTTCAGTAATCAGATTTTCTATTCTTTTTTGCAAGTCCAAAATTTCTGACTTAGAGCTAACACTGCCATTCAAAATGACATTTTCTTCAGAGTTTACTAACATACTATTCAATTTGTCTTCCAGAGTTTTGTTTTCTCCCTTAAGAAGGTTATTTTGTGTTTCAAGTTCTGAACATTTTTTTTTTAGACTATCTTCTCTCTCTCTCATCTCTTCCTGCATGAACTCAGTTTTAAGCTGCAGCTCTTGAATTTCTTGTTCAAGGGTACCTTTTTCTTTTTCCTCTTGTCTAAGCAATTCAACCTCCTTCTGCAGCTCATGGATTTGAAATGTCATTTCTTCAGATTTAGAATTAACAATGGACTGCTGCAAATCTTTTAGGTTTGAAATCTCTAATATCAACTGATTTTGCTTTGTGATTAAGTTGTCCTTTTCATACTGCATGGCATCTATCTTTTGGCTCATGGCATTTTGTACCTCATCTAACTGCTGCTTATGGTGCATATTCAAGTTAACTTTAAGGCTTTCCATGTTCACCATGTGCTCTTTTTGTAAATTTTCTTTAAGTCTGGAAAGTTCCTCTTCATGACTAAACAGAAGCTTTGTTCTCAGTCTCTCCAGTTCTGCTTCTTGCGATTCTGCCATCCTGTCCAAAACTGCATCCTTCTCCCTTTCTAGCATTTCAAGTTTTATTTTGTAATTTGTGACTTCTGCCTCATGTTTCAATTCCAATTCCTTCCTAAATTCAGAGGCAGAAGTCAGTTGAATTTTTAAATCTTCAATCACAAACTGGTATTTTTCAGCTTCATTTAATCTATATTCCATATCCATTATAGTTTGTTTGGCTCTTTGAACTTGCTCTCTTGAAAAAATCAGTTCTTGTAAAAGATCTTCAATTTTGGTTTGTTGAAGAGACTTCTCTGCTGAAATTACTTCCATTTGTTGTGACAATTCTTGCTTCATTTTTTCCCTTTCATTATCAGCGTCTTGCAATTTCACATTCAATTCATTAATTTTAATATTCATTAAATGCATTTGATCTTTATTAACATTCTCATTCAAACACAGACTTGAAGTTTTTTCCAGTTCTACTTTTTGTTGCAAAAGACACTTTTCTATTTCCATTGCATGTTGCTTAATTAATTCTTGTTTCATTTGTACAATCTGCTGGCCATGCATTTCATCTAATTCAGCCTGAAGTTGTGACAGTCTCCTTTGTGTTTCTAATTCCATTCTTTGCACAATGTCAGCTTCAGATTGGCTGTCTTTATAACATCGTTTCTGCAAATCTTCCACAGTTCCCATTAATTGTTTTATTTCATGAGAACACTGTCTCTCTTTCTGTTTGTAGGTGGTAAGTTCAACTTTCATATTACTTATCTCCTGGTTCTTTAGTGAAATCTGTTCTTTCAACTCTTCAAGTAATTTACTGACATCCGATAATTTTTCCTTAAGCTGAAATGAGTTTTTTTCTTCTTCTTCAAGTTTTGTTCCCAGCTCTTCAACTAATGCTTCTTTTTCTTGCTCTTTACTCAAATCTTCTCCCTCATTTTTGTGTTTTTCCTATTAAAAAGAAGGGCAAACCATGTCCTTATTTTTAGTTCTTTATCTGACATAAGAACACTTATAGACCTCAATACTTAAAAACAATGCTTTTCTTTAGATGGCTAGTGAACATTTATAAAAACGAAATATAAACTATTTGTTGACTTCATCTGGAGGCTACCTATACCTTTGGAATAAGTGACAATCCCTCTCCCCTCACCATAAAAAAAAGAAAAAAATCAATTCAAATTTTTCCAGTTGTGCTTTGACACTTCAAAAAATATATTTGGTGTAGTCTCCTGAAAACTTTGTTTCTTGTCAATTTTAATGACTTTTTTTGGTACTATTAAGAAGTTTTTCATGAGTGATAATAAAAAAACACGTACATGAAGAAAAAAATTAGTTCTTACCTTAAGACAGAAAAGATTGTTCAAGCAGGTTATTTTAGTATTTTTTTTTCCAGCAAAATAATGTCATTTAACAAAGACATTCTAAAATACAGCATATTTTCATAATTTCACAATATTTCTGCAGGTTTTTAAAACATGATATGCAATACTGACATAAAAAATTTCAGTTTTAAAATTATATACTTATTAAGTGTTAGTTACCAGAAGCAGTCTTAAAGCCTTAAAATCTCTGTGTGCATTGTATACAGCACACTCACAATCCATGTTTTGGCATTTAAATTTAAAAAAAAACTATAAAATCCTGAAAATAAAAATAAAATAAAATGAGATCATTCTAGCAAGAAAAATACCATTTCATATGCTGTGACTTTGTCTTGGAGATGTGCAATCTGCACTTCAAATTCTTCATTCTTTGTTTGATAATTCTTCAGCAGATATTCTTGTTCTTCCAGCCGTTGCTGATGTGAAAGTATCTGTTGTTTGGCTTGCAATAAATCAGCAGCTGTGCAACTATGGCTGGTGTTCCTTAGGGCTTCACTTGCCTGCAACTTGAATGTTAAAAAAAATATCCTTATTCTTTTGGAACGGGCAACCAATAAAAAATATTTAATATTAAATTACTGTATGCTGAGAGAGCATAGGACAGCAGTGTCTCAGAAACATTTCTAACTAGTAACATGAACTAGTTGTAATTGCTGTCCCCAAAATCACATTTTTAATACTATAACCTCAGGCTTCAGAATGTAGTCCACCTGAAGCTCAAAAAAGCCCACCTAAAGTACTTAAAGAGGCCAAAGAACTGGAGCCACGCAGATTAACAGTGCCCCGGCACCTCAGTCACCAGTGCTTTTTACAGTGCTTCTCAGAAACTTATCTTTGTTATTTACATTGCCTTCTAGTAACACTACAAGAGGCAGGTTTTACCCAGAACTATAAGGAGGACTGGAGCACAAAATGGTGGCTCAATGAAGTCAATGCAAAGGGAACAGATTGGATTTTAGCCCAAAGCTCTGAGAACTAACCACACAAGTGTTTTTCCCTAAGACATCTGCCGTCATCCAGTAGTTATCAGAAGCTAACATCACATAGTAGGGAAGAAAACAGACTATCTTTATTTATTTTATAGTGAATTAGTACAATAAAGCAGGTGCTATAATAATAACTGTAGAACCAGTAAAGTGACCGCTGATCGATACTGAGACTAATTCTTCAAAAATGCACATGAAGTTCTGTGTTTCAGCATTTGATGTGATACTGGTTTTTAAACCCAAATAGATATTGGCAGTGCTGTAACTTACATGCTGAAACTGAATTTGCAGTTTTTGACTTTGTTCAGTAAGCTCTAAGAACTCCCTCATAGTTTCATCCTTTTCTTTCCGTGCCTGCTGTAGGTTAGTAGTGAGCTGAGTGATAATGTCGTCTCTTTTTTTGATAGCAGCTTCAAACTCTTGCAGCTATGAAAGATAAAATTTAAACTATCAGTGTACATCAAAGCCACAGATAAACAAAAACACTGGCTTAGTTTAGTTAAGTAGGAATATGTCATCCTGAACCTCTCCATTTATAAGACGCCACACAGATCTACTGGAGCATTTATGGTTTCACAAACTCTGTATGTAAATACTTCAGAAATAGATATTTTTCCCCCCTCGTTTAACAGTATATGACCTCTTCATAAAATACATTTAACAAGGAAAAAAATCTGAACCTTTAAGAAGGTTAATCAGTTAAATATATAAACTGCTTGTAAACTAAAAGGCATGGCCACATACACAAACCATCGTAACGGAAGCCAGAGTATCTATTTATAGTATTTCACTAATTTTGTACAACTACTCATGTCCATACACTTTTCGCTCACAATAAATGCAACTTATATCATCTCTCACTTAAATTGCAATAGAATGGCACCCATCATACTAAAAGCATTTAATAGATACCACGCAGCATCCTACATCATGAATCCAGAGAAATTATTCATAACTACATGGGAAAATCAGCTCAAGCTGCGAAACTGATAGTGCATTTAATGGATGACTCTTCTGTAATTTGTAATAATGAAGAAATTATTAAAGTACAGAAAAAAATCCTTTGCAAGTATTTTATTTTTTGTACGATTAGACTCAGGCAGCCAGAAATTCTACAATGTTAATTTGGACTATTTCAATGTGCAATTATATAAACAGATACGTTGCTCATTTTAAAGTCATTTTGTCAGTTTGAACTAATTGAAGGCCAGTAGCACCTACCCCTCTATGTTCTGCAAATATCTTAAACCAATCACTTTCTGTAACTGTTTTGTTTACAATGTTCCCAAAAAGGAGCTTCTCCAGATTATATGCTGAGTCTTGAAGTAAAATTATAATACTTCCAGATAAATCTTACTGATTTAAAGGACAGGGCCATTATTCAGTGGGACGAAGAAACCAGAAATCCCATAAGCAAGACAAACTATGCCAAGAATTTGAGGAAATTATTTTTGAGGAAGTTCTTTTCAGAACACTGCAGTGGACTCCTACTTTAAAAGCATGGATCTAGTGGAAATACTAGGTTTTTGTTGTAATAGAGAAAATTAGGAACAGATCTGATACTTAAGTGTGTCTATCTTTCCTTTTACATCTGTTCAATAAACTGAGTAACTAAATTTATCTGTTCCGATCCACACATTGTTATATGGTAATTTTCAATTTACTTTATTTAATCCTTTTATTTAACTAACAGGCAGAACTAAAGCACACAACATTATCTTCTGTACTTCACTTTTACAATTCTTTTGTTTCTTCTGAAAAACAAACCATATGCATTCCTCAACTGGCATATTATGTACTGTACCAATATCCTACAAAAATATGCTGCAACTATAAAAATATTGTTGTACTGCAGCCTGTTTTGTTTTAATATATTTTAATTTACTTTAAAAATAGTAATCATAGCCATTTAAAAAATGGAAATATTTTTGCTTTCATCATTTTTAGGAAAAACTAACAGTAGTCACAATTGTGAGAAACTTAGTATGCTATAATTGCAATTACTATGTTTAACAGAAGAGATACCAGATACAGTCATTACAAGTTAAGTTTGACTTAAAATGCGACACCAGAGACTCATCAACAGGCAAAGGAATGATAAACCACCTCCTCCAGGGCAACCACTTAAAGATCACTCTAATATCATGGAAAACATGCCATCCATTTTCACGGATAACATACAAATAAAAGCAGAAAAAATTGTAATTGTGCAATAATAATGAAGGTGAAAATCACCAAATATTATAACAATTTTGGTATTCTGTAATACTTTTCAAAAAACAGAAAAACACAATGACATGACCTGAATCCAAATTAAAAGAGAGAAGACAGACGTGAAGCACGACAAAGCATTGACTCCAGTGCATAGCACCACTTATTTAAACTGGAAGAATAAGTATTTAATAGCCTTTACTTTAAAAACCTAGCTTTAAATCCCAGTGATATTTCTGCAGAAAGAAATAATTCCCTGCAATCTCAAATTATTAGATGTTTGTTAAACCATTTTGTAACAGTTGCCTTGTATGTTAGAATGTGAAGTCTGACATACAAATACTTTTTTGGTTCAAGGACCAAGTCAGTTACATTATTCCTTAGGGAGTAAAACCTGAGTTTTGGAGGAACAGGAAGGTATTCAAGAAATGCAATCTTTGCACAACTAGAGAAGAATTAGGGCTTTTCTTGAAGAAAATTGTCTTTCTATTCCTGATCTGTAGAAAGTCACTGTGAAGAAGACTGGAATTTTAGTCACAAAATAGAGAACACAAACACAATGGAAATGCCTTTCAAAGAAACAGAGCTCGTGCTATGTGACTGAAAGAAATTTCGTGCAATTCCATAACACACACTGATTGCATTCTGAACAGCTGCCGAAATCTTTCGGTTGATGCTCTGCATTTCCGCATGTAACCGAGTAGCGAGTAGAAAGCAACGTAAGGTATTTATACCTGTTGCAATCCTTCTGTACCATATGCTGCCCTCATTTCTTCTAGCTCTCTGTTCAGCTCTTCAATCTCTTGCTGTTTCCCAGCCAGTTCATCCTCCATCACCTCTATCTGCGTGTGAGAGTGCTGCATTCCACGCTCAGAATAAACCTCTCCAACTCCAAATTCTTCTTCCTAAATCAATCCAAGTTCCTTAACGTGCCATTTTTTTATGCTTTATCACAGTAAGTAAACTCAAACATCAAATCCTGTATCAAATGCCACTTTAGTGCATTAACATGCAATACAGCATTGAAGATCTTACTGCCATGCTAACCTCCTTGTTAGTATAATTCACACCTCAAAAGCACTGCCATAAAGCCTTTCTGCAAGTTCTGCTTTATCATCTTAGCCTTAATAGGAGTAGTAAATTGGTTTGCATATCAAGTTGAATGATACACTATATTAATATATAACAAACAATGCAGAGGACAGCATGCAAAATAAAGTATTAGTCAGCAGCACAGTTTTTGTTCAAAACAAATTGTTCGAGCTTTTTAGGATTCACCATTAGTGTTAGGATTCAATCTGCAATACTGTACCCTGATTAAGTCTGCAGGTATAGCTGTTCTTGTCACAAAACTGCAACCATTTACCTGTATAAAGAGAATTTCTAAATACATTATTATTTCAAATAAAGCTCAATTTCATTTTCATTTGAATGTTATGTGACGGTTTCTGCAGACCCACAGGAATTTTTATGCTATCAAAATTTATTTCATTTGCAAAATTGCTTTATGTATAGTAAATTGCATCACAGTAAGCACAGGTAACAGGTAAACCACCCAAAATTGCAGAAATAGATACTACTGTCTAAAAACACAAACGATATTATGAATGTAAACATCTAGAGAAAACAAAGGAATTCAGACTTAAAGGTCAATGCAAAGCTTTATACTTTAAATAACACAGTCTGGTTGCATTTTTAATTATATATTTAAAATTTCTATATATTACTAAACGTACTTATGCTTTCCAAAAGGTATTTATGCACCCCAAGATTTACTATTTCTGAAAGTCACTACTCTCTTAATAGTGGATGAAAGGCAATAACTCTCATCCTGAATTTGAAGAAATTTCTTAAGAATTAAAAAGAGCATTAAGTTACACTTTAACATAAGACATTTGAAAAAAACCTGCTCTTTCACTCACCTAACAGTGCAACCCCTTTCAGCTTCTATGAGAATTTTGGTTCTACAGACTGTGAAAACCAATAATGACAAATCTCCAAAAGGCAGGCACAAACCAAAGTAGCAGTCATAGCTTAAAAAAAAAGAAAAATCCCAATAAAAAGAAGATGCTCTACAGAACAGCTGTATTTCCCCTCAGAGCTGTTTATTACATCAGAGTCTGAAACAAAAAATACTAGAGATGTAAAGGCATCGTAACATTTCAGACCCAAATACCATGTTTACATCAAAAAAAGAAGCTATACTGATCAGGCATCTGCCATAGTCTAGATCAGGGCTTATCTACAAACGATATTAATGTTACTCGACATAGAAGTTCACTGTTAGAAATGGGATCAGTATAGTCATCGAGTTTGTATTATGAGAATGGATATACCTGCATTAGACAAGAATTTGCAGAGCTGACACAGTGCCATTTCAATTCCTGACTTCCTCGTTAAAAAGGAAACCACCACAGAGAGATTACTCCCTTATTTTAGAAAGAATAAAGAAACCTGCAATAAAACAGTAGCCCAGGCAATTGACAGAGGCACTGCACATCACCTGTGTACTGCCAGATGTTCACTCTATACTCAAACATACAAGTGCCTACACAGCGTTTGCCATCAACAGCGTTATGCAGATTTTGGCATGTGTCCCAGATTAGTAACATTAGTAGTTTAATAGAAACTCTGTTATCAAATACTTCTTTTCCTTTATCAACTCCCTACTTGAAAGGACATTGTAGAGAGGTTGGTGCTGGTCTCTTCTCACAGGAAATTAGCCATGAGGGAATGGCTTCAAGATGCAACAGGGTAGGTTTAGGCTGAACATTAGGAAAAGAATTTTCACAGAAAGAGTGGTCAGACCCTGGAATGGGCTGCCCAGGGAGGGGGTTGAGTCCCCATCCCTGAACGTGTTCCAGAGTCGTTTAGATGTGGTGTTGGGGGATAGGGTGTAGGGGAGACCTTTGTAGAGTAGGGCTGATGGTTGGACTCGATGATCCCAAGGGTCTCTTCCAAACTGAATGATTCTATGATTCTATGGTTTTACTTAGGCTTAATTGATACAGATGTAGCGTATGATTTCTGTAATCCACCACCCTTCTCTTGCTGTGAATCACTTCTGTGTGCCACAAAGACTCTTAGATGCTTTATCACAAGAGCTATTAGAAAAGACACAAATGCCTTGTCTTATTAGATGTTCCAGATTCCTTAGCAGCTGAATTTCTACAAAAGACCTTTTACTTATAAAAGAGATTTTGCTATGCACATTCTAAGCAAGCATCTGGAACTTGGGGAATCACACCTCATTTCACCTACTTCTTCACTGCAGCCTAGCTCGTAAACCCCACAGAGGTGAGCCACAACAAGACAGCAGTCCATGCTCTTCCTCCTCTGACCCCTTCTCCTTACAAACGCCCGGTGCTTTCTGATAAAGTGGAAGTTGAAACAAGACAAGACACCAGACTGTTCTGTCACTTACAGATTAGATCAGGGTGCTGCACTAACAGTAGCCTTGCCAGCAGCCTGGAAACCTCCAGCATGACAGAGATTCTGCTGTGTCAGAGCAGATGGGCAGTTGGGGCCGAGTGCTCTGAGAGCTCTAAAATACCTTAATTTTTCTCATCTGCAATACATTAAGACTGTAGCCCAGATACCAACGTCAGTGTTAGAAGATGCAGGGCCTATTGGACTCCCGTGATTTGTGTGGTCTACCCGTTCTGAGATCTTGTGCCAGCTCATAAATGTTATTAATGTAGACTCTCGTGATTTCTTCTTTTAAAGCTTTGCAGTTTACCTTTAATGCCAAAATGTCTTTATGTCTTAACACCTTACGATGTGCTTAGTTACATACCCCAGCAAACAATCAAACATTTAAAGAAACAACCAAACCACACAGCATTTTAAGATAATGGAAGGAAGGACTAACAAGAACTCTGGATGTAACTGCATAAACAAATAACCACAAAGTAAGAAAATTTTATAACACATTAGCTACTCAGGAGCAACTGCTTCGGTGAACAAAAGAAAGAAAAAAAGTGAAGCTTATGGAAGTCCCTCAAGGACAGTGTGTCTGATTTTTTTTCCTCCTCTGTATTTTCAAAATAATTCACTGAAATAGTATTTACTAAAATAATGTAAAATATAGTTTTTAGGCTATTGGCTAAATATAAAGATATAATATATATTGCATCAGTAAATACTTATCCTCAAGACAAATGAAAGGAATCTTCCTCCAGAGAAACACAAGGAAAACCAACCTCCACCCCTGGAATAAGGTTCACAACAATTGCCACCAGAGGTCAGGATTAAATTTATGAAATCACTGTACAGCTTTTAATGTTCCTTAGACCTTGGAAGACCTGAAATTGTACCACAGAAATTACAGTAATACTATATAATGTGTAACTATTATAACATTAGTGCCAATAATACCGAGATTTCCCTTTATAAATAGCAAACTTGTGCTCAGCATAAATCAGTACATACTGCTTGATCACTGAATATTGTAGAAAATACCTTAATGCATGAAAATAATATAACGTATTAGAGACTGGCAAGCAGAATTGTGATTTAAAATGTGCTTTGATTTGGTAGTAGAAATTTAGAGAAGTATCTGGAATGTTACGAATCTGTCATGTCCTAACATCTGTCATGTTATAGGAAACTTAGTTAAACTAGTAATTAGGGCAACTTGGGAAAATTCATTTCAGTTGTGGGGGTTTTTTATACTCCATAAACAAAACCATTTTCAGTTTGTGATGAAAGTAATTACAATCATATAACATAACTAAGGTTAATAACTTCCAAATGATAAAAATTGATGTCTTTCTAAAATATCATGGCTTAATATATATTTCTATATACTAATAGCATGCAACAGAATATTTCTTTATGTAGTAGCTGAGGTTAAGGTAGATAATTTCATTAATGTTTAAAAAAAACCCACTGGCTTTGTAGACTTCATATTAACTATCTTTTCAGAGGTCCACTTTGCAAGTTGGGAAGACAGCCAGTAAGATAAAGAAAATAATCAGGTGGAACTGTTTTTTGGTTACACCATAAAACTGAGGCATACGGGAAAAAAAATGGGGGCAACTTCACCTTACAGAGTTATAAAAAAATAAAAAAAATCTAACTGTTGGGAAAAGTTTAACTTCCCTTAGTGCTGAGTTTAGACCATAAACTTTAATTAAATGGTGAATAGCCATTTAGCACAAAGCAGTTAGGTCTCATTCTTACTCCACCTAAGTAACAGATTACAAAAGGAAAGGGGTCATATGAAGAGCTATCAGTCTTCAGTTTGGCTACTACCTTTGACAGTGTAGGTATTTAGAGAGGTGGCCGAACAAAAATGAACTAGAGACTGTGCTGACAATAAAATTCCTTCAAGACAAGAATTCTTACATAAACATTCACTGGTTCCTTCGTCTTTGCTTAGACAACTGTATGGGCTTATAATTGCGTGTCTGATAAACCTCAAAGAGGGAAATACTTATCATTCAATTTTATCCAATTCTTCAAGACAAGGGGTTGAACAATTAAAAACATCTGACTTATTTTACCAACTAAGACAAAACAAATGATGAATGACATATTTCATTTTGAAGCATGGCGGCTTTCATTTCAACACAATTTCTGACAAAAACTACTAAAACCAATACAGATGTTGTAAACAACGAAGGGAAAGATGGATCAAGAGGCCTATGTTTCTGTGTATGGTTTCTTAGCATTCTGAAAAGGAGGTCATGGACCTGCAAAGAAGGTGAGCTCAAGATTTCATACTACCTCATAATTATACTGTTACAGAGAAAATTTAACTTATTCTCATCTTCAACTGAAAAGTCTTCAGTTTGCATCATTTACAGAGTGGATATGTATGCAAGTAGAACTTTTAATAATAAAAAGCAACACTACAGCTGATGCGAAACATGTTGAAAATCCAGTTCCTAAAATATACACATTCCTAAACGTGTTGTTTCCTCCTTACAGATACCATACCAATCAATTGTAATCAACTAGAACTAAAAAGAGCTTATTAAGACAGCAGCTCTCACCACTTCAGTTTGCCTTTCACCAGATCCAGGAACGTGTTACTATTCTCAAGTTTTGTGTTGCCTACTCACATCTTAGAAAATAACTTTTGTGGAGAGTTTGTTTTTGCAGGAATGAGAATAAGAAGTGCCTAGAAGTGCATCTGTCATTGCACTTTTGAGGAAATCTGTAATTTCGAAGAAATCTACTATTTTTTAAAAGGCACATTGAGGAGGCAGCCTGGCTATAATTCTATTGTTTTTATTATCTGAAATATTGCTCCCTAATATACTGTGCAGGCACCTACACACATCTTTGAAGAACAAAGGGAAAAATTAAGTGTTCAGATGTGAAAATTCATTTTAAAGTGAGAGCCTTGAATTGAACTGATACTAACAAAAAAACCACTAAAAATCAGAACATAGCCACAATTATCACGAGGCATTTTGCCAGATCTTTCCTGCATTCTGTCTCCTTGTGCAAAGCTGTGTTTTCTAGAGCTTTTGCAATCAGTCTCCAACATTGCTTCCTACAACCTCAGAAGTGATCAAAATTTCATAAGTCATATTTCATTATACATGCAATACCTCTCACTTGTATAAATACATGAACAGCAATGCAATTTTCAACAGTTTTTAAGGGTTTATTCTTCACATACTGCATATTCCATCTAATAGTAATCACATACCATGGTGATGTGTATTTTAAAAAGGCGCAGGAAGGTCACAGCAGCTGTTCAGAAGCGTATTTGCTACACTCTTAAGGGCACATACTGCCCTATAACCTTACCATACATAAAGAAAACTCAGATTCTTTTTCTTCTTTACTACTTTAGTTCCTTGGACAAAATAAATATTTTATCTATGAAAAATACTAAATCTTAAATCTGATTTTTTCCCCAGGTAAAGCTTGTTTCAACCCCCTGCACCTATGCCTCCATAAAAATCTTTTTTCTTTCTTCCATTTACAGCACTTCCCAGCAGCTGGGCTGGAAACTTCAGTTCCAAAAGCGAGAGACCAATTCCTGTCTCAGCCTTTTTTTTTTTTTTTTTCCCCCCAATTTTGCATCACAAAAAACATGCCATACAAATGCTCGCATCTGAACAGACCAAAGGTCCACATGGTTCACTATTCTGCGTTTGAAAGTAGACAATAATGGATGTGAGGGAACGGTTTTCCTGTACTCTCAAGTGCCTTCTCCCAGCACAACAGAAGAAAGTGCTTATGAACAAGGATGGAGGAAAAAGTGGGAGAAGAAGAGTCAAACTGGAGAAGAGAGGGACAGGAAAAGAATTCAACTGAAAAGGCTGAGACAAATCTATGGAGGAAATTGCAACTTGGATTTGATAAGACAAGCTGGAAAGAGAAACTACTGCTTTCATCTAGGACAAGTTGAACTGAACATTAGGAGGACCACAACATAGGGAAAGGGAATGTGGGAGAAGAGGTTTTCAAGGGAGAGGGAAAAAAAAAAATATTAAAAGAAGGAAAACCAATCCTTTGATAAAGTTGGAAAGGCTGGGAAAGAAACTGGGCTTTGGAATAACTGAAGAAGGAAAAGCAAAAGAAACAGGCCGAAAAGCCTGCAAGACTGAGCTAAGAAATCAAGCACAGGGAAAAGGGGATGGGGAAGGGAAAGTGAAATGATTGACAGAGAAGGGAAAAATTTAGAAATTCTAGGGGATAGAAAACAGACACAGAGTTGGTCAAAAGAATAGACTGTAAGAAGGAGCAAACGAAGACTGGACATGTAAGTTGGCAAAGTCATTTCAGCTGTCAGGGCACGTCTATACTGCCAATTGTAGTAATAATTTTACTTTTGCACCATGCAGTGCGACAGCTCAGGGACACATTGTCTGGTGTGTATATTCCCTCAGGCTTCACAATGACTAGCTATAATACTAGTATGAAACACATAGTCGTTCTAAGGTGTAGTCATCTTCTCTTAAAAAAGGCTGAATCAAGAGAGGAACAAAGTATTCTACACCAAATTTACTTCAGCAATGGAGACTTATTTGATAACTTCATGCCCTCTTACTGGCAATGCCAAACTTAAGATTCTGGGCTGTGTTTTGCAGAAGTGTTTAGCACAGATATCTGCAAAACATACCCCAGATTGTCAGAAAAGCAACTGAGACTTTTTTTTTTTCTTTTTTTTGCTAGAAACAGTATCTACTGTACTCAGACATTCCATGTTTTTTTCTTGCAAGCATGTCCTTGACCCACATTTACGCATGAGGTAGTTTACTCCTTACAAACATAAATTGTTTTATCTGGCAAGACCACAGTTCCATATGTGCTACGACCCTTCACCATGACAGAGGTGAATAGTAGACTCCAGTGTGTGACTGGGCTGACTCCAGTCAGCAGCTAAGCCTGCCCCAGTCACTTATGCGCTCCCCCACTAGCAGGCAGATGGAGAAGAGAATTGAAAGGGCAAAAGCAAGAAAATTTCATGGGCTGAGACAAAGACAGCTTAATAAGTGAAAGAAAACAAAACAAAACCCCCAAACAACAAGCAGTGCAAAGGCTGCTCAAAATCACTCACCACCTTCCATCAGCAGACTGACACCTGGCCAGTGGCTGAGCAACAGCTGCTTTGGAACTCATTGAAAGATAATCAACTTGTTGAACAGCTTCTCACAGAAAGTTAGTAGAAATTATGCACAGCCACAACTCCAACAGCAACATGAAGCATGAACATAACTGTAATGACGACACTGTTACAATAGTTCATACATCTAATGCATTATTGATTATAGTAGCCATCCCATTATGTAGTTGACATAATGCTTGTTTTAATGGTACATTAATCATACCGGTAATGACATACAACAGCTCTGTCTATAACATCACGTCTGCTCTTTCTTTCATTCTCCTTTTGAATTGCACAGCATTGCAGCAAACATGAGAAAGAAAAAGTTGAAAGAAAAGTTAAGATAAGCATTACTTCAGTCTTACCTCAGAACTGTAATCTTCTACTGTGGTGGAAATTTCACTTTCCGGCTAAAATAAAATATTAAAATATTTACGATGATGGCACTCTAAAAATATTAAACAAGACATTTTCCATCTGTTTCTGAGAATGTAGACAGTATTACAAAATGTTAAGGTATACATAAATTTGATTAGAATATATATATATATATATATGTATAGCCAAAAGCCACCTTCACTTTCTTGAAATCCCAGCTTTAAAAGAGAAAAAGGTACTTCATCGTTCAACCGTGATCATGGAAACATTATAATTACATGAAAAACTCTTCTAATGAAAATACAACCTATGGGTACAAAATATTATTTTGGAAATGAAAATGTTTTGTTAGGCTTTTTGTCTGTTTGTTTCTTTGGTTTTTAAGTAATAAGGAGTACCAAGAAAAGGACTTTTTTTTCCGATAGGTCAATTTTACCTACTTAGGAACCTTGCTGGCTTAAGAACATAACCATATACAGAATGCCATTTTCAGATATGCAAGGCTGCTGACGTTGACTAGAATTTTAAAACAAGCACTCATATTCTACTTCAACTTCCACGGAAATCAAGGAAAGGTAAAAGTGCTCAGGAAGAACAATGATGGAAGACTCAAATCCTGTGATCTAATGAAGTAGAGCAATTAAAGGAACAAAGCCTTAACAAACTGAGCATAAACAAGCCATGGGAGACTCTTGAATTAAGCACAGAGTATCAGGGTGAACTACACACAATGTATCACGTTTCAGAAACAAGATGTTAGTAGGAAAATATGCAAAATACCCAAATTATCTATTTAAGGTGCACTATTGAGGAATAAGGAAGCACCCTTTTGAACTCGAAAAGTGTAATTTTGAGTTAAAACTATTTTACCAAAAATGAAGAGCACACAATAGGGCTTTGTCAAAATTCACTTAACTCATTAGTCAGGCTCAAATTAAATCAGTCTCCATTTTACACTGAATTCTGTCAGGCTTATTTTCAAAGGAACATAGTCAGTTTTGCATCAACAGACATAAGTAATAACAAAAGCGTTTCTGCTGTGGAATACACAATTAGTACTTAACCATATTTAAAATAAAAATATAAACATATATGTTTATCCATATTATATGTAATTATATGTGTATTTATATGTATGTGCATATAGACACGCACACATTTTACATATTGTTTGTAGTTAAGTCCTTGGTCTAGAACAAAGTCCTCTGGTAGGAATAAGATCAGTGAAAACCACATTGTTATTTATTTTCATAATACAGATAAGAAATGTATGGCCATATCACCCTACAATTTTTCATGGTTTGTTCCAATTCAGAAGACTTCACAAAGATTAGAAGCATTCTAATACAGAAGCTCAAAAGTATTCCTATAAATTTACATATTTAATTAGATTTAAGGACTCTTGAAGTTCTTTATATAGTGCATGAAATAGAGACACTTCTCCAACATAAAAAACAACTAAGGACAAGCAGTCTGATTTCTTACTTAGTTTTCCCTTGTAATGCTTTTGAATTATACAAATAGCCCCTTGTTTATAAGAAAGATAATAAATAAATGTTTAGATCCTGGGATAAGCTCAAACCTAGTAGACAATCACAGCAAAAGGCAAAGAACTTTTAGGCTGAAGCTTAGGCTAGAGTGAGAAAATATGACTTCTCAAAGGAAAGCAATTACTGAAAATAATTATATAATTTTTATGGTAATTTGGCTAGATATAAGATTTTTTAAAAATTAATGTATTGCTGGTCATTTCTGAATACCAATCTAAAGTTAAAAAAACCCAAACAACCAACCCAAACCTAAATTAAAAAAAAAAAAAAAAATCAGAACCCATATAGTGATCCATCAGTTTAGGTATGCAGTATCTGCTAGCAGCATAACAATCTTTCTAAAGTACCTCTTTCAATCCTGCATCTAGATACTTTTTTGTCTGTGAGGACCAATTCTTTTTGCCAAGGAGTTTATTAGACAAGTACAGAACCATGGCTAAATGAACTAAAGTTAAATGGGTCTGTCTTCTGCGCTAAGAGGTTCATCCAAACCCTGCTAAAAATCAGTTAAAAAGACTTAAATCATATGAGGTCGCTCATTAGACTCCAACACTGTACGACAATGCAATTAGTTTGCTGTCAGAATCAGTAACATTACAAGTAGTCAGCATTTTATGGGCGGTCATCTTGCACTCTGAGCAACTATGTTCTGATCCTAAGACCTTACCAACTTTATTTCAAAATCCAGTTCCTTCCATTAAGCCATCCATTCTGTATGCTTCTGTTCCTCTTTGGTCAACAGAGGTCATTAGGTTTTACACAGCTCACCTGTCTGAACCACAGGGGTCAAGTTTAAAAGGAAAGATTTAAAAAAAAAAAAAAAAATCATATATAGACACACTGATAGCAACACAGTATCTTTTGCCAGGATAATGCCAACAAAGCTATTCATCATCTCTCTCAATAGTTTATGGAGGTTGAAATAGATTTCTGTCACTCCCTGACTTCAGGCTGTTGGTTTGCACATACTCTATCACCTACGGTCCACAGTTTCTCGCTACAAACAGCTACTGTCTTCTAGCAAGATGTTTTAATTCTTTATGTAATGTTTGCTTCACTGCCAATGTGGTTGGTAGTCAGAATACACTGAACAGACATCTCAAAAGACTTTATAGGCAACTATCCATCAGCTCTGCTGCAACACTTTAAATATGCAGAAAAATAAAATCACTTTCATCTGTATACATTCTTCAGAGGAAATACTGCAACATGATATGAAAAAAAAGGCAGAAGGTCCATTTCAGAGTAGCTTGTTTCTGTATGCTGTTAAGCATTGCTCCAAACTCACATTCTTTGGCACCGGACACCCAACTTCATCCCTGGATTCACAAAAGAACTCATATACAAAATTGGCCAAGAGAACCGAAAAGTGATTTTTATGTTTCTTTCATAGGTGCCAATAAAATGTTTTGTAAGAAGAAACATCCGTACTGAACTACTCCAACTGCAATAGATGAAAGTATTTAAAGGATACAGAATTGAGGGAACAGAATTCTACCTGAAGTAAATTATTGACTTACTAATAACCTCCATGTAAACTGTTACAAAATTCTGGATTCATTCTTGAACATGTATTAGCCAGCACTAGAAGTGAAAACACGTTTATTTTAGCTTGGCCAGTTTCACGTGGGTCACTAGTGATCCATAGACAACCACAACTTCAGTAAGACAGGTTAGGAGGATCACAACTAGGAAGGGAGGCAAAGAGTATGTAAACCAAAAACCCCAGTCATAAAACTGCTCTTTTGATCATCCTAAATATTATGGGTCTTTAATATTATTCTGGATATGAAGTGCTATTCTTACAAATTGCCTCATCATGCTTGCATTAGTTCCTAATCCAAAAACCATTCACTTCAAAGGAACATATTCCCTGGTAATTTAGAACCCAAGGCAGTTGACTACAATCAAATTTAAATAGAGGACATTTTAGTGGAGATAAACCACTGCCAAATTTGAATATAATCTGCAGCAAGGTACCCCACTCCTCAGTGTCTACATTTCCTGTATCAGAAAACATCATCAACAGAGAGATAACCTAAGCATTTATTAGGCTTCTGTTCTTTGGTAATACATCCCTTTACATGTTTAAGCTACAATGAAATACTCTGTAAATCTGCAAAGACCATTTTTCCATACAAGTAATTTCCATGTCAGTAAATCTATTATATATCAGTATATTATATATCAGTATTTACAGAGGGAAAGGAAGGCATCATACCATATGCATCAAAGAAAACTGGCAAGATATCTTGGCAATATTTTGGACAGACAGTGAACGGAAAGATGCCTGGCTTCAGTCAGAACCACATGCTGTCAAGAATCTATTATCTTCGCCCGTGGCACCGACTTTACTACTGAACAGACCATTTCTAAACATTTGTTTATCTTCATTCTCCAATTTCAAAACATTTTTCAAGGGATACTACATTATCTGCAGTGGCTGGGCTAATTTTTACTACATTTTCTTTATCCACCCCTTTTGTCAAATCTGCCATCCAATTGTACATCCCAGAATATCTCTTCTCTAGTTAAGCCTTTGGTTGCTCCTTGCTTTCATGCTTCTAGCATAGCAACAGCTTACCCACACTCGCCACGTATGCCTTTTCTCACGGAAGCATCCTCCCTGTGTCTCCATAGTGCCCATGTCTTCATATTTCTGTAACTGTCCTTCCTTAGATCTTTTCAAGAATACTACCCAGCGTCTCCTTCATACTCAGTTTTTGTTCCCGTTAGTCGCAACTACTAACAATTGGAGTAAGTTATAGAAATGAACCAATGAGCATAAGCCATAAACGTTGTCACCTACTTGAATAAACAGTTAAGCTATTCCAAAACTATTACCAAATATTTGTCCTGTGAAAAACAAAAGAGGAGTTCCTAACCCAACCTTAATCAATTAGCAAGCACTGTTCATCAAATAACTTTGAGCTTTTCTTTTGTAAGAAGCTTTGTGTAATACCTTTTAGTACTCAGGTGACTCAAGGACAACTTTGACTGTGCCATAAGTTAATTCCTTTTGCTTTCTTGGCATTAGTACATTCTTACAAAGCAGTCTGCCCTAATGCATCACTTCAAGACTTCTCAGAGAAGGTGATCTCAGCAATTATTTACTCTGGAAGTGGCTTTTGCTTTCTTCCACTCTTAATTGCAGAAGTCACAAAAAGAAGCAATCCTAAAACCAAGAATTTCATTGATCAAATTTACTTCCTGGACTGTGCTTTCTAGATGTCTTTCACTTCTGCATGGAAAAAGACACTATAGGTGTCAGGACCAAAAGTTACCAGGTGCAAAAGAATAAAGACAAAAATGAAAGGCAACTAGATACTCAAGATTCTATTCTCTTTGTAAGACCAAGACAATTTAACGTGAGATCATTTAACATGAAACAAGTTAAGGTCCAGAGACTTTCAAGGAATACCAACTGGCATTTCTCTAATAGATCTTGTAAATAAACCGTTCCTCTGACTGAGGATGGAAAACCTTATAGAAGCTACAAATAAGTTCAGATAGAAAGTAAAATGGAATGGATAAGGAGGACAGTACAAAACAATTACAGTTCTTCCAATTAGTTTCTGTAACTGAAGGGATTACAATGGGATGGAAGAACCCACCCTTAGAAAGACGGAAGGAAAAAGAGGGAAAAGGATGACTGCAAAAAATAACTGAATTCTCCAAACAGACTTTTGCCTTCTCTGGAAAGGAAGTCCTCTAACATCAGATGGGAAATAAGCTCCCAGATGAATACCTCTATTACACCTTCTGTTATTCATACTCAGTAAGAAAAATCTCTGTTGTTTCTATTTGGGCACGCTAATTCCATTAGGGACTAAAAAAATCATACTAGAAAAATTGCAGGAAGATCAACTTCTATCCACAGAACTACCACAAAAGAAGCCAGTTGGGATTTTTAGGTAATAGGCAGTATAGTGAGATGTTCTGAGTGTATTTTGTGGCACAAAAAGAAAAATTCCAAATACAAATTCCAGTAAAAGGTGAAATAAGTAAGTATAATAAAAATTTAGCTGGAAAATAATTATGCATAGCGCCTCCAGTAATATTGCCTTACTCTCCTGACACAGCAACCTATAAAGATTTAATGTTGAGTGAAAAAGCAAACAGCTCAAAGAAGCTGTCTGTAATCGTAATCCTCCATTGCAGAGATTAGCCTGAAGCTGCCTATTACACTGGCTGCCATTTCAACTAAGGAAGCTCTAATCCAATTACTGTAATACATGCTCTCTGTCCAAATCATTGCACGTACAAGACTAAACCCAGTAAATTATGAGATTCCTTGAAACAATTCCAGAATTTTTCCTCTTCTCTTAATATTGCACAGATAGTGACTTGAGCAATCATCTTCCAATTCCAACACACCAATTTAAGGAGGCCACAGATAGCATGTAAAAAAAAAAAAAAAAATGCTCTCCCAACCGAGAACAGCTTGGTTTTGGTAGAAGTGAATACTGCTTTAGAAATCACCAAGACCTGAGTAATTCCGTAGAGTCAAATTACAAAATAAACACTAATCACCATGCTTATTTCCTTTAAAGCTACATTTTAAAAAACAAACACCCAACAACCAACAAACCAAACTCCTGATTCAACTCTGTATTTATTTATTTAAAAGTAAGCTAAGTTGCTTTGGCAATAAGACAGATCTTAGAAAAAACATACCCAATCTTAAGAATGTAGCTACCTGTGTAATCTTTAGCAACAGCAGCATGGATATTTTTTCACTTTTTAAAATCATCTTTGTCTTGTACTGTTACCAGAGTTCAACACAGGCTACTAGTACCAACCTCATGAATTAGACCTGCTTTGACCACAGGATTGGACTATGTGATCTCAAAGGTCCCTTCCAACCTAAATTATTCTATGATTCTGTATTTTACCCCATTTCTCCAATTGTAGTATAGAAATTTCTCCTGACTAAGAGCATGTACATCAGCAGAGTCCATATCTAACATGCAATCATGATGTACTTCAAAATATACTTGGTTAAGAACATTTCTTCATACAGTTATTGTATTTATGTATACTATAATATTGTTAAAATAACAGTTCAAATGATTCCCTCTGAACAGCTCTGTGCCCTGGCAGTCCTCTCTCCTTATCTGTAGATAATCTGCTGTGTTTCATAAAGTACACCTTTCTCTTTTCCTAGAAGGTAAAAAAGTCTCATTGTTACCTATAAAAACAGTCATTCTAGTATTAAATACTCTGTAAACCTTTTATTGCCTCCTCCAGGTAATAACAGTTGAACAGACAGTTTTATGGAGTTACTACAGTTTTGAAGCCCTAACAAAGTATGAAAAGCTACACATTAAGGGCATGTATCTATCAACTTCAAAGTATCTACCGTACTGATATACTGTAGGCTTAAAATTGTAAAATAAATTACTTTATCAATTACTTCATAAGTTTTTATCTGCATGTATGATTTAGTCTGTCTGCCCCTCCACCAGGGTAAGTTGTTTTGTTTTTTCCTTAAAAGTTTCATTTCTCTATACTTCTCAGTTACTGGAAATGAGATAATGGAGCCAAAATAGTTGCTAGTGGTCTATTCTAGCACAGGACTGACAAGTCAAAATGCAGAGCATTCATCTGTGCCACACCTCTCAGAAAAGACTGCATTCACGTGCACAGAGCTGGGAATCTTTGTTGAAATGCTTGCTCAGAACGCCACTTGTCCTTGAAGGCACTGCCTTAATGAATGGCGTAAGCTATTCTGTAAATAACATCAACATGTCCTCTCCTTCATATCTGGAACAACAGATTACAGTAGCTGAATCCACATCCACTGAGAACTGAACTGGGCTACCAGTGCATGCCACACAGGGCACCTTACACCTTTCCCACAGCATGTACTTTCAGCCACTAGCAATCAGGATTACGTATCATTAAGTAGGAAAAGTAGAGTATCTGTTCATCAGTCTGTGAAGTCATACAGTACTAAGTAATGTTTTCTAAGGTTGTTCCTCCTCCTCATTAACCAGAAAGGCTCAAATTACCTTATGGATACAAGAAAGATGTTCAGTTTTGCATTGTGCTGTAGCCATAGCTGCAATGATCAAAAATCCACTGCAATTTGTAAACTTTTAATAAAACAAAATGCACAGAATTGAGCAATAAAACCAAACCAATTATTGCCCGTTTAGGGAGCACAGCACTACCAACAAATTTCCCATAAACTACAGTACACTGCCTACCATGGAGAACACAATGCCAGCAAGCAGGTAGAAAGCGCTGTCTCTGGACATATTAAGGACAGACAGAAGAGGCAAGAAAGTCCTACCAAAAATCTCGCAAAATTCCTTTATTCTCACTCTCAAAATTCATGGACTACTTTGCCCCTCCCCACAAGTAACTGATCACCAGAAATGAACTTACCTCAGTGGTGTAAGTCTGGTTGTTTTTGATAATTTCTCCACTATGCAAAGTCCTGGTAATAGCAAAGTCAGCAGCAGCAGCTGCTCCCCTCCAGCTGCTGCATGAGGATGTCTCATCACCTCGAGAGTGATCAGTATCAATCCCACCTTGTACTGATTCTTCATCTTTGATGTTTGCAGTTTTCTTCTTCTTTTTCTGCTTCTTTGATCCATTCTGACCATCAGTTTGCGCCTTCCGCTGCCTAAATTGGGCAAGCTGTACAGAAGACAAAATCTTGTTGAAGGTGAAAGTTTTCCTCTTCATTACTAATAAAGTCCTCTATACAGGCTTACCAGCTGTTCTACATAAGCTTCAATCTAATCACTACTGAAAACAAGATGGAAGTTAACGCTGTGTATTTGAGGCACACTTAGATTATTCTTCCACTTACAGTTTGTTTTTTAAAAAAAACAATCTTAAATGTAAAACAACAATCTATTAATTCCTTTTTGGCTTCCTATTAGCAAGTTACTGTTTGACAGATTGGTACCTAGAAGTCAAACCATTGAAAGGTAAAGGTACAAATGTCATTATAAAGAACAAATGCAATGACCTAATTTTTCAATTTTATAGTAATAAATATCTCAAAATTAATTTGCAGAAATTACTTGTAAGTTTTATACCAGAAAGAGGTAAAAGCAAACCGTTCTTCCACCAAGTATCATAGCAAGTTTTCTAAAAGGTTTATGTTAGAACTCAAAAAGCAGATCAAGTTACTGAAAACATCATCAAAAAATAGCAAAACACATCATGAGGGAATAATCTAAAAACAGTGAGCAAACTACCAGATACACTACCTTGTAGCAAAACATGCTGATGAACAAAAAGTCACAGGTGAGTCAGGCACACAGTTGAAAAACCAGTAAGTACATAAGCTATAATACTGTAAGACACTGCCTTTTGAAGAGCTTATCACTTTTAATCACTTTATAGTGGTTTACGGAAGAAAATCCTTTTAAATTAATTTTTTTTTTTTTTTAACAGGAACAGAATTTATGTTCAAGTAAGTAAAATAAGCACAGCAGGTTTTACCAATTAATTCAAAATTAGACCTATTCTACCAATAAAATCTGGAAACAGAAATCATTCTTTTCCAATTGAAGAGTCCAAAATTAATTAAGTGCTGAAATGTATTTTATAAATGTAGCTCCAACATAAATACAAACCATGCAAAAAAAGACTCCAAAGCTTTAAATACTTTTTACATCAACTAATACCTAAATATCATGCATTTTTTATAAAACTGCTGCAATATTAAGAAAAAGCTACAGACAGGATAGCACGCTTGCTCATGATATTCACCAATCGAGAAAGCCAGGCTTCCATCCACCCTCTTCAGCAACACTCAAACCACCCAGGACACACTTGCCCAGCCACAGTGCAAGCCGTCACTTGAAGCGTTCTCTTGTTCTCATCTGGCCCCAACATCACTGAGAAGCTCCAGCCTAAATAAATGCATCACTGATGTTGATCAATTCTGAATTCTGGCTAGTTCATACTTCTGTCCCATTATTTGTATTTTTTTTGTGGGTGTCTCCCAGCCTCCTCTCCACCCTTCAGACGACTGACAGCTTGGCATATGGCTCCTGCTCCGCTTGCAGGAGGAGGACTTGAAGATTTGCAGAGCCAAATATGCTCACCAACGTATTTAATACTTACTTCCTTCTACATCTCTAATTAGTTCAACTTCATGATTTTTTTTCCTTTTTTAAAATAGGCAACTTTTCTTATTTCACCAAAAAAAACCTACTAAACATTCTAAACTCCACAAATTCGGAACAGGAAAATAAAGGATATTCTCTTAACTTCCAAGTTTAAGGAACAAAAAAAAAAAAACAAAAAAAAAACCAAAAAAAACAAAACAAAACAAAAAAAAGGGCAGCATAGATTTAGCTCAAAAATGGGCAGGGCAAAGGTTCCAGGTGTCTCTGTACAGCGTTACTGCATTCTCCTAAACCTGTAAATTAAGCTCAACAACATAGTTTTCAATTTATCCAAAAGACAAGCAGAATTTCTCCAAATGCCACAATGGCATAAAGCAGACAACCTGATTTCAAGTGTACCTACTGAGAGATTTTTCATTTTTATTTTTTGTTTTTAAATAATGAAAGATATGTAGTTCCACCGGTCAAGAACTCTCTTCCCCATCTTGATTGAAACCTTCTCCATTGGAAAGTAAACTTGCCTTTTTTTAAAGCAGCTTTACAGTCTCTCGTCTACAAAATTAGACATGTAGCTTAAAGACAATTGAATTACTCCATGTCTCTCCTCAAGTATTTGCATATTTTAGCTAAAGCATCTGGGTATGGCAGATTTCTCTCCTTCCAAATTAAGTTCTCGACTTTCACTTCTTCAGAACTAACAGATTAAACTCAGTCAGAAACAGACTTTTTTTTTCCTGTTTAAACATTGCTGAAGATGAACACTCATGAAAACTAAACACATACGCAAACTAAAGTACAACATTTTTATATTACAAAAGTTCTCAACTGACAATTTCTGTATGAGCATTTAATATTTTGGAAATAACTACATTATTAGTGATGGATGCACACACAAATCATCGCACATTTTACTCCCCACATTCATGTATACACACAACTGTCCAGCTATTAATGCAACCTAGCTTCAAATCCACATTTTAATCAAATTTTAAAAACTAAGAATGAGAGGAGCAATATAACAAAAAGCTACTGCTGAACAAACACACTCCGTGATGCTCACATCAAGACAGGGGAGTCTCAGATACCAAATTCCCTCAGAAAATGGGACTCGGGAACTAGAGTTGAGGATCTATCGTATACATTTCAATGATAAGCAGGAAAAAGTCCACCAGCAGTCATGGGAACTAAGGAACATAATTTTTGAAGAAATGGAACTTTAATTAAAACTGAAAAACACTTTCAGACTTTGTGTTTCTAGAAAAAGTTTTTTCCATCGTGAACAAAATGTGAAACAAACAACTATGCAGCCCTTCACCCTGTCTCCCAGGCATAGCAGCTTCATAACACCAAAACTCAGTCTGTGGAGAACTTCACGCTGCTTCTGCCAGTGCTGAATCTGCAGTTTTGAAATAATTCAATGTCAAGTCTCTGTTGAGTTACAAAAGTTGCAAGCAAGAGCAAAAGACGTAAACACAGGAGTTACTCATGGAGGAGAAAGGATCCAAAACCAGAAGCTGAAGAACACCCAGAACAGGCTCTCTGCTTTGATCCACCTCCAAGGATACAGAAGCAGTATGTTACCCTGGGAAGGCATCAGGAATACAGTCAGCCATGACACGACATCATCATGTTTTAGCACATTTGCAAAAGCAAGTCTTTGACTCTCTGCTAGAACATTGTCTCCAGCTTTTTCCATCATGCCAGTAAGACCTTGGATCCTCCAAACAGTACTGACTCCTGTTAAAAATTCCATCAGTGTTTTCCAGTAGGGAGTAACAGCTGTTTGTACTCCTTATCCTTAACTCTCAGCATTTGCATCTAAAATAACTAACAACTCGCCATTTCCAGCTCATAGGTTTTTCAAGTCCTGCTTCCAGGCAAAAAAAAAAAAAAAAAAAAAAAAAAAAAAAAAAAAAAAAAAAAAAAAAAAAAAAAACCACCAAAACCAACCAAACAAAAAAGCCCCAATACTCTTGGAAACACATAGGTCCACTTTATAGCAACTAAAAAAAAATAAATTATAGAGTCCATCCTTATTGTCTGAATTATTTATATCAAACATCCAGGGCACAGTTAAATTCTTAATTGTAATAAATAAATTCAAGTTTTAACCTAAACTCTGAGAATGAAACTATGTTTATTTCATTTTAATGCATAACAACCTGCAATAGAATTGTCCAGGAAGAATTAGATGTTTATTTTCAAAGTTCCAGAAGTGCCATTTACAACAGCTGCTCAACTTTCCATTAGTTTGAGAAATGGGAACCAACTGAATTTTAGCACTAAATTCTGTGGATTCTCAAGGCATGTTGCCTCTTATACACAGAAAAACACTTACGGAAAGTTACAAGACTACAACAGAGCAGCATGCAGGTAAGTAACGGTCACACTTTTCAAAATCTTTTCCCATAGTAAAATAACAATTGAGTAGAAGAACGCAGATATTTAGGTATCTAGGTATCTACCTAGCCAGGTATCTTAGGTATTTATTTACCTAGTTCTAGCTATAACTTCTTTCTACTTACGAATCCCCTAACAATATACTAGCACCAATCCTACATCACAGACTGCAGCAGAATTACAGATACCTGGTAGCACATTGCCTTAGCTTTTAAATGCTGTCAGCCGCCAACTGGCAGAAGGTCAGAAGAGCAGATGAGAATCAACTGCTACTAAAAACTAAACAGCCTTTTAGACAGAAGGGAACTAACTTGCAGAGTGGTGGGGACTATGTGTGTAAACCATCTCAATTACCATAGCTCCTGTACTGCTCTAATTACAGAAATAGCATTATTTATTTATTCAGCTACCTTCATATTCTGAACCTTGCCAATTGTACCAGCCATGAATATTGCTGGGGTATGCTGTCCATTGATTAATTTCAAATATGGTCTGACTGAGCTATTTCCAGAGAAGTGCATGTTAAAATAAAATTTGGCTCCAACAGAATGCAAAACTTCATCTCCTCTTAAGCTCTTAAGAAATATATAAAATATGTGAACAAAAGACACATCATCTAACCACTGTCCATATATCAGCACAAGAAAATACTGAAAAAAACCCGTGAAAATTGAAAAAGTTACATTTATAAAGCACCAATAGCTGTATTTTTATTTTACATATATAAAAGACTTTTTAAAATGGAAACACGTTAAGTTCCATTTAAAACTGGGTGCTGCCTTATGATTACTTATTATTCCTTAACATTCTCAGACAATGTATTAAATCCAGACAGTCTCATTTTCAGAGGTACTGCAGTTAACAGGAACTGAAATTGCTCGGTGCCTCTTAAGAAGGCTATTATGAAATAAGATAAACAACATTTGCTGTACTTATTCTTTAAAAAACAAGTAATTGCTAAGACAAGAAGTTTATAGGTAGCATATCCTGTACAATGGTTGTTGTACTGAAGTTACACTTCAAGTACCTGTACACAAACAGTATTAGCTTCAAATTTTAACTTAAGTGGCTCACGAGTATTAGAGGATGCCAATAAGGCTATGAAAATTCCCAAAGAAGAAATGCTACAGTTTCTACATAAATTCAAGCTTAAGAGTCTTTCAGCTTCAGAGACAGCCATTCCTTTGCAGGACTCTGAAGAAAAGCAATGGGATCACCACAATTTACATTTACAGGTGAAGCACGATGAAGGACGACACAGGGTAGCGAGAGGAACAGCACATTGGGTAATTCTTTTTAGCAGCCTGTATCAAGTTAGAGTACTGTTGTCAGTGCTAATAACCAAGGGCACTGAACTTGAATGAACCCCTCCAGATGGCCCTGTGAGCTGGAATGCCTCAGAATTAGAATGGTTCTGATCTGGTCTACTCCTCCATGTCCCAAGAATTTAAATAGGAAAAGACCTAGGAATAGCTAAGTTCATTACAGCTGGGTTATTTTCTGGACATGTAATGGAAGTTAAGTGTATGAAAATACTCTCAAGTTGGGTTACAGTGACAGGCACAAGTACACAATGATGAACTGCCTCAGGAAAAGCAACGCCTCAGACCAGCTACTAAAAAAATTGCCCAATTGGTCTCTTAATAAACTTACTTCTACATACACGATTTATATATTGCTCCTGTCTACTTTTTAACTTTATCCATCTCATACTGAATGCTGTATAACTGCCTCTGCTGATATAGAGAGTGTAAAAAGCATCCGACCCGCATCGGTACCGTATTTCCCGAAAGCAAAGAGGAAATAAGTGGATTGGGCCAGGATGTCACTGACAAAAATGAGAGGACAACAGAAAGCTTGTTTTGTGCTGCTCTGTAGTAACCGCAGATTGTCCATGCTTGAAGCCTGAAACATTATGAAGTCTTTGTCACATCAAGGCCTGGCCAGCTGAGGTAGAGCAGCCTCTTTCACTCCACATTAAATGAGGGAGATCACCAGCCAGGTGCCATCTCAAAAAGCATGGGCTATCCTTTGCTTTTGCCCAGAGTTTCAAAGGCTCAGTAACAATGAGAAGGCAAAGGAGATATGCACTGACAGAAATGCACTCCTCTTCCACTCGGTTTACGTGTAACACCAACGTTAATTAAAACCTGAACCGTGAAGCTCTCTCCTGCTAGGATGAAAAAAACCCAATGGCCCAAAGTCAGTCTTCAATGTCCTACAACCTTTTGAAACACTTTTTAGCAGGGGAGCTGGGCACAGAGGAGTCATCATAATGGTAACAAATGGATTAATGGATGGGTTTAAGAAAATCTTTCAGCCCCCAGAAAGGACAAATGTTTCCCCCTCTCCTCCCTTAGCCTTTCTAAAATCATCCAGCTTGCCAAAGCCAGGAAATTCCAGACCAGAGCTGAAATTTGGTTATATAAATTTTAACAAAGAAGACACGAATGTTTCAGTTACATTTTATCCTTATAATAGAATGAGGGGAAAAATTAAAAAAAAAAAAAAAGTATTACTATTTAATTTGTTAAACTGCTAGTTTTTAACAAGTCATATGAATTTCTTCACCAACTTTTTGAATCGGAAACCTTCACAGCCTTGCCATGCTGTTCCTCACATCTCATCAGTGTTTTGAAAACAGGCACATCTAAATATGAAGATTTAGATACTCTGAAAACATTAGTTGCTTTCCATGCAGTTACAGTACTGTTCATTGGACTGGATGAACTTGTTATCTCACAGCCCTCTAGAAACAAAAAATAAAATCAGTATTTATCCTCAGGCACTAACCAATCTCCAGTTTTGTCATAAACTTCAAGAGTCATAAAGTAAGTATGCTGCCTTCTGTATCATTAAACAAAATTTACTAACAACCTAAGTGCTGCTTACATACTTCCTTCACTTTATTTCTTCTTAAAACAACTGGTTGAGCACCTGTTCTTTAACAAGCATATAGTTACATCAGCTATTTAACTATATATATAGTTAAGTCAACAGCTGGAGACTCATTTAATTAATCCCTTGAAGTTCTTTCAGAATAACTATTTTCAGAAAACAACTGCAATACAGTAACAGAGTTGAGCATGAAGCATGTTTATTTCACTATATTTAGGTCTTAAAAAATACTCATGTCAAAAGAAATGTCTTCTGGAACAGGAAGAGTATAAAAAGCAATGAAACCATATACTTAAATACTACACACATCTGTGTCTTGTTCAGTAATTTTCTTTACATACTTTGCATTTACATTTTCTCCCACAAAAACTAACCTTACAAAAACACTCCTAAGGCCAGAAGGCAGCAAAAAAGTGACTCTATCTTCTCCCTGAACCCAAAGCAAGGCTAAATTCCAATATATATTTCTGCAATAATAGATGGAAAGAGCAAAGTTTCCTTCTGGTAAAAGAAAATTTTATTTTCATGTCTAGTATTCAGTAATTTTGTTCCTTATTAATCACACATAATTGAAATTTATGCCCAAGAGAGCTACTTTCATGTAACAAAGCAGGACCTATTTTTTTATTTTATGGGACCCCTAAGGTCACAGTATGTTGGATAGTTGAATTCAGAGAGAAATACTACACTGATTTTATATAAATTAGGTAAAATACTACTACCAAAAAGTTCCTATAGAATATCTTCAGATTTTTTTGCCATTCAATTCTCCTAGCCCCTCCGTAAGTTTCTAGCAGACGAACAAGAATCAATAGCAACAACAGCTACAAATTCCCATCCTAGAAAACTGAGTTCAGTTCTCATTTTTGCTAGGATTCTGAGATGAGTTATACAGTACTAGATTCTGAGTGAGTTATATAGTACACTGAACTTCCCAGGATGGGCAGAACAAGCATGATCCCTCAAAAAGCAGTTCACAGGGTCTCTCTAAAATCCTTTTAAGATCTGGGGTTGAGAAGTCCCAAATACTTTATGAAGTACCACTAAAACAACCAATTCTGACTTTGTGGTAGAATGTTCTTCATTATCAGCAAGAGAAAGGCCTAATAGCATGAAATTTCATTAAGTTTTTCAGGAAAAACTTTAAAAGGTTGCTACTATCACCAAGTTACAATTGATTACTTAACAAGAAATTACTTTACTTGAGAACAAATCTTCCAATTAATCAAAAGCTGGGCACAGAAATCTTTCATATTAGTAATGAAATCATAAAATAAACATGACATTTAACCAATGCAATTTAAAATATCATATAAGTGTTTTCTCTACTTCATAAACATACAAAAATCATAATCTCTGTCCACCTGTCATTGCCAGTTAGAAGCCAACTATAAAAATACAAAAGTATGCAAAAGCAACAGTTGCCAGTACCATCATGCTTGTCGATCAAATTTTTGGCAACCTGCAAATTTATAATTGTAACACAGACACTTTCTTCCACATTCAAAGGCCATCTTTTCACAGATATTAATGTTGAGATTTTCAAAGGACAGTTGAGGTACATTTTTAGAACATTATTCATAGGCATTCTGGTCACCTCTGTGCTCCAACTCTGTGCAGAAATTGAACAAAACTTTAAATTTTCATTTAAAAAAAATGTTTGTGGGTTTTTCTTTGTAATAAATTGTAAAATATTTTAAAACAAATCAAACTCAGTTGCAATTCACCATTTCCCCAACTTGTTTATATTATTTTTAAACAAATTCATACCATGTGGCACGTCTGGCACTGAATGGACAGAGTAGGAATAAAGCCCCCAAACTCAGTATGGCTGTGAGAAACAGCTCTGCGAGAAGCAGAGCAGACATAAGGGAAGAACCAACTGCATGCGTTTCATGCTCAGTGTGCAAGATTTGACAGGTCTGTATTATTTTGACAAGCTTCTGTTAGTTTTTTACATGCTGCTGAATCAAGAGAGAAAAGCAAGCTCACAAAGACACCCCAATACTGCTTACAGAATTCCAGACTTGTCTGTGGATTTCGCTTTTTTCTTTAAAGTAAAAGCAAATTCCCGAAATATATTTCAAATAATGAAGAACACATAGGAAACATACAACACTTTGAGGAGTCTTGTATCAGGATTTCCATTATCTCTTTAAATATAGCAAACTATGTCAGCCAGCACAATGTACTAGTACACACACCAAGACAGGGTTTTCTTATCATTGATACGCAGCATTATCTGTAATAATAAGATATTTCTGCATATACCTTTTAATTGAAAATATATATTCTCAATGTATGGTACTAATGTTGAATCAGCTACCTCACTTAGACCATAAAGGTAGATTTCAGAACATTTAAATATTTTCCCCTTGTCTTATGGTTGGACACAGGAGGTTTCTCACAGAGAAGTAAGAATTTAAGGACAAGTACAAACTTCAGAAACCCAAACCAGGATTAAGGGATAACTACTTCCGTTAAATCACAGCCTACCAGTGAAGTCAGATTTGAGTAAGCTTATGCCACTTACTGTAATTATTCTCTGTAACACCTATTTTGTCAATATTTGCACAGAAACATACTCAGTTCCAGAATCCCATCTACTTCACCTCTTCAAGTCCACCAGTCTTCATGGCTCTAGTGCTCAGGATCATAGTTTTAGAGATAGGCTGTAAATTTCCTACGGTAGTAGTTTTCAGCAAATCCATGCTTTCCCCTCGAAATATTACCAAAATGGTATACATTCTCTTTGAAATTATTATCTCCAGTTGTGGAGTCTTAAAATCTCTTCATGTTTTGAGGTTTAGAAGCATGATCCAAGAATTATAGAATCATAGAATGGTTTGGGTTGGAAGGGACCTTAAAGATCATTGAGTTTCAACCCCTCGCCATGACTTTTCAAATACAATGGAAAGCAGCTCGGCAACTTCATCAGCCAGCTCCCTCAGGACCCATGGATGGATTTAATCAGGTCCCATGGACTTGTGTATCTTCAAGTTCCTTAGATGGCCTTGAAGATCACTCCCTCACTTTCCTAAGCTTAGTGCTTGGTTTCCAGAGTCTAACATTCCTTTACCCAGCTCACAACCACCAAATTTGTTCTGTCTGGAAGCTTGATGGGGTTCTTTTTCAGAACAGGAGGGAATCTGGAAGACCAACTCCTTACAAGAAACTAAGAATTCTAAGAACTCTTATCAATTTTTTTCATTATTCTGTCTTTTCTCCGTTGGTTGTAGTATGCATTATATAAAATTTTGGCTTTTCAAGAAATCATGTGAAAATGCAGAATAAAGTTTCTTTCAAGAAACAGGAACACCACAACCATCAACACAATATGATGTGGCAGCACTTGTTGACATGCAGTCAACATACAAGTGCCTCATCACCATAAATTTCAAGACATATTTACTTTATATTTCAGCATAGCAGGCAAAGACTGCCATTATCAGATATATTTCATTGAACTGCAGTACATTTATCAATGTGTCTTTGCAAATTCAAAATGCCATGTTAGCTGGTACCTGTAACAAAACTACTTTGAAACAAAGACATAGCAACACATTGAAATCTCTAGCTATGAGGCAGATATTTAAGACAGAGCCTTCAGCCCCTAAATTAGGATTCCCAACAACTGTGTTATTGGTATATAATCTTATATTGCAATATAAAGTAGGAAAACAAAGTGTGACTTACTCTAGCAGCCTGTTTTCTTTTGTCCTCATTGTCATCAGATTTTTCACTATTCCAAACAATACATAACTTTCTCAGACTCTTCAGACAAAGCTACTTGAATACACATCATTTTCATTTTTAGCCATCTGAAATACTCACATGTATCACCAAAAGACAAAATATGCAATTATTCCTTTTTACTATTCAACTTGTGAAGATAACTTCTCAAATTACTCATACAACCTGTAATACTTGTCCACTGAGAGCCATGAGAGCTTCCCAAACCAACCTCACCGTTCTATCTCCTCAGCGATTCTCTGGTATAGATCAGAAGCAGTCACCCTGTGTTCAAGCATTTAACTAAACCAGTTCCCTAATTTCTTAAGGGTCTTTGACAATTACATGATGTCTTCAAACACCTCAACAAGAACGTACTACAAATATACATAGAATTTTTTTAAATGAGGACATTAAATTATGCATTTCTAACATTAGACCTGAAATCCTAGACCAATCTGAGAGAACTTCTGAAGTAAACTAGTGTCTTTCCCTCACTTAACACTCCTACACACATTTAAAAAAAAAAAAAAAGCAGCATACAGTTAGGGAGTACGCCCTTTCCTCAACACAAATTCTATCAGTTCTAACAGCAGCAACACACATCTTTGAGTACTTGGCAAATTTCAGTACTGTAAAATGGAGCATTCTATAACACTTGCTATTGATAGTTTCACATCTCTTAATTTTAACCAGCTATCATAGCTGTGCATTCCATATGTGTGTATAAATTAAATTATTTTGTAAAATTTCAAAAGCTTTACCAAAATACTTTCAGCCATTTTCTCACAAGTGATTCTGAGTCCCCAGTGTTTTTATTCTGAAGCTAGCAAACTACTCTGTACACTTGCAAAAGTTGATCAAAGCAGTGCAACATCTTGATAAGAAAAGCCTACTACTATGCTATTCAATAAATACATAAAATTAACATACCAAACTACTATAAACAGTATCCACTGTAATGTTAGATGAGATTGCCAAGCAAATGGATGCACAGAGACATGCATACATACTATATGTGTATAGAAATATCACACCAAGATCTTCAATCACAATCTTCTGTAGCCTTTTGTAAGATCAGGTCTATCTGCACCATCTCAGGCCATTAACAATATTCTAGAATCTCTTCAGCAAGGAATGTAACTTATTTGATTGATTTCTAAGTTCACTGTGTATTGGGTCACTGGTCAACTTAACATTACATGCATCTGTATTTCTTTTGCGGGCATACATCTTCTCCTTTTCACTTTTCATCACAGTCAAACCTGTTTCCCTTAACTAGCTTTTTTGACATTTTTCTTGCTCCACCATAATCAGATCAGGATCCAAGACCAAGAAATTGCTTCTTTGAGGAGAAGGGAGTTGTATAAAGGTATAGAGAGACCATTATAATGGGTACGGGAGACAGATATTTATAGAGGCTGGGTTAATATCCAGCATATTTGCTTTGTCGCAAAGGAAAATGAATGACTATAGGTCTGGAGGAAAGGAGCATATCATTTGCTGGGTTTAACTTTGAGTGTCCATTGCCTTTGTAGGGTTTTAACAGACATGACATCAACATACCGCACAACTGCTTCATAATAAAGACTTGGTGTAGTCTCCAGGAGTCAGCAAGTACATGTGATTGTTGGTGAGCTGTTATCAAGAGATTTTTATTCCATTTTTCAAATCATGTACTGACAAAGGCAGTGTTTGCACCGAGACCCATTCTGGCAGGTTTGAGCACACTTAGCACCAAGGTATGATTCACGATGCAGCTTCCCGTTTCCGGTAATAATAAAGAAACTTCCATTGAAGAAAATCCATTTGGAATACAACTCTCTGAAAAAGATCTATCTTGGCAGACAGTGTCTTATGAAGACATCAGGAATCAATAAAAGTTAAGTTCCATTGCACAAATTCAAACAAAACCAAACTCCACAGCTTGCCTTGCTGCTCTGAATGTGCTTGTACCCTTGAAAAAGAGAAAGGCGGCAGCTGGAGCAACTCCTGCTTCCATTCGCTGCTACCACAATTTCTTTTCTGCCTTTATCAGTGACACTTGTCACTGGAAGACTATCACCTAGTCCCTACAGTATAACACATTTAATTACATCATTCCTATGTATAAAAAAGGGTAAGTAGTACACTGAACACCAACAAAAAATTTGAAAAACTAACACTGCTTTTACAGTCCCTTCCCGTGTAAATCACATATAGCTTTAAAGAGTTATAATGACTTAAACCACAAGGGACATTTAAAAGCATAGAATATGAAAGCCTTCAGGTAAATACTTACAAGAACATCACTAGGTTTTAGTCAGAAAAGACTAGAAGAAGGGTGAGGGTTATGACAGTGCTCATAAAATATAAAACAAATTAGTAAAGTGTGTAAATGTCTTTTCTGAAAGTAAGAGGAAAGCCATTGAATTCCTGCTAGAGCCCTGGCTTTTGTTTCACTGTTCAGTAATTGTCATTAACCATTAACTCTCTGTGTTAATCACAGGCCAACAGGGACAGAAAAATATAAATTCTCTTGATAAATTCTTCACTGAGGCTTGTATTACTGGCAAATTTACTTCCATGATTTTCTTTGCAAAACACCTTCTAATTTTCTGCAAATGGATTGGCCAACCTGGCTGTGACAGAACCTACTGTCCCAGGGCTTTACTGCATGCTACACCATACTGCACGATGATTTCCTGGTGTACCTTTTGAACACCCTTTGAAAAAAACTAAACCAAATTAAGTTAACAAAGCTTTTGTCTAATACAGCAAAATACCTATTTAATACCTCGTAGCTGAACTACATTCTCTCCTCCATAGACCACATAAACATGACACTGATGAAGTTCCATAGTTTCACCCGGAGATTGTCTTCTTGTTGCCTGTACTATTAGCTCCTGCCAAATTACACGTACATCGTTAGCATGAATGACTGACTCACAAACTTCTAAACTCATCATTTAGCAATGACTGCTGGAAGGAACCAGACAATACTTAATGTCAAAACACTACTTTTATCTTAATTTCCTGAGAAATCCATTAATTATCTCACTGACCACACCAAAGCTCTCTTTGAAGCAAAGAGGAGATCCTCCCAGAGTGCAGTAACTCTGGCCTGTGGCCCGAAGGGCGCAGTTCCTCGCAGCCGGCGTGCACTGAGCCATGCTTAGGAAAATTATAAGCTCCCCGATTAACAACGCTTGGGTAAACCCGCAGGGCACCGTCTGTGCCGCCGGACAGACCCAGGAGGCGGTGAGCAGACGGGTGTGCGGGCACCAAGGGCCGCCGTCCCCGGCAGGGCCACACGGCGAGCTCCTGCAGGGCACTCCCCCGCCTCCCGGCGCTCCCAGCCGAGGGGTGAAGGCACCTCACCGCATCGCATAGCATCGCTGCGGACATTTCTAATCCTCTGGCTCCTGAGGCGCCCTCCCGGCATTAGCACCGCACCGAGGAACAAGCTGTCGCTTTTAGAAACTTCCTTAAAGGTTTACGGGTAGTTTCTCTGGCGTAAGGGGCAAACGGAATTCGTACCGCGGCTGTGAAGCGCTAAGATGACCTCTCCTCCTCCCGGCTCTCCCGCCGCCCGGCTCCCACAGCGCGGGGCGGCCCGGCCCAGCCACAGGCACCTGTGGCGCTCGCCACGCTATGCGGGGCCTGCTGCCCCCCGGCCACTCGCACCCCGCGGGCCCGGTCGGGGAGCGCCGCTCGGCGCCGCGCCGCTCCCAGGCCCAGCGCCTCNCCACTGCGCTGCCGGTGCCACGCCGCCGCCTCCTACCTTGGCTTTCCCAGCCTCCAACTTCTTCAACCGCTCCTCGTCCTCCATGGCGTCTGTACGGGAGAGAGAGCGTTACCGGCGGCAGGAGGCAAAGTCCACCTCGCCCCTTAGCAGGGGTGCACACAATCGCTGTCCTGTCCTGTCCTGTCCTGTCCCTGTCCCGCCTCACAGCTGCGGTAGCGAGGCCACCGGCGCCGCCATCTTCCTCTCCACGTAAACACGCGGCCGGGAAAAGTGACGTGAGGACCGCTCGCTCCTCCTCCTCGGCCACCAGGGCCCAGCCGCGCCCACCACCCCCGTACTGGGGTCCCGCCGCAGTCGCCCCCGCAGGAGAGAGGCTGCACCCACCCGAGGACGAGGGGAAGACCACGAGTGACAGCAGCCCCGGCCAGGGCAGCAGCCGCCGCGGCGGGAAGGAGGGGGGCGGTGGCGGGCACACCCCCTCTCCACACCCCTTCTGGCTCCGGCGGACAAAAAGGAGGGGCGAGCGGAGTGCGGGGGAGAGAGTGGTGTCTCTTGCCACAAAAGAGCTGCAGCGGGAAGGCGCCCGTACCTCGCTGAGGCTTTGTGTGAGACAAAGATCTGAACAGGCAGCACCCTTCTGCCGTCCCCGCCAATCCCACCTCCCCGACTGCGGGGCTAATTTGGACAGTTGTGATTTTTCTTAAAAGTGTTTTCTTGCCCCTGCGTGCCGCTCCCTAGACTGCTCTTCCCACCGCTCGGATTTGGAGCTTGGAAATGCAAGGAGCCTTGACTTACTTAATACGCACTCGTCGTGCCAGAGGAGTTGAAGTAGGTGTGCTAAGATCACAATGGGGAGTATGGCATGTGGCAATTAAATGCTAATACAATTTCTGTGCCTCAGCATTCGATATAAAGCAATGTTCTGGGATTACCTCATGTCATCTACTACATGTGTGTCTTGCAAGGCTAATAGCAAATTAGAACTACATGTTGTTCATGTGCTTTTTCTACCAGTTACCCCAGAGTGGGTTCCATTCATGGTGGTGCCAGGGTCTGCACACTCCCAGTGAGGCTCCTCTCACCAGCGTGTAATGGCTGCGTGGGAGCCGGCACTTTCCTCGTTCTGCGTTTCAAATCATCCTGCTTTATTACACGCAAAACCTAAGGTCTTTCTGAATTAACTTAGATCTTGTCCATGTCGCTCTGTTTAACACAATTCATTTAGGATACATTCTTTACTCGCTTAAATTTTCCAGCAGAGACCAGATATGCCCAAAACAGAAAAATGCCAAAAGAAAACATTATTGCACAGTATTACTGACCAGGACCAAGGCAACAAATATTAGGACTCCTGGCAGCTGACTTCCACACCCATATTACTGCCAAAGAAAACTAAACCTACAATCTGAAATTTTTAAGGTTTTTAAAATTTTTAAAGTATTTTAAAATACATTACATTTCATGGAAAAGCCTGAAATAATTTGTTGACAGTACATGTAACGCACATTCCTGTATGTACAAAACCACGTCCTCAGCCTTCACTCAAAAAGGAAATGAATACCATTTGTGTCAAAAGAAGAAAATTACATCCATGGTAAGGAACAACAAATGTCTGCATTATACTTTGTTCCATTTTTTAAGTAAGCATATGCTTCAGTTAAAGTTCTCAGACTTTGCTATTTCACTAGAGGAAATGCACGTTAAGAGAAAAACAGCGAGTGAAAACAAAATTAATAATAAATTATAGAGGAAATTTTTATAAAAATACAAATTTATTTGAGCTCGTTCCTTAAAAAATATGTTTTCAAGTCAGCAAAACAAAGTGATTTACAGGAAGCCTGTACAAATGGAAGTTTTCCCCAGCAATTGCAAAGGCCCAGAGGCTCCTGAGAGAAAAGTAAATCACCTTGTCTGTGCCAATGACATTACTCTTGGCTGATGGAGGCCATTGTCACAGAACTCACTGTTAAGTGTCAGTAAAATTTCACACATGCCTGACACTATGATAGTAATTTCTTAATCAATAAATATCCCATTTAGAAGATAATTACAAACTTCCCAAACCCCGTAATTAAATGAGTTCTTGAATTAATGCTAAGAATTGATGGACCTAATTTTCCTCTCACTTACAGACTTATATCTGTGTAATTCTAATGGATTTTACTTAAACACCTAATTCATATCAATGAAAGACATGAAAATCAGACTGACAAACAGTAATAGGGTACTGTGGAAATTACTACTGGCTAAAATATCCCAGGGAATAATATTTCCATATTCTCTCAACATTAGAAGATCAGGACTTTCTCTCCTAGGAAAAAAAAATAAAATCCATGCAGTATGATTTCCTACTTCAGCAATTTAAACTCCTATTTTATCATTTATGCAGGGTAAGCTGACTGAAATTCACAATTTGGTTAGCCAATTAAACTTTCAGTTATTGTAAGCCATTAATCTTACTTGCTTAATTATCAGAATAGACCAATACTGTTCACTTGCCTAAGAATGAGAGATAGGGCCCAAGAGTCAGGCTAATAACTGCTTTAGAGATTGATTAACCTGCTAGCACTCATTGAATTCCCGGAAGTTAAACGTGTGTAAACTGCTTTCAAAAGTAGCATATGTGACGTGAAACAGATTAACAAGTTAAAAAATACAGAGCATTCTCCAAAATAGGAATGCCTGGTGTCTTGGCCCAGGCTTACTTTTATATACTAACATTATTGGAAATGTTCCTAACACCTGCTTCAAATATCAGACCTAATTTTCAGTTGTGTTTGTCTGAAAACAATGACAAAGGCCTCTTCACCTATGGCATTGTGTCTGACAAAGAAATCCCACCTTCTTCCTACCCCTCCTGTTTCCTTTATTCACTGTTCAGTGAAGACACGCCTGGAGAGTCTCATTGTGGCACTTTGGCAGACTGAGAAGCCAAAAGAGGAAGCCTAAAGACCACGTGTGATAAACTCACAAAGTTCTGGTTGGAAAAATCAAGTTCTGTTGTAGTCCACTGAAGCCAGAATCACAGGGCTGTCAGACCATAACATGCTGCTGGTAAATCACATGTGTAAACAAGATGGAAAAATTACAAAACAACACAGGCCTAAACTGATGACATGACCTCTTCTAGCAATGAAGGAGTCCAGATATTGTGTGTTCTCAGTTGTCATAATTATCAGCAATACCACTTAATAACAAGACTATCCAACTCTAATTTATATCCTTCAACAAAAAATATATATTGAAATGAAAGTCTTGTACGTGAACAGTGTAAGATTTCCTGAATGAGCTTGCAAAACCAAAATGTTATATGACTGATGTCTTCCTAGCATCAGGACAAGGACCATGTTAATTCATGTATCTTAAAAGAGCTACAAATGTGTTTAATTGTAAATGCCTGTATTTGGTCAACATAATGTGGTAAAGGAATAGTCCTCCTGCTAATGAATATGTAGCCTCTGATGCGTACATCCAACAGTTCTGCTATGACACTGGATCTGGTGTACAAAACCTACCTGACAGGATAACACTTTTAATTACAGTGAATGTTAAAGGATTCAAGTGTGAAAATAAGAGACATCACCATCTGAGAGGTGACCATTCCAAAGGTTTTGTTAGATCGGGACATGTATCTGCTTTCACTGAACCTAGCGGGAGTTCTACAGCTGATGGCACTGACAGTCAGGCAGGGCCTCAGTGCTCACCCATCACAGTGTGTGAACCAAAGTGATTCGCCTCTACCTCATTGCACAAAGTTTATGAGGTTGACTTAATTGACGAGCTTACCTCTGCCTTTGCCACAGTCTGCTGTGCCAGCTCTGTCCCCTGTATACCTCCTCTGCAGCTGCATGGAGCACCACCTTGCACCATGGCCTCCCAGAGTGCTGCTTTGCTGGCGTGGTTGCAGCAGGCAGGTGATTTAGGTAAAACGTGTAAAGGTCATGATTTCAGAGACCCATTATAGGCACTGCTGAGGGAGGATTACAAAATCATATTCATTTGCTGTTAGTCAGTGCAAGTCAACTCACGTTTCAGGTAGAACTTGGCCTACTGTATTTAAGGTAGTCTGACTACATGTTATAAAGACATTTTTTACGACCTCAGTCACTTTCACCTTAAGGATTTTGAGAAATGTTATTTATATTAGGACTACCTGGACCCCTGTTTTAGAAACAGGCAAACATTCTCTTCTTCACCGCAGGACACAACAAATCTCCCTAGAGGATCAACAGTGAAGCTTGGTGGCTAAGCAGTAGGTGAGCTAGAGATGCAAAGAAAACATACGAGGATTTAAAGAGTTTGGTGTCCAGTTTTTTTTTTTTCTTTTGAGATTCACTGGAGAAGCATGATTGCATGAAAAATTATTAAATGGAGAACATGATGAATATATATATCTAGAATCAAAGTCCCATGCATCATCTCAAATTTCTGATCTCTTGTATGTATTTTTTAATGACAAAAGGTACCAAAGCCTATGAAACAGCATAGGCACTCAGGATGACAATAAAATGTTCAAACGTAAGGAGAAACAGTCACCAAAAATTTTTAACCCATACCTGCAGCTGTGAAGTTAGACAAATTTATACTAACTATTGCAAACAGTGTCCCCCAAACATCTGGGGTTTGTCACTACTCAGTGTGCGTTTGTCTTCCTAAATTAAAGGAAGTTTTAGCAAGTTTTGTTATAACAGGTGACAGAAGAAATCCAACACTAAAGAATTCCACACACATGTGATTCAAACATTCACTTAATACATTAATAAAAGTGCGCTTGCTGACATGCTTTGGTCACACGCACTCGCATCCAACAGACAAAAGTGTTTTTCTTGTTTCTAAAATCAAACATTTTTCCTCTGCTGAGAAGAGAGTAAAATAACTCACAATATAGTTGTAAAGCATGGACTTCTTGTGATATTACAGTAACACATACCTCCTGGAGACGGGTGTCTTTTTTTCTGAATCCCAGCATTGTACCGCTTGTAGTTTGACAAATTTTAAGCTCCGCATTATCTTTTTTTAGGCATATTCAAGTCTACTCCTTAGCATGTAATTAATTAAGACAAATACTGTGATGTTTGGTTGCTGCTTTGATGTAAATAGTATAGCTAGGAAGAGGCAAGGGTCTTTACTTCTGAAGTTTTGCAAGATTAATAATTTATTCTGCAGGCATAATATATCAAGGAAGGTAATTCAAGTAAGCTTGAATTAAGTGATGCGGAAGCATCAAATTGGCATTTGATATTTGAGGTATGTGCAAAAGATATTAGAGTATACATTTATTTGTAATAATGTAATGTAATTTGTGCAAGTTTCCATAAAGTTAGAGAAATGGTTCTCTTATGCCTGTTGCCTATCAAGGTATAAAAGCTAGTTATTTTCCTACTGCTATGGTATTTTATAATAGTCAAGTGTTAGTCACATCATTCCATTTAGAACATGGAAAAATTGACAAATTTAACAGAATGTCCACATTTCACCACAATAACAATTTACCAATCAAATACACATTGCTTTTCAAAGTTATCCAGACTGTTCACCTGAGAGATCAGCATTCCCAGTGTTATTTAGAAATTCCAGAATTT
>VXBJ01004350.1:1020000-1110187 GCA_013400055.1 Nycticryphes semicollaris | reverse complement strand
TAACTTATTTCAGCAGAATATTATCAGAGTTTCCTATGGAAATCATCTGTCCATCTTCTTCATCTTCAGTGTTATTCCTGGTAGATAGATGTCTCACCACTGGTGGGAAGATTGTAGAGTCTCCTGCAACTTACTGCAGTGATTTCCTTTCTTGCTGTTACAAAGCTCCTCCCTGCCTATTCTGAATCATTCTTGCTGCACTTTAGGCTGTACTAGTCCCAGGGAATAGATTCTCTTTTTTTTGCAGCAGCAGCCTTCTCTGTGTTTGAAAACTTATAAGCTCCCCCCACGTCACTGCAGTTGATTCAATCTTTCCTTCAAGGTCGTATTTCCAAAATTGGTGTTCCTTTTCCCCGTAACCTGTCATTGTACTTGGTTCTTGAGTTCACATATGGACACAGGGCTACCACTTCATTCAGCGTTCGTGTAACATCAGCTGAAGGAAACTGGAGGATGGCTTCCTATATTTTGAAAATTGGCTAACATATGTAGCTCAGTATCATATTTACCTTTTTCTTCCAAACAGCATGATATTGCTAACATGGCTTCTAAGACACTATAAACCCTAAACCATTGCTAAAGATTCCCCATGTAATGAGCTGCCCTTCCTATTGCAATTATACAGTTATGCAGTCAATTATGCTTACCTAACAGTAGAACCTCAAATTTATTTATATGAGTTACATCATATTTTTAGGACATTTCTCCAATATGGCAGTATCATTTTGAATTCTAACCCTGTCCTCCAAGGCACTCACAATTTTTCCTAGTTCACTGGCAAATTTAACAAGTGCATTCCTATAATACATATTGGTTACAAAAAACTCTAATGACTTTCCATAATTGTAAAGTATTGCTGACTTAACTATTTATGGGAATACTGCTGGTTTTATTTTAATTGCTGGAAGTTCACTGATTATGAAAATGCTACAAAACAGGATTTAATGTATTGGTCTAAAATTCCAGAAGTCCTAGACTGCAAGTCCAGCTGTCACACCAAGTCTTTGGGAAAGTCCTGTATTACAGATTCTCAAATGAGCTAGCATTTTAGTTTCATTTATCTTCTGATTATCATTACTTGAGGCATTGACAATTTAAACTGCTTTGAACTGAAACTTCTTGTTTTCCAGTTTTCAGATGGACATCGGTTTCTCTGTGTGAAAGCTAAGTGTAATAATTCCTATCCTCTACAAAGAAGCATTTTAAGGATTTGAGGTATTACAGTTTCAGCAGGGACTTCACTGTTCAATTTAATATGGTACAGAAGTGATAACTGTTATTAGACAACACCGTAAAAATTCTTCTTGCATTTTGCTGATTATTCTTTCCAAAACAACAGGCTATCCATGAGTTATGATCCACTTCTCTGAGTGAATGCTGTTATTTGTTTTAGAAATCTACATCTATTTAAAACAAGCCTTAGCTCAGTTTGATTTACTGAGCACTTAAGCCCCAAAGGATGCATAGTCAATGCATTCCATTAAAGAATAGATACACAAATCTACTGACAATGGCCAGAATTTGCTTATTGCTTGTTACATTTGCAGCACAGGTCTGGGCATTTGGGCCTTCGGTTCTGCTACTGGCTGTGTGTGACTGTCAGTAAATTATTTAACCTTTCTGTACTCAAGTTCCCTTAGCTGGACGTTTTACCAACCTCAGAGGGGTATTACAAGATTGAACTAAGAACTGGCCTTTGAGTTCCTCAGATAAAAAGCATTGTCTAAGTGCCAAGCAGTACTGAAAATCTAGAGGGACTTTGCTGACATTTTGAATGTGTTTCTCATTTTCCTCACTGTTGAGTTTCACTAACTTCAGTAGTTATTTCTGCTATTCATCTGCAGACAGACGAACCACATCCTTTGTGTTTTGAGGGGCAGGGAAGACCTGTTCTTCCAACAGATTTATTCTGACAGTGGGTAAAAACTGGACAGGTCTTTTCTATTTGGCTTCCAGTGAGGAAAAAGCAGATATAACAAAGTATGTGTATATTCCAAACACATTCTTGTTTAATTGAAGAAATAATATCCGTCTGGGAGCAGAGATGGGTCAGCAAGGTCAAGGGTAGGCCCTTCATTTTGAATACCTGTGCCTTTAATCCCTTTTATTACCTTGGATTTAGGAATGATCTGCTGCAAAATAGATGCCGAGGGCAAATTTAGCTGGAGTTTTGTAAGACTCTTCTTGCTTTCTGCAGGGCCTTGTTCAGAAGAAGTAAACAACATCACGGTATGTTTTCTTTCATAGCTTCATGCTCTGGTGGCTCTTTGGGAAACACACTCAGGAAGACACACAGATCACCCCTTGGTAACACTATCACCGTTTATCAGTTATAGCTCAAGGGCTCATTTGAAATAAAATTACCAGTATTATCGTGCTATTTCTATATCTCCCCAATGCACAGTGGTTTTTCTCTTACAAGATCACACGCTTATTAACTTCAGATTCCTAGTAGGGATTCACTTCTTGTCTTACACGCCAGGCTAAAAGTAATTTTTTTCTAAGCTCTTTGTGATTACTATCTTTGAGCTACTGCCTTCTTTTAGCTCTATACAAGCACCCTGTAACTTTTCACTGCAGGACTGTCCAGCTGCATTCTAGAAGAACCTAGTCAAGCAGTTGCAACAGTAAGATTTGCTTAAGGATGTTTGGTTTGGGGATTTTTTTAAAACAAAGTTTGGGAAGCAGTGTGTTGCCTTCAGCCCATTAGATAAACCTTCTAGATAAATTTGTATTATTTTTATGGGTTTGTTAGTCCATTGTTCTTAGGGTTCCACAATTAAAAAAAAAAAAAAAAAAACAAACCAAAAAAACCCCACCCAGAAACAAAATCATGAACGACAAAACTTGAGATTTATATCGGACTTCAGATTCTAGCAAGTGAGAAAACAGCAAATAGTTGAATATTAACATTTAGTAATCACTGATTTTACCAGTGTGTTCTTCTCAAACAATTCTCCAGTCAGCTCAAGACATGAACCCTTTCTATTTTTACCACACATCAAATTAGTTAATATTTTTATTGCATTCTTTCAATCCTACCTTTTAAAGGTATGACAATTCTATCTCACAATCATCACACAAATATTGCTGTTTGTATCCAAACTAGTTCATAAGTTACTGTACTTCTATATAAACAATTCTGAGCATGTTATTGGAATTTGGGAGAAAGCATAGTAACAACATGCCTTCTTAGGTACCAGCTATGAAGGAAGCTGGGGGTGGGGAAGTAGACAAATGTTTCCACCAATTAGAGAGGAATTTTTCAATAACTTTTGTTCAGTTTATCCGTAGAAATTTTTGTGTGTTATTTGATCCATCAAATGCTGGTGCCATTTCCTGTTGCTATTGAAATGTGTGATTTATTGACTCAGTCGTGATAATATGCTCATTTATATAAACATACATTCAGGACCACCGTGGTTCATTTTTAAATGGTCTGAATTAAACCAGGAGGTTTTTAGAGGCAATGAAATATATGGCTTACCTAACATACACAGTCCTTCCAAAAAAGTTGTTGAAAAATTAATGAAATTTGTTTACAATGTTCTGAACAAAAATATCAAATCAGTCGTTTTTACACTTGACATTCACAGGCTCAGAGTCATTATCACTGACAAACAGCTAAAGTAACCAAGTTTGAATTATAAAATAGTGAAGATTTTCCATTTTTCTCTACAGATTCAACTAGACCAATCACAATTTAATTTTTCTCCAGGCAGATGCCATGTACCATTTAACAACATCTGAAATAATTTCAGTATCCATAAGGAATTTTTTTATACACAGTGGGTAATAATCATGAATGTTAGCACTGGTAGGATTCTCTATGACAATTATTTATTACTGGGACAGAATCTGTGGATTGTTTATACTGGCTATATTTTCTACCTGTTTATTGCATACTTCTGTGTAATCCTGTTAAAGTACAATAACATCTGATCTTTTTTGAAGACACAGTACTTGCCACAAAGAAATAAAAGTTTTCTTACTTCATGTGGAAAATCTTCTTACTTCATGTGAATACACACCAATAAATGGAACTAATACAAGTAATCTTAGTGTCCCCGCAGATTGCAAGATTGCCAGAGAGAAGAAAGTGTATTAACTCATCTCGGCCTGATTTTTTTTTTAACCTCACCCCTCAGAAGCATTTTTCATCTCAACAACTGCTTATGAATGCAGGTGATGACCTTGCTTCAAATTAACTAACAAGGAGCCCTGGCTGAAGAGTCTGGCTCATTTTTATCATATGAAGACACCATCAGTGTCTTGATTAGTCTTTGATAAACCTTTTTAGGATTTAGAAAGGATGAGCAGAGTGATACAAAGGGAAAGCAGTCAAGTTAAACAGCAGCTCAAATGGGAGAACTGTAGCAGTTGGTATTAGAGGAGACTGACTTTGCAGACTTTGAGAAGGGCTTATGAAACTGCATCCACTGCGCTGATTCTCCCATCCACTGAGCTGTGATTAACACAGTTCCATATGAAACTGGGGAAAAAACAGGATTTAGTAATATCTGCAAAATGTATTGTTCTGAAGGAAAAATAGTCTAGTTTGGCTGGTGGGTCTAGAGTACATGCCAAGATAGCTAAATCATCAGCACTCAAAGCACTCCTGGGAAAGAGTGTGGAAAGTCCCCTGATTTTATACAGCATGTTAAAATAGTTCTTTTGTTTGCATCATGTTAAGATTGAATAAGATACCATCTGTGCTGAGCTTTACGTCTTATGACAGGAATAATGACCATAATTGGTCTGTTATCAGCACTTGCTACTCATAAAAGAGGTGTGAAGATGGGTACCATAGCAAAGCAGGCCTGAATGGGTGCCCAGTTTTGGCTCTTGCCTACAAAGGTTCAAAAAATGCAGTAGGAATCCGCATAGTTTGGAGGCAAGAAGAAATGCACTTGCAGAATAGTAACGCATTTGGGGTTTGGTTCCTATGGTAAAAAGGCATCAGCAGTCACAGATTATATACATACGAATAAATTAAATGTGCCCAGGACTGGTTTTGAAGCCAAGTGGCAAAGCCTGTCCATACTGTTACACTCTCTGACCCTCCAAATTGCTATTGGAAATGATCCCTGATCAGTGTCATCTTCTGAACTGTGCCTGGAAAAGTTACAACAATTTAACAGCGTTGATGAGCAACAGAGTGCAGGATTGTTCCTGGCACTGCTTCATTTACTACCATAGATGTAGGCTCTGTCTTCAGTTATATCTCTGCTTGTGTGTCCCCTGTATGTGATACTTGAATGCCATCAATTTGAAATTTGATGTAGAGGTAGAAATATTGACCATGCCTGGTGTCACAAGGATAATGAAAACAGGCACAATGAAGAGTGTTTAACTGAGGCGAAACCCACAGTGTGAGTTACAGCTCGTGAGCTTCCAATTACATTCCCTCTTTATCTTTTTAATTTGGGTTTTTCCATTATTATTGCCTGAACTGCTAAGACTGTTCTAGAGCATGTTTGTGGTTCAGAAGGTGCTTTCACAAATGTCAGAAAAACGTAACTGAAAATCCTTCTCTCAGTGTATACCTTCATCCCCCAAAAACTGCTACCACAAACATCCGTCCTGATCCTGGGTGTGAGTTCCCTGAGTACTTGGAAACCAAGTTCACTAAGCTATAGATTAGCTCAGACATCAGTACATAGAAATCATGATGAGACAGCAGTATTAAGCTCCAGTGTTCTTTTTGCTTTTGTTAATTTTTTGGTTTTTTTTTTTTTTTTTTCCTGTTAGTTTAAGTGGTTTAGTTTCAGCAAATATCTGGCACGTCATTGAAAAGGGCAGGGTGACATTAGTCAGAGCCTGTTAAGGGCCCTGGATAGAAAGCTATGTTCACACAGCTGGGAGCACAGGGCCTTGAAGGGGGGTGGTCCTGGTGACTGGCCACTTCTGCTGTGGTCAGCGAGTGAGAAGGCAAAATGCAGTAGGTTTGGCCGGCTGACCTTGCTCGTTGACCTAGAAACAAGTAAAGGTGTCTGAAGACCATTAATGAAATAACTAAAGGACTTGGTGTTTTAATCATGCAATACACAGGAAAACTTTGAGTGACAGAATACTCATTTTATTGCTCTGTGCAGCAGAGAGACAGAAAGGGCTGTGATGTTAAACTCGAGTGGCTATGGGGAAGAAACAGGCAAAAATGTGAGAGGGGGTTCAGGTGATCTGGCAGCAGGACATTACTGCCTTATGTAAAGCAATAGGTATACAAGCTTGTATAAGTACTGGTCAGCTTTGTTTAAAATGAGATCTTCCTTGAAAAGCTGTCCCACGTTATTGTTTCAAAGCTGTATGAAAGCATTAGCAGAGAGATGCATCAGTGAATGCATTCCTAAATAACCTTTGGTCTGGTGGGTGTGTGATGCTAGAACTTTAAATATTGCAGAGAGAGATCTGCCCCATCACAACATCCTCTCGCTTCTAAGCATATGAGCAACTGAACAGCAAAAGATGAGTGTATTATTCAGGAGGCAAACATATGTTCCCTGCCAATGCAGACAGGAGTCTTTCTGTTGTAGGTAATTCTGTCCAATTCCCAGACTACGGCACTATCTAATCTCAGTTCTGAATCCTTATAATTCTATTGACAGTCTTTTCCAGATGGGAGACTGAGGCACAGGAAGCCCAAGGTTTGTCTCAGTAGTGTGGACCATCTGTACCTAAGCAGGAAATGACCTCCAGAATAAGGCTGTCATCAGAGGGTCATCTATTTTCCCTCTGCTATGATGCTTCTTGTGAAATAAAATGCCTTCCTCCGCTCCCCTGGGGATCTAATTCTGTGTACTGAATAACTAAAACAGTGAAGGCAAGAATAGGGATAATTTTCTTTCCCTTTTAAGAGTCTGTAGCCTAATTTATTTTGTGTTTGTATTTCACTTTTCCCTATCTACTTTCTACGTTTTCCGTATTTTCTTCCATGTTTAAAATACGCTGTCTCTTTCACATGTCATTCTTTCTTAACAACATAATACTTGACATAATCTGCCCTCTGGATCCTTTCTGTGGTGTAATTATGTTATCTTTGTTGTTATTGATTTCTGTTGCTAGGGGATGAGGTCGTGCCACTTCTGGACGGTTCCTCTTTGCAATTCAGCTGTATTCTTTTAACTCTTAAAGATTTTCCTCCTGAGAACACTGAGTGCCAAGTTTTGAAGTCATAAAAAAATGCCAGCAATCCCAGAGGATGATTTTGTCTGAGGAAAGATTGCAAGATTTAATTATAAAATAGAAGAACAGATAGCAATTGAGAGAGATTCTGATCTTAACTGTTCCTTTCTGAGAGAAGAATTTGGCCAATGAACTTTGATATTTTTTTTCTTCAGCCCTGCTATGTTATTACTTAACAGTTTGAATGCTTCCAAGTCAAAATATTATAGGATTTCTTTATCAGTTGCACACTTCCAACAGAATTATATTTTTTTTTTAAAGGGGCATGTCCTTTTAAAACACATAAACTGGTTTTGCTCTTCACTGAGTTTCTGCTGTTTTTGTTTAATCTACATTCCATTTTCTGTGCAGAACAGATATTTCATTCCGCAAAATGAAGGGGCTGATACAGAACTTTCAGGATTTGAATAACAGTTGAAACCAAAAAGAAGGGTGACTTTTTAAAACAAAATTACTTTCAACGTAAACCAGGATTTGTTTTTGTCTAGTTGGTTGGTTAGTTGTTTTTTTAAGGCAACTGAAGAATGTTATGTGATGTGTTCCTGGGTGAGATTTTCATATGCTCTTAGGGTAAAATCAATAGCTTCAGACTTCCTGATTAAACTCACCACCTTGCTACAGTATTTCGCTAAGTGCCTTGACTTCTGTCTGCCTCCCTGAGAGCCCACTCAAGGATTATGGAAGTTGGCAGCTCAGCTGCTGTGGCCCACAAATGGTCATTTGCTTATCTGTGAGATGCCAGGTGGGAGCAGACAGGCTGTGTCAAACCTTTGTTCCTGGTCTACGTCAGCCTGCTCTGGGCTTTGACGCTGGCTGAGCTGATGAGCCCCACTTGATATGCTGTATAGTTGGAAAGGGCTGCCATAACGTCAAGGCAAATTCTGTAGTGCACTACCGTGGTTCATCTGGGAGCTTTAGAAAAGAGCAAGATTATAAGATTGTAACAGATTATTGTAAAGTTTTTTTTTTAACATATTGGTTTATTGTATCTTGACCATCATTTGCTTTCCTTGTATGAGGCTGTCAGACTACACGCAGCACACAGTAGCTTTAACACTTGAAGTTCTGTAATTAATTAGAACTAATTTGATATGTGGCACATCCCTTTTCAAATCTCTTTTCTTCTGGGAGGGAAACCTCTCCAGGAAAGATTCTCAGAATTATATTCCCTTGTACGCAATGAATGTTCAGCTTGTAGTGCATCTGGTATCAGAATGTGCTGTTACATTATGTCTATATCCATGTTCCTGGCATGAACATACAGATGTCTACCTCTTCCCCTTACCTAATACCACTTTTCTTGTAAGAAAAACTCTTTGTGGTTTCTGTATTAGTATGCCTTTCAGCTTGCTCTTCTCACTTTGGTAATGAATACATAGGTGAAAACAGCAAATTTGTCTGTTATCAAATTGCATACAGGCAAGGGAGAGTAGTCTCAGAAAGTGGCTTTTGAACTTTTAAACCCAAAGTGTTTGCACCAAATGCTTTTTCTTATTCTCATCTATCAGAAAATGTGTTCTAAGCTGAATGTACTTGTGCTAAGAAAAATACACTACTTACAGCTTGCATGGTCCTCAAATGAATCATGAGCATTGCGTTGTACAGTACAGAGTCCTGCTCTGTCCATGCACACACACACATAGACACGCTGCTTTCCTGTAATGAGACACTGACTTCTGTATCAATTCAAAGCATGGCCCAGATTTGAAAGCTCGATAACCATGACGTGGCTGGGTGCATAAAGGGTAAGTGTACGAACACTGTGATCTCATTGCTAGCAACCCATAACCAGCAAGAAGCCAAATGGGCATATTTTTTTTGCCTCTGCAGGATTTTCTCTTCCGAAAACCTTTCTCTCTGTCTGCCTTATGCAGCATAGACCACATGTTCAATCTGCCAGCCAACAAGGGACGTCATATGTTCTAGATGCATGTCTTTTTCCAGGTAGATGTATATGCTACATGTACTAGAAGTAAACTGTTACTCAGGAAACTGAGAAAATGCTTCATGAAGCCACCTCCTAAGACCATGGCACAAAAGAATTGGTGGGCAATTTTTATGTGAGTGAAAAGGTGATGTTGTTAAATGCTCATGAGGGTACCGGGGAAAGCAGAAATGTTTGCAGGGGGCTTTGTCTTTTTCAGATGCAAACAGTTGTATAGTAAATAGTATTTTTTTAAACTTTATAAGGCTGAAGTCTCATATTCTGTTAGAAGCTCCTTGTGGTAATGCCAGCCATCCTTTACGAGTCCTGTAGGAACAACGTCTTTAGTTATAGCTATCAGAAGCAGGCTCTTCCCTGTCTCCTCCTCCTCCTGCTGGCAGAGTTCCCAGATTGGACTCATTTGGCTGATAACTTGCTCACCTGCCCCAGCCGATGGTGCGCAAAGGCATCCCAGAGCACTTGGCTCCCATCTTCCTCAAGGTGAAAACAGCTCCGTGACAGACACACTCAACAAGCAACATCCCTTAGCACCCCGGGGAGGTGTGGGGGGGTAGGTATGAGATACTCCTTCACACTGAGTGGAGTCACACACCAGTTCCTAACACAGCCTGCAAGGGGGATGCGCTCCAGCTGCCTTATTAGTACTGGAGACAGCCAATCCATTCAGTACCTACCTCAGCACTTTCTATTCCTTATGAGTTTAATTCTAAGCAACTGAATGGGGTTTTTTCTATATTTGATATAATAAATCATGCTAACAAGTGGTGTGCGTGGGAGAAAATGGTGTGAAGCAGAACTGTTTGCATATTTGTAGAAAACCGATTTAATTTGCTTAAGTTGCTCTCTTGTTTAGAAAGATCTTGTTTGTTTCTGGTCAACCTGACAGTATAAATATAAATCTGTTCCCTGATTCTATAATCTGAGTCTTTAATCAAGCCCTTTGAAGCAGAACTTACACCGTAAGTACTCTAGGTTATATATCCGTTACCTCTTACGGCTTAATTTATACTCATAGTTTATATAGCAATAAGGAAGTTTTGAAATATGAAATCTACATCCTCAGGTAATCCACTAAAAACACTTATTTACAGTGAGAGCAACACAGAAGGGGATTACTAATAGCTTTGCTTTCCCAACTACTGCTGCAGGCAGCAAAACAATGGAATTAAATTTGGCTTTATGTGCAGTCTAATCAGATGATTCCAGGATTACTGACTGTCTCTGGCGCCTATGGCTATGAATACATAAAACCGGTCAGTTCTGCAGTGTTGCATTTGTACTTCTGCCATTGAATTAGCTCAAGGCATGCTTGATGAGGTGGGAAGAAAAGAACTGGAAGAGAAGGAATTAGGAGTCAAGTGAAGGACTTTGGACAACTGGAGTTGATTTGGATTGGTACAATTCCACTGGAGTCAATAAGACTGTCTCGGTGATGACTCAATACAAAATTTGGCCATAATATTTGGATCCAAGAAAAATGCTCTCCTCAGTTCTGTGGAGACTGAACAGGTTCACTTATTGTTAACTTTTTTAAGCACTATCATTCTCTTGTTGATGGCTTCTTTAGGAGGGAACTTTTGGCATATTACGTGATAGTAAAACTGGTATGCTTTGTACAGGTTCCATACCTGTAGGTAAAAGCAGTAATTTATTTTATTGTAATTGCATAGCTTGTATGGTGTACAGTAGTTTCAATGAAAGCTTTGTAAATCCAGTCTTGGACTTCACCGAATCAGACAAAGAATTCACTGAAGTAGGTGGTGTAGGTATTTGGATTACATCCTTGGGCAGTTGCTTTGCAGAATATATCTACAGTCTGATTCAGAACCCTGTGCGTGTGCTCAGCATTGCAGAGGAGCTATATGCATACAGCCTTGTGCTTCACAATGAATCCATCAAAACTGTGAATGGTTTTATTTTAACTTTCTCACATAAGTGTCTTTAACAGCCCAACACCAGTTTTGTTCCCGTTTTGGTGAGGTTTTACCAGTTCTGCTGTTGAATCCTGATTATATAAGAAGTACTGAAGTCCTCCTGCCTAAGCTGGCAATGGGAAATGCTAGGGGGTACAGTTTTCTTTTCTTCTCTCTGCTCTTTTGAGCACTTGGGATTACATGGAAGGCATTGACCTAATCATCAAAGACCCAGTCTTCAAGCCCGCCCTTAATTTCTGCTCAGGCAAGGATCCAGTTGAGTTCCTTGAGTTCAGCCTCAGCAAAAAAACAAATTAAGGACCTGGCCTTAGGTCTGATGTCATACTCAGCTTCCTTTCACATTAACTCTTCATTTTACCAGGTAGTGAAATTGCACTAGAGAAGGTTGAGAGGCCTTGTTTGGATCATGGATTCTTCAAGTTTCCAACATTCCTTTGGTTTTTTTCCCCGGAACACAAAGTAGATGTGAAGGCTTGAGAGAGCTGTCAGGAAATGCCAGCAGAGTCACTACCATGTAAGAATAAAATGCGGAAAATTGTACTGGTTTCTCTAAGTACACAGAATATAAGTAATTATTTGAACAACTGATTTTGCATAAAGACTGCAACCCTCCTTAGAGCTCTTTATCTTATCTGCTGCAGGTCATGATGGCATTTCCTGGTTCAAAGAGGACCCCAAAATGCCACAGGATAAGCGCTGTTTCCTGCCCTGGCACACCCAACATTGCTGCCATGCCCTCAAGGGCAAGCAGACTTTGTCTTTCTATTCTTTGGAGAAATACATACACAGGTTTTGCAGTGAACAGGAGATCACTTTTTTATCACCATTTGTTGATTCAATTTATTCCCCATTTGAGAAAGAAATTGCAATTCAAAGAAATTAATAATGTGGAGTGCCAATTCCATTTTTCTCCCCTCTCTGTTGTCAAGGAGACTTAGCTCCAAGCTCTCCATTTTGAGGTCAGAGGCTTAGGCATGAGCAAAGCCTCCCTCAGGCTATGCTCCGTTCTTGCATATTTAGGCTCCAAAGAACAAGACTGGAAAAAAACGTAAGCCTTCTAGATCTCCTACTCCCAACTGCTTCATGAGAGCTCTGAAAGGGCCTTGCCCTTTCCAACTGAAGTTAGCATCTCCGATTCAAAAGACCAGACAAACGTGTGATTGTTCCATAGATATGTCTGCCTCAGTTGAATGTCATTACTAATACTGGAATGCTGTCAGAGTAGATATCCTGTAGTTTCTTTGAGCCAGATTCATTCTGTCTGTGCCAAACGTATTGGCAAACACACAAACACACACAAGTACACACTCACGCAAGAGCATTTGTGGAGGGTTCCCGAGCAGCATAGCTCCTTGCAAATATGAAAGATAGCTAAAGAAGCAGGGCACACAATAATCCTGGGCAACCCTAACAGCTGATGTTACTGTAGATCCAAACAAAGAGTGGACGGCAGTGAAATTCTGTGCATCCCTACACAGAACTGATTCTCGCCTCTGTGAGAAAATAGCTCACAGTCCTACAGCTGAGCAAGTGAGGTTAGGAGCAGTGTGAAACTTGCACATCCACTTCAGCTAACAGGTTCCAGAGTATTTTCAAGCTGAATAAAATGTTCACAGTCACAGACTTTTCAAGTTTCTTTTGTGCAAAAAGTACTTTAGTATTTTCCAGTAAGCATAAAATAGAATTTATAACCAACAACCACATGCTCTGTAATGGATTGTGGCGGATCCATTTTTGCATGTGTTTGAATTTTGGTAGGAAATGCACTAAATGGACTTATTTACCACATTCATATTTGCCACATATTACCTTTTGCATCCTGCTTCACATTTTTCACTTATTAATTAACCTTACTGAAACACCAAACACGGGCTTCCCCCCACCCCAGCTTGTCCCACTTGTTATTTCATTATGACTCAATTTTTCACAGCTCTTTCTTCTTTCAGCCCAATCTTCATGATTCAGTTTCTTTTCTTCCCTTCATTCCTGCTTTCCTCTCAGTACCTGCGCATTCCCTGGGTACAAAAGAAAAAGCAACTGAAAATTTTGGCTGATGCTCTGGGGCACATGGGCTCTGCCTTTCCTTCTAGGCTGCAGGAAATGTTTCATCTGGAGAGCTTCAGTTGGGGTGGAGCTGTGATGGCATGTACCAGTAAAAGACTTGGTGGCCGTTAGCTTCTACTTACTTCTTCAGCTACTGAATCTTGTACTGGGACATACATGAAGTGAGGAGCAGCGGTTCTGTAGCTTTAATTTCAGGATCCGATTTAATGAAATAGTCTGGAGCATCATTGTGATATCAATATCAATCATACTGTCAATGTGGGGCTCTATCCTGCTTCTCTTCAGGTTGATTAGAAAAGCCATGCTGCTCCTGTAAACCAGAATCAGGCCCTACCTGAGAATGAGAATAAATATCAGTTCAATTTATCAGTCAGTCCTCAGCCTGTGAATCTTTAAGTAGTTTCCCTGATGTCAGTAGCAATGATTGTACAGTCTAGTGCTCCATCTGTGATGAACGCAGCTCCCACTAAGTATGGGGGATTCATTGAAAAGCAATTAATTTTCCCCACCAGAATTTTGTCCTCAATTATACGACTCAGCTTTTTAACAGAAGTTAAAAACCAGTGCTGTGCAAATAATAACTTTAATTTGTATTCAAAGGAAAAATCAAACCTATTTAATCCAGTTATTTTTATAACTTACTTTGTTTCTTAGCAAACCTTAAAAGGAAACAAACAGGCTATATGAATAACTTTTACGCTTGCTGGGGACTTACCTAAGGATAGGTCTGTTTATATGGTCAGGTACCTATGCCAGCCCACAGAAAGAATAGATGGATGGCTCAAAGAAGAGGAAGATGTAATTCCTATCAGGAGGGTAGATGTTAAATTTATGGAATGCAGAGTGTTTCAGGAAAAAGAAGTAAAGGCCAGAACTTTTTTGAATTTTTGTATTTGGGCAAATCTTAAAATTGTTATTTATTGTCTTTCAGCAAAACTGTCATTACTGCAAATACTTCACAACTAGTGAGGAAATACTATGTATTTCTTATTCTTTGACTCCAACAAAGGCAAGAATAGTACAACCTAACTCCAGAGTAAAGGAACTGGTTCCTTTTCTAAAGTGCCAGCCCTCTGACCAGGATTTACTTTGAATGGTACTTACAGAGCAGATCTTACCCGTATGAAACAGTTTATTGCTTTCAGCAGTGTTTGGTCATAGATATTAAGAGACCACAGTTGTGGGTAAGGTTGTTCTGTGTAGTGTGCTGATCACCACACTATCTGAAAGCTCACCTCCACTGTTTAGCCAGATGACTAATGCAAGAGGTTGCAGTATCAAGATAGTAAAAAAACTACAGGTTCTGTTACCTTAACACAGGCAGAGACAGAAACAAAAGCATCTTATCATAACCTCAGGAATGCAGAGCTTTGGTTTTTTTTTGTTTTCGTTTCTGTGCAAGAGAAACATTTTTCTTAATTACTTGGCCACAACTGAAACTCAAATTCTCTATTCAGTTTTTTTCAAAGTAGGTCTCACTAATATCATAAACAATGTTGTAGCATAGCGTAGAGGCAGGATCAAGTATAGAGCATAAATGTTTTATCACTGGGAATGCATTCAGGCACAAAAAAGAACAAAGGTTTTGTGGGTTCTTCAATTTGCAACCAGCATCCCATATAGCTATATTGTTCTGCCTTTTTTGCAGCAAGCAGTAGAGCACTGGAAACTCTCAGAGAAGAAAAGAGTTTTCAGTTTTTCAAATTTCAGCATTGCTTTTACTAAATGGAGGCGGGGCTTATTTCAGTGGTTCTGTGCTGGAGTTCATCTTTTATTGATTTACATTTCGCACAAGCATTCTAGCCACATTACAAAGGCAATTTTATACCACACAAAGGTTGTTGGGTTTCTTTCAGAAGTGTTTAAAGCATACCATAAGGCTGTTCAATGCCTACTTTCCACACCATATTCCTGCCTTTTACTTAGTCTTCCAAACTTCATAGCTGAGCATCCATGCCTTGTCTTCTAGAGGTATCTTTCAGTGGGAAGAGTAGTCTAGAGACTTTATGTTCTTCATTACAGAACTGACTGAAAAGAATTCTCAGATCTTCCTTCACAATTGTGCCTGGTTTTTGCCTTATAATCAACGTTTACAAAAGTGCAAGTGTTTCAGAATGTAGTTTAATTTCAACATAATTGAGGAAAAAACTGCTGAGAGTTTGGAGAGTGCAGTGGCTGGTAGCTGACAGCCACCGACAGCCCTGAACACTTATTATGTACATTTTAGACCAACAAATTAAACTCCAATTAGGAAAACAAGCCTTGACTTTTCCAAGTTAGTCTAAGTTTAGGAAAACAAGGCTTGAATTTTCCAAGTTAGTCTAAGTAACTATGAAAACTAAAATGCTCAGCCCCACTGAATATACTAAATCACTTTCCACAAACCTCACTTTTACAGACAATCCTGGTTACTACATCCAAACTCACAAGCTCTTTATTACTTAAATCATAACTGGTGAATTGTACTTCATTTTTTTTGGAAAAAAACACGATAAAGTACATGATCCTAAGGAAAAGAAAAGCAGGTGGAGGATGGAGATACACCTAATTTTTACCACCTGGAATCAGAGAACTCTTTCCTTATGAGATTTTTATGTCATTTAGGGCCACTGAAGAAACAACAGTCTGTAAAATTGAATCAACACTCATTAAATCCAGTAGATGAAGTTAGTTTACATGCAAAAGAAGCTAAAAAAATTAATGACCTATGCAGCTTCTGTGCAGCTTTCAGGATTAGGGGAAAACTTCTCTCTGGGTGGGTCAATGCAATTCCCTAGAAATTACAGCTGAGCTACTGAGAGGCTGAAATTGGTCCTTTATATTCTGAATGTTAGTGGTTCAAGTTTTAGTCTGGAAAGTATCGGTAGCTACCACAAGGATTTTCCACCTGCATATTGCTACCATATCTCCTAGCCTACGCCAGTGATAAGAATAGTATCCGATAGGGCCTGGCTGCAACTCTGAGGTCTGAACTTGCCGAGGAGCTGTACCACAGGAAAAGCCCCAGGGAGAGTTCTGGCTGACTCAGACAGGAAATTCTCTGCAGCAGTGTGTGCTGCAGTGACAGCTCTGCAGCCAGCACGTTCACTATGGGCACTATACATCCCACTCTGCAGCCCAGGAGCCTACGCCCACTGTACCACAAGGTGGGGAAATCCCAAAGCTGTCCTCAGCTTGGGGAGAGAATGTCCTTATGAGCTGGCAGAGGATACTCAGCAGTTCAGCCTTAAATTTCCATAGAGAAAGTATGTGTAAAATCAGTGGATGAAATGGACTGTTATGGGATAGTATGACATGCCAATATTTTTTAGAATATCAAGCATATATACTGACATTTTCCAGGTGTGGACTGCAGAAGAAATAGAACATTGAACTGATGATGGGAAAGCTTCTCCATTGCCACAGTGAGATCTCTACATTTCCATCTAGATCACGAGTTTCCAAATGCTTTCAATGTCTCATTCTCCCTTAACACTCAAACCTAATCTCCTTAGATGATCCAGAAGATATCTGGGTAATAATGTCTAGTGATGTGTGGTGATAGGGGTAGGGGTAGGTATATATATTTGTCACTTCATGATCTCTTCCTAAAGCAGAAATCATTACAGACTATTCCACACCAGTGCTTTAGACGTCAGTACCAAACTAAAGCATCTGGGTCAAATTCTTCTTCACTTGTCAATGGGAGGATTGTCTATAAAAAGAAAGCCCTTTGAAGGAAATGAGCAAAATCATCAGCGCTGGCGAATATAGAGTGGGCAAACACATTGTCTCATGAAAATTCATTTTAAAAGATGAAATGCCTAACATACATCAAATTTGATGTCCATTAATCTAATCACAGAGTACAAATCATTTCAGTTGTTAACTGTATCGGCGTACAGCAATTATTTCTGCTGCCTCAGCACCGTAGCATATTTTTTATGCTTCCTCCCTAAACTTGCTCCTTTTGTTCTTACTACTTACAAATTCTGTTTCAAACTAACATATTTCATCAGCTACATCCCCTCCAAAGGAATTAATGTGCAGCTGGAGCCACTGAGGTAGTCGGACAAGCAGTAGTGCTAGAGGAAGAGAATACATTGCAATCAGCAAGAGGCCTGTATTGACAGTCAGGTTGCTCAGGGCTTTGTCCTGCCAGGTCTGCCCCTGCTCTACTGCTTAACTATCCTCATAAAATTGCTTTCATTATATCCAGGAAAAGTCACCTCGGCCTGATTTATGATCACTGTCTCTCATTCTGTCACTCTCCTCCCCAGCAAAGAGCCTGACTCTCTGCTCTCAATATCCTCTGTAGGTACTGGGAACAGCAGGTCCCCTAAAGCCACCCCTTCTCCAGGGTGAACTAGCCCCAGTCCCTCAGCCTCTCGTCACAGGGCAAGTGCTTCAGCCTTGGCAGCCTCAGGGGCTCTCTGCTACACTCACTCCAGTTTACTGTCAAACTTCATGCACTGGCGGGGCAAGAACTGAACCCAGTATCCCAGATACAATCAGGCAAATGCTGTGCAAAGAGGAGTAACTGACTCCCTCCATCTCCCCACTGTGCTCCTGCTGATGAAGACCAGGGCACTCTTAGCCTTCATCGCTGGCATGGCCCGCTGGCTCAGGCTCACCCAGCTGACCTCCGGGCCCTTCTCCACAGAGCTGCTCCCCAGCCAGGCATTCCCAGTCTGTTTCTCGTTGGGTGTTAGTCTGTACCAGATGCAGGGTAACGCATTTCTTCTGGCTGAATTTCATGAGTTTCTTGTCAGCTCATTTCTCCCTGTCTCGTTCCTTCTGAATGGCAACCCTGCCCTTGGGCTTATCAACTGTGCACAGCCCCCATCCCCCTCCATTTCAGGTCATTGCAAACTTGACAGGGATAAATCTGTCTCCTCCAGAGCCAGGACAGGCCCCTGAGCAACTCCACTTGTGTCCATTTGCAAACCTTTGCGTGTAACTTTTTTCCATCCGTACTTTATTAAAAGCTAAAATTGTTGCAAGTGTTGTACTAGAAAAAAATTTTAACAGTAAATCTGTCCAAACATTATGTTTCCAGCAAACTTGTTGCAAGATGGTCTAAAAAAAATAAAATTAGACTGCCAAGATATTTTGTGAGGCAGCAGGAATCGAGGGAGTAATTTTTCACATTATTTTAGCATTTTCCTTTCTAACAAATTTATGGGGCTGGTAAGAAGTGACTTAGACTTCAGATATGGCTTAGCTCCAAAGTACCTCCAGAAACAAATACATAAGAATGCCAGCATGCCCCAAACTGAATTGGAGACCTATATAATGAAAAGGATTACCTGTGTGCACGGGAGGACACTGTTCAGGGAGCTAAAATTAGCTCTGATCTAATTTTATTTTTGCTTATCTTTGAGCCCAATTCTGACGCTCATGTGGCCCTGATCTCAGCATTTGCTAGCAGGGTATTTCATTGGAAAAAGCAAAATGAAACATTCTTTAAAGGTAGGATTTCTTTTCACTGCTAAAACACACACAAAGAGGCAAAATGCCAAAAACGTCATATTTAAAGCACAAAAGATGCAGAGCCAGAAATTCCCTGGCTGCGTTAGAGGTGTGAATATTGCTATGTAGTTTTTACTCTGAGTTTTGGCTCTGTTCTCACTCAGTTCTCGTCTTTATTCATAAGCTCAGAAATTCTGCTGAGTGTGTCAACCTCCTCTTTTACTGCTGTGGCTGAACGTGCTTTCTTCTGGTTTAGAAATATTCCTTACAGATCTTTTCTCTGACAATAAGTTCTTATTCATTTGTTGTCTTGATTTTGCTGAAAGGATGAGGCAGGTAAGCTTGCAAAGAAAATACTAATTTCTCTTAACTCCTGCATAGTTTTGCATTTGCTGTTTTACCTGTGTGATTAACAGGTTAGGTATTATGGTAGAGATCCTTTTTTAATAGCTTCAGGCAGAATTTTGTGATTGTGTCCTACTATTCCCACCTGAGTGTCTGTCAGCTCCAATGCAGTTCTCTGGGCTTGTATACCATGGTATAAAGTGCCATGTTAGAGGTATCTGGCTACCCTGAATGACCTGGCCTGTACACATAACACAGCTCTGCTCTGGGCAGACATTAACTCCAGAAGTGGAAGCAGCAGAGCTGCATCACACCAGCACTAAGCCCAGGCTAATTAGTCCCCCTGAGAAGCTCACTGCATTACCTAAAGCTTTTCAGCATCTTAGGTCACACCTTGTTTTTCCCCCTCTAAATATGTGGTATGGCTGCTTGGTGTCTGAGCAGCACTCTTGAGCATCACTCCAGTATGACCCCATTAACTGTGACAGCAAAGTTACAAACAGTATTGTAACCTTTGTAATAAAGATTTCCATTCTTAAAGCCCCTTTGCTTTTGGCACCTGGATTGTGATTGGAGTCAATGTGTACAAACAGGAGACACAGGAAAGACACACTGAAGCCATTGCAAAAATATAACAAGAATTGCCCTGTTATCTGGAAATTGGAATGGGAAAATTATGACACCTTTTACAGAGAGATACTACACACAGAGCAGCAAAAGTGCCTTTCCCAAAGAAACTTGATGCAATACCTCATGTCAATGGCACAGGATTTATTTGAAGATGTCACTGTCACAAGTGTTTCAGCCTGTACACTTGGCCTGCAAGCACAGTAAAGATGGCTGAGCTCAGCAAATTTTTAAAAGCTAGCTGCAAGGGTGGCTGATATTGCTGCCTTTGTTTTGGTGCTTTGAAGACTGCCATTTTTGTGTCAACTGCCTTCTTCTGATAAAAAAAAAAAAAACAACAAAAAAAAAAAACACAAACCTGTGGGCAGGGTTAATTTGGGGGTGAGCAGGTGAGAGCAAAGAGGATGAATGATGGTGATATCCACCGGGACAGAGGTAGCTCTAGGTTGCAGCATTCAGACAGGGTCTAAGAGGCCTCCTGTGCTCTGAACCCTGTCTCCTGTGAGGGCCCCTGAGCTGATGAACGGTGAGCCCACCTTATCCAAGTTGCTGTCAGTGCTGTTCTGGTGGTTCTTCCATGTGGACTTAATATTTTACTGTAGTAAAATATTAAGTAAAAAGCCTTAGCCAATGTCAATAATATCTGGTTAATGCGTATTTTTGCAGTTGTAGAGCAAAATGCAACAATATGCGACTAAGCCGTTTTTACTGTTTACTTAAGAAGGCTCAGCTTAGAGGCAAAATGTCATCTTTTCTAAATTTGGTGAGGTCCAAAGAGGCCTTGTGATTTTCTGAAGTCAAAGACTTGGCTGGTGTAAATTTACATTGTCCATTTAAAACTAATGGAGCTGATGTGATTCTTCCAAGCTCAGGATCCAGCCCTGAGACTCAGCAGAGGATTTTACTCAAATTAGAAACATCGAGTGTGTTACTGTTGTACCTTCAAGTTGCTTGTAAATAGACTGCAGATGTCAAAACTTCTGTGACTTGCAGTGTCTGAGCATGAGGTCCAGATATTACCCACTGTGACTTTAGAAGAAGGTGGGGAGGAGGAGGAGAAAACTGGTGTGTCCACTCCGCTTATGGAAAATGGGAATATTATTGTGGAGAAGACTCAGGGAACAGTGCAGAAGAGAGAACATAGGAATTTTGTGTCCATTGATGTGAGAGAAACTTACCTTTGAAATGAGGTGTTTAGCTCGCTTATCTAGTACAATATTACAGTGGCAGAATCAGACAGCCTCCAATTTTAACTTATTATCTCTTCTTAAAAAATATTTAGGGTGAGTAGACACACTACTAACTTAAATACTGCATAAGATATCATCTATCAAAAAGAAATAAGTGCCATTTGGCACCTGCTGTAATTGCTATGATGGAAATAGCAATACATAACTATCAGAAGAAAGGCTGCCACACTTCTAAAAGGCTTACAGCTATTTTATGTATTTCTAATGGCCAATGAATAAATGATGCACCATGCATTTTACATATCTGTGAAGTAATGAATATGAGATTAAATCATACATAATGATTTTCAGGTGCTAGACACTTTTAATATACTGAGGAAAAAAATTGCTTTTATTGTGGAGTATGAATGTAATTGTGAGTATGTTGGATAGTCCCTGTGAGTACTTTCTATAACTGAAGAAAATGTTTTGGAACCAGCAGTGAACCCACCATAATATATGAAGAGTAGACCTATAGCCTTCATCCCAGATGTTAAGTTCAACTTCTAGATGCCCAGTCATTAAAAACAAGTGCTAAATATTGTTAATTTCTCTTGATCCTGCCACTCTTTCCTGTTGTAGTCTTCAACATGAGCCATTACAATGCACACATGGATTCCACTGAATATGTTAATAGATAAGTGGTGAGGAATAATAAAAATAATGACAGTAATAATAATAATAATACATGACCTCCTTCCTGCAAAAAGAACTCTCTGTTTGTCAGTTACGAATATTGTCCAAATAGTAAGAAAATAAATATTTTTTCTTCCAAATAAAATTATGTCTGGGTTTTTTTTACCCACTGGGGTAAGTAAAGGAGAAAATCTTTAAATCATGGAAATTTTTTTGTCATTTTTTAACTCTTAGAAAGAAGGTGCATTGTCTGCCAGGCAGATGAATCTTCCATCAAAGAATTTCAGATGTGATTTTTTTCTTAATGTAATAAGACACTATGCATTTTGTCCTCAGTTCTCTGGAAGGGATCTCAAAGAAGCAATTAATATCAAACTGAATGACTGACCAACCATCTGCCAATTCCAGCACATTCCATACAACTGATGCTTTATTCAAATACAGAATCAGAGTACAGACTCTGCCACAAGAAGAATTGATTTAGTTCAGATGGAAAGGCAAGAATGATATGTAATTACACATACAATGAAACATGCTCATATAAGACTTTGATGCAGTAAAAGTCTTTTTATGCTACAGTAAAGAAGAAAAGATAACAGGAAAATTTCAGTATACTGCAGAGTGTAAGATTCAAGGCAAGTCATATTGAATCTTTACTTGTCAAAAAGTTGTCTGGGGAAGGGGAGGAGTTGCCTTGTCACAGGAGTATTTTTTTCTGTTTAAACTCAGATATTCAGAGATGCTAAAAAGATTAAACGCTCAAACATGATTTATTTTGGTGGACTTTGGCAACGTAATCCACAGGCAACATTTAACTCTCATGTTTTGCTATCACAGAAGGCAGCTGCAGGGACAGGAAGCTATCCAACAAAGGGAGAGGAAATCCTGGGTTGTTTGGTTCAATAGAATATAAATGAAGAAGACATTATAATGAATAAGGAATCAAAGCTTGCAGAAGACATTTTGTGTCAGCTTCTGACCGCTGATTAGATGACAGCCTATAAATCATCTGCAGAGTCAGCTGGAAAAGCCATGTGAGGTTTTCTACAGCCTTGAGAGCACCTATAGGTCTGCACTACATTTTTCCTCGATTGGTTTGCTCAGCTGCAAGGGGATGGGTTAGAATCTTGTCTGGAAACAAGGGCATAAAATTATCATATGGGTTACCAGTTCTGTATTTACACAGAAAATGTCCTTAGGTCACTATGCAGGATGTATAGTGAAGTTAGGAGAAATGGGATTTCTTAAAGTCAGACTGTCATGGTTGGTCATAGAAATTCTAGGGTTTGATAGAAAAAAAATACCATAATAGTGGTCAAAAATAAAAAGGATAATTCAGAGAATATCTGAAGTTTCCTTTTTTCTTCTGTGAAAATATTCCTACTTTGCTATGTGACATGGACAGAAATCAGGATGGGTCACATCAACCAAGCTTATCTACACAGCATGGAGTTCTGGCAACAAGCACAAAGTACTCAAACTTTCACAGAAGTGAAAGTGCTATTAATTTATTCCTAAGACTGTTAGAACCTCTCAGTTGATATTACACAGAGCTGGTCATTCAGAAGAAGTTTGATTTGAGTCACCAACAGCTCTAGGATATAAGTTGCAGTGCAGGGCTTTTATGAGGAGAGTTTGAAAACAGAACTTGCTTCTTGACCCAAATCCTCAGGCCTTAGGATTAGCTAAGTATCTTCATTGTTCACCTGTTGATTCTGATACAAAGTGATACAGAAAATGTATTTTCTGCATACTTCAGTTATTATAGATGGTCAGTCCTTCCTGAAAAATGCTTCTAAGTTTAACTGGTCAAAAAGTGCATGCTTTGCTTTTAATGCAAATTGAAACTAATTAGGAGCATGTGGAAATGATTGCAAGCAATTAAGTCACTGTTCATATAGCCAGGCACATGGTGGAGGTGGGATTGTAGGTTTTCTGTGGGAGACTTGTGTATTTGGTTTTAATTGTGTAGTAATGCTTAAACCAGATCTTTGCCTGTTATTCTTTGCACTTCATGGGTCAGTATGGATTTTTTTTTTTTGTTTAAAATAAGCAAAATGAATTTATGTTAATTTTTTATCTCATTTATTTGTTTTGATGTGGAGGAAGGAGACTTTCTGGGACTGAATGTTAACTGCTTCTGCGTGATCTGACATATGCTTTATCTGTCATATACCTTTAAATGTTGCTGCTGACATTTGTTAACCTATTGAGCCCAAGGAAGTGAAACATAGTGAACTTAAAATAATTCAGATTCCTTTGCAATAATTATGTCTGCTGCTATTTTCTGCTGCTACTGGGGGAAGGGTAGAAGACTTCTAGCCAGACTTGTCTCTTGGTTGAGGTTCTTGCTACATCCATTGCATTAAGCTGCACCTCTAAACTAATCTGCAATAATGTGGGAAAGTTAATCTGTCTGTGTTCTTGATATTAAACTTTACTTACTCTGTTTATAGCTGCAGCAAAGAGAAACTCTGTTTTGCCTTGCTCAGTGCCTTTCCAAGGCAGCTGTAGCTCTTACGTCTAGTTACTTTGGTATATTGGCAGAATGATAGCTTCAGTGACTGTTCACAGTAATGAGGTAATTCTGTCTATATGGCTGTTTTCCCTATATTTCTAGATGATATTTCTTCCTCTCTGTTGTTGAGCATGTTTGTTCAATGCCATACACTATCAGGGGAACAAGTTTTAGCCCAGTTTGCTGGCTCTTCAGGCTGCCTTGCACAGTCCTGTTAAAACATTGAGACCTGCCTTGCACAGTCCTGTTAAAACATTGAGACCTGCCTTGACTGGAGGATAGTCCCAGTCCGAAATGATCCTCAGTGCTTTCACCCTGTCACCTGAGAAGGTGCTATCACATTAGGACTTGCTGTCTTTGGGGGGAACGAGGGCACAGGCAAATCTTCAGGCTACATTCACTTATACTAAGAATTGAGTTAAAATGCGAACAGGATAGATTTCTCTGCACCAATTGCTGTTCCAGCAGCAGAGAGCTCTGTGCAGACTTTGGCTGCCTGCTGAGATACATAATTTATGCAACTATGTCCCAATAGACTTCTGCCCTAAAATATACCTTCTTCATTTCATTCTTTTCATCGTTATGCCACCTAACATGAAAGTAGAAAGGACAAGAGCCACTTTTTTTAGGACACTTCTTATTGCAGATTTGAAACTCTTAGTGGCCCTCGTAAGTTAGTACACATCTAAATACACAATCAGACCATCATATTCTGAGTATCCCCGGAACAGCTGGTGTCTTGGCTGCTAAAGGCTAATCTTCGTTTAAGATACTCTCATTGCAACCGAATATAGTGAAAAGGTATGACTCTCAAACCCCTTGCTGCTCAAAATTTTTTGTTGCTATGCCTGCTATTATACTATTTTTTTCTAAGACTGGAAAGCTTAAAAGATGAATGAGGTCTCAAAATTAAAATGCAACATATAGCTTTATGTAAATTAGATTTTTATTTCCTCCTGATAGCACTAAAGTTAAAAATTATTAACCTTTTATGTCTAATTCCTTTCTGTGCATTTCCAAATCTGTATTATTTCTTATGGATGTTTGTTTAATAAAGCATGAAATTCCTGTAGCTCCTTCAGCTTTGATGATGCTTAGTTATTCTTGTTACCTCAAACTCAAATAATAATAAAAAATATAAACCTTTTTTAAAATACAAATAATCAAATACCTCTAGTAATCCATCAAAACAAATTTATACATAACAATTTTATTTAAGTAGCACTTTGACTACTACTTCCTTTTATGGATGTTTCCTCAGGATGCATTCTTATATTAGTATTTCCTACGCTTATAGGTTAGATCTAGTATGTGTATTCAATGTTTCTTAATTCCTTTTTAGCGCTCCTATTTTTATTTTTTCTCTATCTTTTAACTAAATGTTTCAAATAGAACTTGTAAATATTTGTGATGCTTCTACAAGTTTTTAATCAAAAGTATTTGCCAAATTTAGTGAATAGTTTCAGTTGCCTCATCATTATTTCTCTTTGATAAATTCATTATTCACAAAAAAAAAAAAAGATGTTTCCAAGTTGTTCACAAAGATTACTTTGTAGATAATATTAGAGAAATGCAGAGAATGGTTTGGGTGAACTTGGTAATTCTGAATGTTAATTATTAAGGGAACATAAATACCAGAATTGTTTCAATGGGCAATATGTAAAATGAATCTCTAGTTTACAGTGAGAAAATAATAGCAGTATTATTTCACCGCGAAAGAAAATTCCACTGTAGGAAATGAGAAATCATGCAGACAAACGATAAGTTGATGCAGGAATGCTTTACTGTAAAGCAATGATGAGGCTGAATACATTCTGAAATATTTCTTTCTTTTTTCTTAATTGAATGTTGTGGTTACTGTTTCACAGTTGATACCACGGAAAAGACTGTGCAGACTGTATCTGTGTATAATTTGGAAATGCAAGTATCTACCATTTAATTTTCAGGCTTGAAAATGTGAGGAAAAAAATATTTTTTCATGTGTCTCCTAAAGGAATGGGGTTTCCCACTGGTTACATACAGGGTTATGATGGCAACTTGAAAAACAAAATTAATTTTAAGGTGATTAACAAATGTTGTACAACTTGTTTCCCACTTCATGATATGTGGACTGATTGTAAACTAGAAAGAAAAACAAACCATGGCTGTAATTTCCAGCAGAGTACAGTTTGTCCACTTTCTTCTGCATTTAGGTCAACAGGATCTGACAAATGTAGAGCAAAAAAGGCAAATGATTGCCTTTCAGTCCCACCTCAAAACTAGCCAGTGTCTGAAACATACTCTGCTACTCTATTAGCATTTATAGGTCTTCTTGCAATATTTAGCATTATAATAGCTTTGTTTGGATGGTCAGCTCTGGAATTTTATCATAGCACTTGTGAAAAGATCTCAGTTAACAGCTCTGTGCATTGAAGTTTTCTCTTAATTGGTCTACTGAACATTTGAAGTGGTTGGTGTGCTGTCTTCACATGTTGGAACTGCCACCCTTTGGAACTGCCTGGGGGAACAGGAGGAAGAATCTCATTTCTCTGCCTGTAGCATCGCTGGGATTAAAGGTACTGCTAGTCACCATTGTGTAAAAAATCTTCAGTATACATAAAAGGAGAGTACAGCACTAAAGCAAAAGGTACCAGAAATGGTGCATGCCTTGGCAAACGTGTTTTTAAATTAAAGCAGTTTGGCTTCAGTGTGAACAGGAGTAAATTACAGTACAAGACTCCTACAAGAATGTTGTAGTTAGCAGAAAAGTATTTATACATGGGTTTTGGGGTTTTTACTACTTTAAGAAGCCAGCGAATTTGAAAGTGCCATTGCACTGTGCTTCCACAGAAAATCCAGGAAGGGATCAAAGTTTGTGTGTTTGCATTTCCAGCTGGCTCTTCTCTGTCCCTGAGCTGCTGATGAGCTAAAATTAGAATGTCAGGATGGGTTGCTGGGAACTAATCACTGAAACTATGGTTCTATGCTTTTAGCTCTGACTGATATATATACTTTGAATCATGATGTGTCTTGGTTTTTTTGTCATGTCTTTGCTGTGAGTTAGCAGAAACTGAGGAAAGACTATGGGTTTTCTGTTTGTCACACGAATGCTAAAAAGCTGCCTGCCTTTGAATTTCTGGAAGGCACATAATGTAATAAGTATATAATTCTCTTTTCTACATAACTACAAGCTTAGTTGAAATTGTGTGTTCATCCTTGCTTTGAAACTTGGAGGGTGTGGAGGAGTAGTAGAGGCAAATTTCAGAATGAGGGCAAAACTACTGATAATCATGAAAATTAAAAGTGGGGCATTATTAATGTATGGTCTCCAGGAGTATGTATGAATATGGAATCTATTAATGGTATTGGAAACAAAACTGTTACCACTGCATAAATAATTTATGCAGTTTAGCAGTGAGCTTTTCATTTCTGATACCTGTGTGTTGTTTGAGAGTTACTAAGCCTGTATCTCTCATACAAATCCCAAAGTAACAGAGGCGCCGCAGAGTTCAGAGTAGAGCTTCCAGAAGCTTAAACAATGTCAAACTTCACTGATGCCCTTTCCAGTCATGTGGATCCTTCTAGCTTTGCTTCTGGATACAAGTCAAATAAAAGTGCCTGTAGAAGTAATGCAAAAATACATTACCAGTGTTTGGTTTTAATTCTCCTTGTGACCTAGACAGCTTATGAACAAATTTGGAAGCCTAATTGAAATAATGCATTGAAAGCTGTCAGTAGATTAGAATAGAGTGAAGGGGTAGTGACACTTCTTTGATTCAAACTCAAAGCAAGTTGGGAATTAGAGTGAAAAATAAAATGCTCTCTTTATTTGATGGTTCCCAGGAACTGAAATGAGCACACAGTGGAAACATTTGGAGAAGTCTCAGTTTTCCATTCCTTCTTCTTGTGTATTGCAGACACTATTATACGAGAACTGCAGGTAATATTGGCTATAGGAAACAAATGGCTGATGGTTTTCCAAGCTAGCGGCAGAGCATTCTTTATGCTGCTGCTGGCTGGCAAAGAAGACCAGGGAGTTTTTAATAACTTACGGAGATAGCACTGTTTTGATTTAAAATCAGCACAGGGTATGCCATTCCCTGCTTATCTACAACAAGCATCTGTTTTAAGATTGCAGTACTTTCTATAGAGCTGCAAAAATGTGTTGACATGTTGTAAGTTAAAAGGAGATAGAGCTCACAGTGTGCTCATACAGGATGCTGCTCCCACCAAAACCAAAGCTTGCTGTGACTTCATATACATGAAGGATTCAGTCCCAGCTTCCGAAACAAATATGAAGAGACAAGGGAGACAATACAAGGGCTGTAGAATAGCCAAGCGCTGAATCAAGTCTCTAAGAACAAGGAGTCAACCTCTGACTCCGGGCAGCCAGCTGTTTGCCTGGAGGTAAGCAGTTCTTACCTGGGTGAAAGCCAACAGACCCTTCTCCCATGGTATCCCTTTTGAGGAAAAGGAAATGCGGAGGTCAGACTTCAGTCGTGTGGCCTCCATAGTGAAGTGAAAGCAGGCGCATTGTGATGCAATTTGTTTTGCTGTGGGAGAAAGTGTACAAACTAAGACTCCCCACCAACCACCAATCTCTTGAGATTGTCCCCTGTACATGTCTGTCTTCACACTGTTTCCTCGAAAAAAATTATTCCTTATTATCAACATAATATATGAGGAAATGCACACGTGTACAATTTCCTATATGCTGAGGAAGAAAATGTTCATTTTGTTCTCTGTAGTATTCAAGATCAACAATCTTCTTCAACTGCAGGTATAAATACTAATTAAGGTTTTTCACTTTCTAATACTAGTTAGGACCTTCGATGCTTACCTTTCTACAGATGTATTGGAATGCAGTTTGTGTTTCTCTTGTGATACTGTAACAGAGTTAAGGCTTTTCATTGGCTAAAAGTAATCTTGAGGAAAAGGAGGGGTTGTTTTCTTATTCTTAAAACCACAGGGTAAATTTAATAGCAATTAAAAGCCTGGTGAATCATCTGTATTATTCATTTAGAAATATCCACTGTGTTACAGTTCTATATCCCACCAGCTCTATATTTTACACTTCTGTTTTTGTGACCTTGAATACCAAGAGAACAACTGTGAGTGCAGGGAAAATTTCTCGGAGAAACCACGTTCACCTCTTTTGAAGGGTTGTAGGAATGTTGGAGGGATTAAGCAGTGCCTTTCAATCAATGCAGAAATAATTGTATTGTGTGATTTAAGAACATCTGCGGAGATGGTTTTGTAGGAGGTAAAGGTAAGCAGTAATGTGTCCTTTGTTAAGAGACTGTAATTTACACAAATGGGTTTCAGTGTGATTAGTTTAAATAGGGGGGTGCTAGCAGATACTACATGTCAGTTGCAATATATTACATAAATATGCATAGTACAGAGATATAATAGAAATGAAGTCTTCCATATTTTTCTTGCTTTGGTCTTAATGTTTAAAGATACTGAAAGTAAATTCCCTCAAAAATGCATTGTAACCTTTGTCCAGCTCACAATTGAGCAATTTGTCCTCCTCCCAGCCAGGCCTAGATGAGCTCCCTAGTTATGCTATTTATTCCATGTGAGCCTTAAGATTCTCTTGTCTCTTTCCTCCTGTGACTGAGGGCCTATGAAGACTGATGTGAATTGAAGAAGAACTGGTGTAGTACCTGCTGGTAGCTTGGCAGGGTGCTGCTGAGGAATCTGTGTCGGGCATCAGTGTTACACCCAGGAACTCCCTTTGCTTGTGATTTCCCTTTTGTTGCAGTTGGAAGTAATGGATGCTTCTCAGGTTTCAGTGCCTCCAATGTGGCACGTCTGACCTCCTCTGAAGAGTGAGTGAATGACTATTAAGAGAGAAGGTTATGGTTGATGGTAGCTGCTAAAGTGGCTTTCTTAGAGATTGTGGCCCCAGTCATAGTTTCTGAAAAAAAATTAAGTATCCTTGTTACTTTCCTCTACAACAAACACGACCTTCTTTCCTTCATAATTGATGAAGACAGACATAACTGAGAGAGATTAACATATTTATTGACTGAAGTGACAGAAATTTTGGGGGAAAAAATGTTGTGAATAACATTCCTTTATTACTTTCTTGACTAAATGTCTACGTAAGAAAAAACCTTGACTTTTTTCAGGCTTGAAAAATAGCAGGTGCTCTTACTGAGGCTGACACAAATCTTCTGTAAGACTTGCATATTCTGATAAAGTAATACAGATGTGAGAAAAGCAGACTGTGTCCATCAGCAAGATGACAGAAAAGGGGGCCTTCCCACTGTTAAGTTCACAGTGTTTGGCTCCTTGAGGTTCATTTAATACAAATTTGGGGGTTCCACAGTCCTGATGTCTGACGTGACTAATTGTATAAAGTTTTAAGCCACTTAGTATATGGAATGGCAAAGCTCTTACAAAAGAATGACCAGCAATATATAAACCCCATCTTAATTATTGCTTGAATCAAAACCACTTGCATGTAAGCATTAGCTGGCTAATACAGCAAATTGCTGCTCCCTGTAAGCGTTAAACCAACCCTAGGAAATCTTGCCTTGTTATGAAATTTTGTGATTTATATTGGCTATTAAGAAATATTAAAAATCTCCAACTACGCAGAAGTGCACTATAGCTAGAGGGGATCTGGAGATGCTCATATTGTGAAATGATCCCTTATGAGAAAAGCTCTTCTTTACTTGACAGTTGCATTATTCACCCTATGATATGCTTCCAGAATATTTCAAGTTGTGGATTAGTTGCACTGTTTTAATTACTAAATGCAGGCTTTTTTAATCAACCATGCTTCTAATGCCTGAAGAATTTGCCTGATCCTCTGGTAAATGTTAAGTCTTTGTTAGTGAGAGGCATTTGAAGAATAGCTCTGTAGTCTAATGGCTAAAGAAAATCCATATAAAACAAAGATATATTTTTATTTTTCTAGTTCTGCACATGAAAAAAATGCTGGTGTGCCATAAACTATGTAGCCTTCTGCCATTTTTCTAACCCTTAGGGAATGCAGTGCAGAATGGACACTTGTTCGGTTACTAAAACTTCTTTTCAGCCTTACAAAGACTTGGCTTCCCAACCTGATGAAAACATTCTTAGGAGTTTATATATAGCACGGATTCTTTGAGCAGTATTGTTTGGTGACAATAATAACATTGTTTTAGTTTCTCAAAAGCTCTCTTTACAGCAGTAGCTGAATAGTAGCAAACTAAATGCCACAGTACAGTCCTAAGTGTTGTACCGTGTTCTTCTGCACCCATGAATGCAGAAGATGCAGGTGTTGGTTTCTCTCAGCAAATGTTTATTGTTCCATAATATCCATGGGCATAAAAGTATTACTGTATGAAATACACCTTCACAAAATGGGAATACACCTTCATGATTTGTAAAATAGAGGGAAAGCAGCGATTACTGGAGCAAATTCCCAGCTGGTATCAATTAACTCAGATTTGTTGAAGACTTTCTTTCATCATATACCACCAGATGGTTTAAGGGAAACATTTTGGCACAGTCGTGTTATTCTGGCTCAGGAGTCATCTACCTAGAGAATTTGACAGCCTCTTCAGTGATATGAAGTCAGTGCAGAAGTTGATTGCTTTTTCCCTTGCTTTGTCAGGGTGCTCTCATTTAGAAGTAGACTTCTTTTTAGTGCGGTTTACACAATAGAGTGTTTGAAGTGCTTTTAAGGATTTTCTATTTTTTTTCAACTTCAAACATTAAGCCTAAGCTTCCAGGGTGCCTCTGGGTAGATAAGAGAAGACAGTCCTTGACCTGCTCAAGTAGTTTAACTGTGTATTAGTTTGGTATATGTTTGTGGTAACACAATTCATTCACATAATTCATAAATCAGGAGTTCTCTGCTTTCCAATTTACTGTTTAGCACCCATTCTTGTAAAGCTGCCATTTTCCTTACCCACAGTTGTGAGAAAACCCCATTTTCCAAACCCTAGTTTTATATTATGCTCACAGATGTACTATAGCCTCATGCAATTGATACGCTCCCTTGTGACGTGTTATAATATAATAGGCCAGCTGGTAAAAGTGGAATAATGAAGAAATATAAGTAACTGTTGATGTCAAGATAGAACTGATGTGAATTTTGTGCTCTGGCCAAATCCCAAATTAGAGTAGAAAATAGTTGACTGAGATAGTATTGTTTGAAGCAGCATTCAAAATGTTAGCATCCTGTAGCAATGTGCATAACTCACTAGCTCACTAACTTTCAGAGGAACTGAGGATACTGAGCAAGATTCTTTCCTGAAAACTAATTCAGGGTGAAGTCAGAATGTATGATAAAAGCTACTTTGCAGAAATCCCTCAGCAAGAACAGTGGTGCAGCTTATATCAGGCTCAGCCATACCTTCTCAGAAATCAAATTAAGTTCAAACCTAGGGTCTTGATGATGTGAACACGTTCTTACAATATTGCTCCAGAAACATTCAGCCAAACCATATTGATAAAACTGAGTTACATTTGTTTGTGTTGAAAGATACAGGATGTGCACTGGCTAAAAGTCACTGTAAGATGCTTATCACACTTGACCTCTTGGGAACAGAGCTATAATTGTATGTACAGCTTGTCAAAATTCCTTTTTTATAAATGTTCACTTAAGCACAGAAATATTGGAGTTTCTTGTGCAGGATATCCTTGAAATAAGGAAGAGAGATTTCATTATCTAGAAAAAAATGTTTTCTTAAAAATTTCTAAGAAAAAGAACGATGCTCCACAAAAAGCAGATTCCCCCTTCTCCCATTTGCAAACATTCCAATTTAATTTAAAAAAATCACTATTTGTCTTTGCTTTTGCTTTTCTATGATATCCTGACTTGGAAGACACTAAGTTCTTTGCCTAGCCTAGTGATGATGTTACCAGCACCTGAAGTTAGAGCAGCCCACTACTGCTACCAGACTACTCCTCAGGTACAGGCAGCTGTGCCATGACTTCAAGGAGGCTAGAGGTCTGCCTGAAAATTTTCTTAACCAAGAAGGCCAAAACAGATAAACACAGCAGAATCCTTTTCTCATCTAAGCTGTTGAAATGCAGCTAGATTGTTACTTCTCTTTTTGAGTTCTTAATCTCTTACATCATTGTCTTTGATTAGAGATGTGAAAGCTTTAGTACCTTTTGAAGCAGTTGCAGCTTCTGTCCTTATACCAGAAGATAAAAATATTCTGCTCTTTTTCTATAATTCAGTTCAGTTACAGTAAAATTAGTGCTGAAATTGGGGATTCTGGCTGTCAGGTTGCTAAAAAAAATCTGATAAAATTACATCAGCTATAAGTTTCCTAGAGTCAAAATAAACACGCCTGAATGATAGAAAGTGACACGTTTCCTTTCAAAGGTTTTTCTGGAATTCACCTTCTGTTCACACTGTCTGCCTCACAGCATACACATATCTTCCTGTTCATGCTCTCTGTGGCTCACTTATGCTTTGGTAAAAGTAGTATCTTAAACAGCTTTTTTCATTTGGGTGCTTAACTCTGTGTAGGAACATATGTACCGAATTCTTAAGAAAAATGGTAACGTTTGTATATATTTTTCCTCCTGGCTATCTTGTAAAACAGTTCATTTTTGTTCAGGTTTACATGGCTACCGTTCAAATCATCATGATTCAGATGTCTAAAAATTTCAAAGTGCTAACCATTTCTTAAAACGGACACTAATGATCTACTAATTATACTACTGGTTAAATATATGCCTCTCCTGGACCTGTGAATAATTCATTTTATGTTATATGGCTGGGAAAAGTTNGGGGGGGGGGGAGGGGAGAATGCTGGACTTTATTCTAAATGTTACAAAGTCAAGGGTATAAAATACAATTAAAAATGACATTTTGGTCATAATCTCCCTTTCAGATATGGTACGTAAAAGAAAAGGTATATTTAGTAATGGATCATTTCACAGAAAGTCTTAAAATGTCAGTGCTAACCATATTTTCTATCTTTGCTCTGTGCGTGTAGATAACCACTTGTTCCATTTGCCACCTACATGCTGATAAAGCTTTAAGCTCCCTTCTCCAGGAGAAAGGATAATCCAGTAGTTAGAATCAAATTTGAATTTGATGAGCAGCTTTGCTCTGTACCTATATCTGGTGACCTGCCACTAATCCCTTACTGTCATATGCAAACAAAAAGCAGTAAATGCTGCAATGCTTAGGGCTTTTCTGGTAGTGTCTGCCTTGTGCAGATTTACTAGGTCTAGTTGGGCTTGTGGGACACCTTGCCTAGAGACAAGCACCTTGAAATGTGGGAACATTTAGTCTAGGGAATGAGTCAAACTCAAGTTTGAAGTAAAACACGCAAAATGACTTGCACAGAATCCTCAGTACCAACTGCTAGATCTGCTTTTCTTCCACTGTACTTAGTAGTGTGATTGACTCCTGGCTATGTTTCAGCATCTCGTTTCCCTGACTGTAGGTGCCATCTGCTTGCTAGACCAACCCTGAGATTTCACCTGGAATGGAACATCTAGGTCTCTTTCTGGATAAAATTAGCAGCTACACAGGGTTTGAACAAAGAGCGTTCCACTGGGCAGGAAGGTCCTCTGGTATTGGTCCTCTAACCAGTTTGGTCATCCACTGCCATTCCAGAAAGGATCGTATCAGCACATGACATTCTGCAGTAACATAGAGCAATTAATGCATAGAGAACCTTCAAAAGTTTTTTTAAGATGGCTGAACAGAAGAGGGACCACAAGTGACGTAGAGGAGAGATGGGATCTTTATACCAATGTTGGTCAAGCTATGCCAGATGAGATAGGAGAGTTCATGACTGTGGTGTTGGTCACCTACAAGTTCGTGGAGTGGCTTTGGCTAGAGCAGTTTAAAAACAGTATTGAAACTAAATGTTATCTATACTAAGGTTCAAGGAGAAAACTGCTGTGTCAAGCGTGGGGCAGACAAGTATTATGCATGGCATGAACTGTGTGCTAGAAATGCCTTTGACAGAAACAAAATGGAGGTGTATGGGACAGCTGTGAGACCAGGGTTTGCATTAAGAGATGTACAGTGTGGAATTGACTGGCTGATGCTGGTTGTGGTTGGGCAAAAGCAGTGACAACATGAACTACTCTGGACCCCTTGGCCAGAAGGGGTTACATACTTCAGCTCCTCAGTGATAAAATGAATCACTATCAAGTGTGTTGTGACGTGAATAATCCAGAGGCACTTGGACATCGTAAAAGAGAGTTGTGTATGCAAGTACTGCATACATAGTGGATATTTGATGACCCTTGAGTCAGCAAGGCAAGTGTTTAAATATTCTGCTTAACAAGGATGGATTTAAACAAGAGCATAAGGTCAGAGTCCCCATTTTGTTACTCTTTTCTCCTTGCTTTGCCTCTAACAAATCTGTTGAACTGCATCATTCCGCTAAACACATCAGAACAGTCAAGCCAACGCTTCCTAAAAAAAGCTGGTTGTCATTTCATACTAATTTCCAGACAGGAATGAAGCTAAATTGGTTAGAACTTTTTTTTTTTTTTTTTCAAGGACCATCAGCATTTGGCAAATAAGGATGCATAAAAATAATTGAATATACTATACATTTCACTAGAGCAAGCTTGAATCGTTCCTGTGTTAAATTACATATGTGGATCCCACTGTTTCATCTGAGAACATCTCAGCAGGGATGACTATGGAAATGCAAATTTACACTGCTGCAGAGTCCTTGCAGATTTTACACTGTGTCAATAATTCACTTAAGGATCTTGGAATGGTTTGCTTGCTTTCTTAACGCTTAGCAACTCAAACATTCTGCTCTCCAAATTGGATAAAATTATTTAAATCATAACGGTCTTTTCAATCTGGCTGCCCCTTGCTGCAGGAGGTTCCAGGTTTTCCTGTTTCTCCTTTGTGCAATGTATGAGTATGTCCATCACCTCAACTAGAACATGGACAAAAAAGTTCATTTTTCATATAATGTTTTGGGGTTTTTTTACCAAAACCAGAGCCAACACAGGTTACAATATTGCTGTTCATGCAAAATCCTACCTTTATTCTGCCATCTATAGTTTTTACAACACTTCCTTCAAAATCACTGCAAGCTATGCCAATATAATGACTGGTGAAGCATTCACTGTATGGAGGTGTTAGACATGTTGTTAGACTGACTGATAGAGTTGTTACAAGATAGCCAAGTTTTTGCCTGTGTGAGCTGTTTTACCTTGTCTCACACGAACTGTCACAGCCAGATTGACTTTAAGTCTATGACTTAGCCAAAGCTGGCAAACTCCTAACTGTGTTAATCCTTGTACTAAAAAAAGAAGCATCAAATGTGACCAATGGTTAGCTAAAAGTTGGGGGAGGAATCCCCTGATAACATTGTCTTGCTGCTGCCATTAGAAAAAAAAACAGGTTTTCTGTAAGCATCAAAGGGAATGAAACTTACTTTCCTATTAATTTCTTTGTTGATTGACTTCACAGCCTTAGATGCAAGGTCTTGCTCAAGACTTACGGATGGTCAGATCTCTTAGAGGGACTTCTGATATTGTGGACTTTCTGGTGTCTAATAAACACTGTACTTTTTTCCCTTGTGGGAGGCACAGATAGTCTGACTCTACCCAGCCTTCATGAAACTGCTAGGAACTTAAAGTCTCTGTGACTGTCACCAGTCTGCCATGCTTGCTTGAGCATAATATTGGCAATTGGATGGACAGAGAGGCACAGCACTTTAACAAGTCACATGAGGGGAGGTACCTTACAAACAAGGGTAGAAAACAATGTTGCTTTGTAGCTGGGCTAGCCAAACTCACATTTTGGGACATACCTAATTTTCAGGGGATTGTTAACTTTCTTCCGGTTTACTGTAAGACTGATACATGCCTCTCCATTTACCAAAACTCAATTGAAGAACAAATTCAGGGATCTTAAAATAAAATAAATAAATAAATGAAAAAAATCAGTCATTCTGAACACTAAACTGCATTTGGATGAATTCTCTTAAAATAAATTGGTCTTTTTCTTATGTCAGTTCTCCAACTCTGTTTTTGAGATTTTTTGGCAGTCACAGTGAAATGGACAGCACATTTGTGTGGCAGTGCTGGAGGTGTTTTTAGTGGTACTCCTTGAAATGAGATACTCGTGGGAAATGTGCTTGGAGGCCTGATTTGACTGAAGCATGCCGCTCTGGGCTCCATTAGCTGTGGCCATGTTTTTTCATAGGTCAAGGAACAAGAGGAAGTCTAGTGCGATGGAATTTCTAGCCATCCCAAGAATAGAATGGGTTGGATGTTCTCCAGTCAAACCATTTTATTTATTTATTTATTTTGTCAGAAAATGGTGACTAATCACATCTGGAATGATTTGTAGAGCTCTGTCAGTTTTAGCAAACTGACAGCAAACAGTAAAATTTTCATCGTTTCATGTTCATTTGCCTGGCAGGAGGACGTAGACCCCAGCAACACTCACTTCTTCAGCACCATGGGACTTCTATGGGTTTTTATAGCTCTCAGGAACTCTCAGTCATTTGGAGACCAGAAGCCCAAGAGCCTTTCATCCACTTGGGAGTTTGGCCTATTGTTGTGCAGCTGAGAGCTCATGCTGGGGGCCTCTCTCAGGTCTTTCATGTACACACTGTTGAAATTTTCCAGATGTAAAGTGTTTTGGTTTTTTTTCCTGAAAAAAAATAGCTATTTATATCCATAGAAGTAATTTATAGATACTTTGAATGAAAAAGAGTCAACACACTTCTTTCTTGAATTGACCTAATTTTAAAGTTTTAACAAACCTAAAACCACAGCTAATTCTCAAATGCCAACATTTCATTCCAGAAGAGTATTCCTTCCATGTTTGGGAGAAAGAAGGGTTGAGATGACATTTTCTGGTTTTTGGTTTTTGTTTTTTTTTTTCATGGTGGCTTGTGTGGAAAGCAGGACGAAAGTAAGCCAACCAAAAAGCCTGTGCTGTCTAAAAACTCTACTCTGAACACGTTTGTCAGTGAGCTGGAACACCGATTCATGCTGTCTGCTGCCTCATCCATGGACTTTTGGGCCTTTGGTGTTTCTGACTCACTGTTGTTACCCTACAAGCTGGATATCAAGCAAACGTCTGTCAAGGTCTCCAGTTTTTCTTCAGCATTTTTTAAAAATCACTCATTTTAGCTACTTGGAAACAAAATGTTTGGGAACTTTTGACTTACATGGGAAACTCCTGAAATTATTATTATTATTTTTTTAATTCTAAGGAGGAAGAAAAAAGTCTAGAATTGCCTACAGATAAGAAAAGTCAAATATTAATTCGGTGTTCTCAGGAATATCCTTGCTAGAGGCCACATCACTGCAGCCCTAGGAACAATGGGAGCTGGATAGAATACCTGAGGCAATCCGAAGTGTCCATTTTCTGTGATGTCATTTTACTTTTATCTGGGAACCACAGAGTGCTTATGTCTTGGCAGCTAAAGTCACAATAAGCCCTAGCTGTAATGAAGGTAGGGATGCAAACTTGCCTGCAAATCGTAAGTGTGAGGTTTGAATGCAGTCATCTCTACTGCCAAACCTTGCCCACGTGTGCTGTTCTCACATTGGGTTTTTTTTTTCAGCTGTTACTTCTATTAAGAGATAGCATTGCTTTCAGATACTACAGAAAAGAAAAAGCAGAGCATTTCTGAAATCTCATCTCTGCCACCCCCTACCCAACATCCTGTTGTCACCTTTTCCTTCCATAAATGACTTGGAATAATTAAGAGCTTTTTAACAAATCTGAAATGATCTGTTTATGAGCAAGTGATGCTACAGCTTTTCAATAGTTCTTGTTAGCAGGGGGGCTGTTGATTAGCTGATCACCCACTGTCTCGATCTTGGGAAATGATCCTGGTGAGATTAAAATGACATCAAATATGCTGTTTTCTAAACAACGACCTTTTGGTTTCATGGAAGGAGAGCTGCCTCTCTTGCTGTGCTGCCAAAGCTTTTCTTCTACACTTTCAAATTAGTGTGAGTCATTTTTGCAGAGAGCTGAATATCTGGCTGCTAGCGAGGCTGCAGGTGTCGGGTGTTATTCCCAAAGTCCTCTTCACATTCCATGCTTGCTGTTGAGTTCCCCCAGCTAGGTTGAAACCTGCATTCAAACCTTGCTAGGCCTTTTTTGCAGGGAGGCACTGATCCTGGTCGTGTTCAATAACTTCTGACACTAAAGGTGTCTGCATGTTCTCTTTGAAGCAACTATAAGCTTGAAGAGAGACACCATAGTTTACATTAGACCAGCTGGAACACTTGGAGAACACAGATAAGTCTTCACACAAGCAAACCTTTCTTCTGGTCTGAGGGAGAAGCAGCAGGCAGGCTCACACTAACCAATAATGCTTAGCCATCATAGCTACAAAAAAGGCCCCTACTATTGTATTGTAATGTTTTCTGTGAAAGTGCCAGAGAAATAAAAATAGAAGACAGGGGGAGGAGGGGGGTTGTACTTCCAATTTTTAATATTCTGCATGAGAAACAGTTCCTCAAGCTGAAATAATTTTGTTTGGCATTTTTCCTGGACTTTTACTTACACAAATCTGACTCAGAGTGAATAAGATCGCTTAACAGGGTCACAAAAGCATTTATCAGCAGGTATCTCTAAGATTGACGCCTTCTCTTCCTCCTTGTTTCAGTTGCCAGGCCATAGTCCCTCAGCCCTGCAGAGCTCCATTTTCCTTTCAGCCTGAAAACTGGTTCTCTGGTATCTATTCAAATTCATAATAATGCCTTTATGTTTCCAAAATATTAGGACCAAGCATGAGACTTTTCAGTTTGTAATTAAGAACAAAATCTATTAGGCAAGCAAGGAAGCAAGAATTTATCATTTAAAACCCAAATTGGAAACAGTGGGTATAAAAAGCTGCTTGAAACTGTATCCTGCACTAAAAGGAAAATCAAGCCTGTCATTTACTCACTGGAATTTACTTTTTCTCTCATGCAAGAAGTGGGATTCAATACCTAGGTCACATTAATTATGACTTAACTTCAGCCATCTTAAGGCTTGCCCCTTAATCTATATGAATTATCCTAGCTCTGTCTGGAGAGAGGAACAGAGGCAGGCAGTTCATGAGAGTAATTCAACCTTCTTAAGAGGGGATGAATAGTCCTGTGTGACTGTTTTGGATTGCTTTTCTTCAAGATGGCTGAAGTTAGGCAAGATGAGCTCCATTTCAAAGTGAAACCCTGGATTTTCCCCCGTCCCCCCTTCCTACTAATTGATCTGCTTTTCTCAGAACGAATAAAGGGAAAAAAGTGGATATAGAATCAGTTGTCAGGATCCCTGCAGGATGGTGCCTCTTACATAATTTTTTTTAAAAGTAAAAGAAAAAAAAACCTGCAGTGATATTGTCCAATCTATAAAGAGTTCTCTACATTTGGAAGAAATAAAATGCAAAGCATTTATCCTGTTATTGCAAAGAGCCCTAGAGGTGCCATAATCAACACTTTACATAGCCAAAGCAGCATTTTAGGATGGGCTGTAAAGCAGAGCCAGACTCATCGTCTATTTAATCCTGTGTCTGTGGTAACTTTGACAAAGAAGGGAAAGTACGAGTAGTTGTTCCACAAGGAGGTTTGAATAGTTTAATCCTAGGAATAGTAGTGGTAAAGGTAATACAGCTGGAGCAATTATATTTTATTTAAAGCCTAGAAGACTGTGAATATTCTTTATGCTGACAGAACCAGTGGGGCACAGGGAACCTTGTATTTTGCAGAATCAGCCCCTTATTTACAGTTCTAGTTTATAAAGGAAATTATATGAGATAAATTTATTCTTCAAGGCCAGGGAAAAATGACCAGAACAGTCTGCTTTGAGAGGGGTCATTGAGAGCTCAGAAATATTTACCATGGTGTGGCCTGGTCCTAAAGTGAGCTGGGGAGCAGTGGCTCTTTAGACTGTATGGAGACCCCCTGTGCAGAATCCCCAGATGGAGTACTGTCCAATGCAGATCACATTGCTGCCTAGCCACAAGTCTCTGCAACCTCTAGTGGAGAAAAATGCAGTCTGGCAGATCCCTTCAAACAACCCTTCCCGTCAGCCTTTATCAGAACTAGGAGTGACTCATTTCAGTACTCACAGTAGAGCCTACTCTGCTTCTCACAGGTATCTAACCAATTTCTAGGAGCCTCAAAGCCCACAGAAGTAATTTCTGGGCAAACCTTAATCTGGGTATTTTGAAACAGGTGTTATTCCCCAAAATAAAGATGCTATTTCTCATTGGCTATTCTACTCCACCTTTGTATTTCTCTTTTCCTTATAAAAGACTGTAACTGCAATAATTAAATTTAGGATTTTAAGAATAAATTTACCTTAAGTCACTTCTACAAATGCAAAGTCATTAGACTTTGGCTTTTGCTTTAGATTTTGCCAGGAAGCCACTTCTCCTTACAGTCATCTCCATTTAGCCAAAAAGAAAACTGTCATATAGAAATACTATGCAGCTCGATAGAGTGATTGGACCATTTATCAGTTTGGGGAAAATGTCATCTTCAGTGATTACCTCATGCCACTCTATTCACTCTAATGGATTTGGTGTGAAAAGAAATGGAGCTGATAGAAGCTCAACCTATGTTTCCAAGCCAAGATTACAGGCAACAAATCCAAAGCATGCTGATTTAATATATGCTGATAAAGCCAATGTCTTCAGAAAATTCAGAAAAACTCAGTAGTGTGCTTAAGTGAGCAGAACTAGTAGGCCAGTGTGTGCATGGTTTGGTACAAACGATTGCACCTTGTACTGGCAAAGCATTATTAGTAGGACTAAGAAGTCCAAATTCTGTTAAATAAACATTAGTGTTTGTTACACCCAGTCATTGTTCAGCAACAACAATGGAAGGCAAATGTTATCCCCTGACATGCTCATTACTAGTCTTGTTACATTTCAAGCACTCTGATCCTACGAAACATGCACACAAACCTAGTTGCAAGCATCTCGGTAGTCACGGGGAATTATTAGCTCCATTGCATTTTCTTCAAATGGATAATCAAGTCTAAACTTGCAGCTTCTTTACTCTCTGATACCTGCACCTAACTAAGGTTCTGAGTGCCTTTGTCTGCAAAGGTAAACTACATCCAGAAGGCCATTCACTGAATGCAGGTGGTGAATGTGCTCCTAATTGCAGGCCCTCACTTAAATCCCTGTCATTTCGGGAAGATGTCAAAAGCCAATTACATGCAGTCAAGAAGCAAATCTGATTGTGCCTGAAGTAAGTGTGGAAAGCACAATGAAATACCATCAGTGTATGGGACATGCCCTTGAAATTTCTCATCCAGAAACATGGTCTGGTCTGTTTCTGAAGAGGGGAATAGTGCTGCAAATCAAAGCTGCAAACCTACAGGGCTAAAAGAAGCATTTAAACTGCTGTGTGGCCTGAAAAGCATTTGGGAAAAAATGAAATAGGAAGGCACTGCTCAGGGATGCCTTAGTGTTAAGTTTGAAGTTTTACAATTGTAAAGGGAAGGAAAATAGACTTTGTAAATCTCTTTACTATTATGGGAACACATGGAAGAAGAGGTCATTTATCTGGAAGCTGGCCATTTGAAAGTTATTCTGATCTGTGTCTTCTCATTTGAACTTTACTCCATGAAAGGCATGAAGTTAGCTTCCTAAATTAAAGACGCTTATTGAGTCTTTAAAGGCTCTAAAAAGCTGATGCCACTGGTCCTGTTCACTGGTAGATCTGTTGTTACATAATCATCATAGAGACAGAAAAATTAATTAGGAGGGGACCCTTGGAAGTCAACTGATTACTGCTCAAAGAAAGCTAATGAAAAAGTTCAGAATTTCTAACTTCAAAATCTGCGCTGGCAGTGGCGTAAACCATGGTCTTTGATTTCAGTCACTGTGGTTAGTGTAGAGGCTGGGGAAAGAAAGTGAGATTTTAAACCACCCCTTTGATTTTCCTGTATTTTTGTGCTCTTAGGTCTGCCTGGCTCCCACTGTAAACTGAGACCTCTCTAAAGTATGTTTTGTTAATGTGCCGTGAGAAAGAAAATACAGTTTTAGCATTCCCTAGTCTGCCTGTGTCTTGTGTTCCTGTTTTAGAGAAGTGCCATTACAATGGAAGCTGAGAGAAGAGCTGGAATAGGGTCATTCCCACAACCTGTGCTGATGGGGAAGGCTCCTTCACGTACTCCCACAGTACATTTCAGGCTGATCAAATGTAAACCTTTCTTATGCCTTTTGCTGTACCCAGAGAGATAGTACAAAGGACCCACATATTTATGTTTCAAATAACCATGTTTGCTAATATACAGGGCCCAGCTGCTTACAAAACTCTGCTATCTGGAGGGAGTTGTGATCTAGGCACATCTGCTGGATTTCAAACTGGCACTTTATGTATCTCTCAGGAAACTAATAAGAGGCATGTAAAAAAATGAGATATATTTTCCAGTTCGGATTTTCCCTGTAATTAGAAATAATTCAAGTCCTCTTTTTCTATTTCAGTAATTTAAAATGGAAAAACTCATCATAAGCAAAAGGCAAGCGATTTTCAATCTACATGTGAGACACCATTTATCATTAGGAGCTATAAGAGCATGACCATTAATTTTTTTCCCAAGTCTTTCATATCTTATATTTTTTAACTCAGTTTTGTATTACGTTTTTGAATGATAAAGTGTTCAATTCACTGCTTAGGGATTGTTCTCAAACTCTTTAATATAAACCACATCCATACAATATTGAAGTATCTGACTTAAATTAAATCTACAGAAGAAAGGATATTCAAAGTTCTCTGTTTTTATGAGTGTATCATTCATCTTCATCTGTCATGTCAGTGTCTCTTTGTACTGTAAGACTCTGCACTTGTCCATTCTAAATTGCTCAGATATCCTTGAAAAACTAGAAAAAAATCAGAAGCAGTGAGCATTTTGTCATCAACTTCATGTAGCCTAGAATTCAACTTTTAATGCAAGGAGTGCTACTTACATAGAAGTCCCTGCTCAGTCACTGCAGGAAATTAAATATCAGGTGTGAGAGACTGTGGAAAAGATGCTCACCGTAGTTACGCAAGTGTTAATCAAAACTCAGCTCCACGGATTTAAATGGAGGTGCACCAAGGTTGATCAGCTGCCAGACAAGAACTGGGTTCATTAAGTGCTAAGGGAGTGACTTCCACCAATTTTCCAGACGTTGCATTTTTCCTCTATCATTGCAGGGTGAATGGGAAGCTATAAGCAGCAGTAAATAACAGAAGAGGATATGATAAAGTGGAGGGTGACGGGGGGAAGGTTAACTGTAGCCTTCCTGTGAGCTGTTTTCCTGCTATGTACTGCTTTCCCCTGAAGTTGGTTTGCCAGCCCACAGAATGTCAAGCTGTTGCAAGACATGCTGCTTTAGCACATCTGTCATTCTCCAACCAGTGTTTACTTGATGCGCTGTGTACATGCAACCTGTCTTGTGTGTACTATCTAAGAAGGCACATATATAAGCATATGAACCTGAAGTGTTGTTCATGGAGGCTTTCAGCAGTCTGGCACCTTTGGAAACACAGTGAAAAAATCTGATATCTGCGCAGCAAATTGTGTAGGAATTTGCTCCTGAAAAAAAAACACTTTTGGTACTAGAGTTTCAGTTGTAAAATTTGTCCATGATCAAAAGTAGGCTTGTTATGGTCTCTGCTACTTGGAGTAGTTGCACAGCATATAAGCTCTAGAGAACATTTACATGCTTCTGAGGACGTTTAGAAACAGTTTGTCAGAAAAAAAATCTAATCCAGTGTAACTCATCACTAGCAACCTGGGTAGTTTTTAGACCTTAAATACTTCTTCTCTTTCTTAAAATGCAAAGACTTGAGTTCATGATGTATTCTCTTGTGGAGAAATGCTATCAAGCATAGGTCATACTAACTCAGCCATAGTTATAGAAGCACACATAGATATACAACAACAGTATCCTTAAAAATTGATGTCTCTTATGAGCCTTTTTAAATGAATTTGTTGCTATTTATTATAGGGACTGTATTTATTAGGACATTTTATCAAGAGTTTTGGACTTTTAGTTAAATCAAATAAAAAGATATGACTTTCTAACTTATTTGTGCTGCTGTAATTCCATGGCTTTTAGTGTTTCTGCAGTCAGTCTAATACAGAGGAGAATTTGACTCTTTTTATTTATGTCCCTAATGAAGTTAATATGAAATTTATTGTCATTTCCCTAATTCCCAGATGAGCTGTCATGAGAAAATAAGTTCAGGGCAATACTGTTCGGTCATGGCATACTTAGGAAACCCCAAGTCTTGGATTCCAAATGAAATAATCAGTAACCAGAGGTGACTTTTTGTGTCCCTGATCTCACACTGTCCTGCAGTGGGTACATGTAGGCTTTTAACGTTCTGGTCTGGTCACCTGCAGCTCCACTCTCTGTTACCAGCCTCCAAGACTCCAAACCTCCAGCAAGCAAAAATGTCCGAATGCAGAATTGTGTCCTTGCTGCCCAGCTGGGGAAAGTTCTGCTTGGCTTTACCATCTGCCTCCACACAGCACTTCTAGGAACACCATGCAGTGGGGTGACTAAGGGGTGAAACACTCTTCTGGGAAGAGTTAGCACAAAATACAAGTAACCTGAAAAGAATGAACTCACTGTGTGGTTGAGGGGGGTGTGCATACATGAAATTCAAACCAAATGCCTTACAGAATTAAGACTGGTTTGCAGGGAGACCTCCTGTGTTAAGATGGGAAACTGATCATGTTCTGTGAACAGAAAGAGATGAAAAAATAATTTTGGGGACCCTACAGGTTTGTAGCCACCTGGGAACTTGGGCATGTTTGAAGCTTCCGACACATAAGCAGCCACGTTGAAGTCAGTGCCTGTGATTAAACCCCTTCCTGAATAGGACCTGGTTGTGAATTACTGGCTTAGCTCTAATTCTTGCCACATGGGACTCTCTTAAATCTAAATTCGTTCATTAATGTTTATAAGGCACACTGAGATCTTCCAACATGTATGGCACTATTGAAATGTAAATTGTCTTTATAACTTACGCTTGCAAAACCAGCTGAAGATGGATTTACTTTATGTGGCAGACAGTAATGGCTCACTTGGAACAGTTACACATTCTATTGGGTAAATAACAGGAGTGTTATAAATTGTAGCAGTGATATGTTTACGTAATAGATGGTAACCACTCCAGAGGAGCCATAACAGTCAGCCTAATAATATGCATTTTGAAAATGATGTAAATATATGTATATGTGAGGAAGCAAAATAGCTGCAGGAGATAGAGAGCTGACAGTTCCTGGTAAATACTGCATGTTTTCAGTGCTGTGTTTTGGTGGTTTTATGCAAACATGTCCATCCAGTGGCTTAACATGAGAGCTGGGCAGAAAAAGCCCAGCATTTTCTGGGGCTGTCACTAATGTATACACCAGCGTTAGTAAATGCACTATATAGGGGGTAAACAGTGAACCGCTGAGTTTGCAAGTCAGGCAGTGCTGCTAAAAGCTTTCAGGTGTGTTTGTTCCCCGGGACAACTCCCTCCATCTTCTCATTCCCCTTTTGGCTGTGTACCTTCACTTAAGCTTCCTCCCACACTTTAAAAAATGCAGCCACTTCGTTTCTGCCGAGCACATGGCCCGTCCTCCATCTGCACAGTGTCTCAGGAGAAAAAAGTCCTCCCAGCTTTGTTCTCTGACTCTGTAGAATTTACCTGGCTGTTTCTACCTTATCAAGCCTTAATTTTTAATGTTCTGGGTAGCCAAGTTCTGGTAAGGAATGCTGTTGTATGAAACAGTATGAAAGTATATCTTCCATATACCATAGCCACACTGTTAATGGTTGTACTCACTGCGTGTGAGGGAAAATAATGCGGTAGCATTAACTGTAAGAGTGAAACCAAATTCTTGACTGGAGCTGTTCTGCGGGTGTTTGTGAAACATTTTTGCAGCAAAAGCAAAAATGCCTTTTTTTGACCAAAGGATTTTTTTTCATGGGAAAAGCATATTTTGGTCAAAATCATTCATTTTGGAAAGAAAAAAAGGAGGGGGGCATAGAAAAAAGGCATCAGTTTACTTTCTAAATTTTTTTTTTAAATTAAGAGAAAAATCGTGATATAATTTTGTTTTCAAAATATGCTGTCAAAAATGGTCATATCTATCTGCTTTATTCCATATCTGGTTTGATGCACTTACTGTTACAAAGTTCATATAAGAGCTTTCCCCATATTTCTTCCATCATTTTGAGAAAAATACCTAAACAGTACCACTCTCTTTGGTTTCCTCATCTGTTAAAAAAAATCCTCAAATAACTTTTTAATTATTAAGAATAAGCTAACAACGCTTCAAAACTTACTTTTAGCATTGAAACTATTTTTAGTACCATAAAATAACAAGTCTAATGATAGGAAAATTTGTCAACAAGGAGCTCCATTAACCCCTGTGCTGTGGTGGCTGTATGACAGTAAAGAACACTATTTTTACATCTCCTGTACAGTAAGAATCATACTGCTCTTCCCATATTTATCTGTTTTCCATTTCTCTCTACATCTGTGCAATTTGGGCCCCCATGACAGAAAGGGTTTTCTGTCAGGCAAGTTGCGTGGGAGTCCAGAAATCGAGCTGCCTTTTCAAGTCTGAGCCACACTCCGCAGGGACGCAGCCTGGAGTGGTGGCTGCTGAGCCACATGAGTCTCTTGGTGTGCGCCAACCCTTCAGCAGACCCCACGCTGCGAGAGGCATGGCAAAAAGCCCTGTCACGTGTGGAGGAGTCCTTTTCTCCTCCTTGCCCCTAGCTGGCACAGAGAATGCGATTCCTCCCCTTGTGTCATCTGGGGAGACACGTGAGGAGAAGGAAGTCTGAGGGAGCTGGAGAAAGGCGCTTTTGAAGTGCAGTCCATGGACAAACTGGGATCAGTTTGGCAATTGTGGTTAGCACTAAAAATCAAAATTTTTTCTTGGGGACTGGACTAGGGAGAGGGCTTCACTCCCCCAGAGCTCTTGTATATCCAGTTTACTCATTAGGTATCTCCCTTTGCCAGGGTATGAACCTGGACTGCAGTTTTAATACCGCCTTGCAGCTTAGCCCCAGAATATGTTGCTTGCCCCCTCCTCTCGGCTGTGAGGGTCTCTAGTCTCCTCCTCTACATCTATAGTGGGAAACCAAGCAAAAGTCAGGAATGGAAAGGTCTGGGCAGAAGTCCTGTGTCAAAGCTGAGAGAGAGGAGCAGCTTTGGAGATGATACGACTTTTCATGTTCCTAATAAAGATTGTTTAGAGTTAGAATAAAACTTATTGTAGAGTTTCGATTTGATTTTTTTAAATTATTGGCCTTCAGTAGTGCCTAGGACCTAAACAGATTTCTACTATTACCTATTTCAGATGTCTGGTTTAAAATCTTTTACAATTCTTCGATCAAAATTTATCTACATTTTTATAAAGATTTTGCTTCCTTGAGGATTCTCTCACCAAACTACAAGTAATGTCTCGGTGTTAGAGCACATGGTGGATCCAGAGGTTTACAGTCAATTAGATGAAACCTAGGGGAGGAGGAGAGTTTGGATTTCATTCTTATCTGTGTGTGCAGCAACTGGGTTAGGATGAGGACACACTCAAAAGATTGATTTTCTTTTCCTGTAAATACAATGGAGGGATGAGTCTTTTCAACTACAGAAAAACCACACCCTGCCATAACAGGGTCCCACCCTGTCTCTGCTCAATCCTTTTGATAAAAACCCCATGTTATGGGCAATACAGGTTAGTTTTAGATGAAGGAAGCAAGCTGGAGAGGTAAGAATGGAGGGGTCTGTGACTTAGAATTCTGTCTAGTCTAGTTATCTAGGAAAATATCTAGGGACCGCACCTCGTCTTACCCCACAAGTTGCTAAGAGCTCTGTTTCTCATCATTTTTCAGTCCAGCTGTGGGAGTGGGACAGTTTCACTTTTCATATGAAATGGTCTTAGCTCTTCCCATGCACATGATTTTAACTGAAATGTGGTATTTACAGTATATCCTTTTCTTTTTTATTTTGCAACATTAACCGTCATTAAAAAAGAGAGTTACAGGAAATAGTAGGGGAAAAGGCAAAAGTACATGAGTTTCCACCAGCAAGACACTGGAAATGTGAGAGACACACAGACCAGAAAGGAAAAAAGAAACTACCAAGTAAACCCAGCTGACATGGGTTGACATTATTCTTCCTAAAATCAAAATGTCACGGTGGCAGTGAGGAGCAAGATGTATAGTGCAATATTTTAACTGGGCTGATTTGTGGTAGACTCACAGAGTAGCAGAGAGACAACCCCAGTGACAAGTAAATTTTAATCAAGATGCAGCTCTTTCTCCTAAAGAATATATCATTAGCCCAAAAAGTGACTTTTGCTTTCTTTTTCTTATTCAAGCAGTAGGAGAAGCTGGATGGGAGAAATGAGTCAATCCATAAAGTAGGCCATGTTCTTACAATTTGGATTTTGGACAACATATTTGGGGGTGTTAATTGGGACATAAACCATTAGAGTTTTTTCCTGTAATTCCTTTAAGATCCAACCCAGTGACTCCAATTAAGTTGTTCTGAAGAATTCCAGTGAGGAGTGGGATTGACTCATGCACATTCTGTTAACCTAAATAACAAAAAGACCTATTTCTTTCTCCTCTCTTTCTAATATCCATTTTGTGATGATAGCTTGATTCTAGCCCATACTTTTTTGTTGTTGCATTTTTGTGTGGGAGTTTCAGAATGCTTAGGCAAGTCTGATACCTCTTGCCACTGAAATTAACTGGGAATTGTAACTATTTTTTATTAGCTTCAGAAATCTGGACTTTTATTTTTCCATCTGTTATTAATTTTTTTTAACAGATCTCATTTTTTGAAGCGTGAAAAAGACAAGCAGATTTTATTGGGTTTTTTCACCTGCAGAATCTGATTTTAAAAAATCTTTCTGCACAGAATACATTCAGCCTGTGACACTGTGGGTAAGGAACTGTTCCGTGTCCTCGTGTAACAGCAGATTTAGTACATAATTCACATTTTAGTATGTACCACATTTTTCATTCCAAGCTGTAGGATTTTCTAATAGTTTTGATGACAGCACTTGTCATCAAAAGGAATATTTGCAGTACATGTATATGTATGTGTATATACATGTACATGCATGTAATTCTAGTGTGTGGGAGAGCACAATTCTTTCTGGAGGTACTGGACTATATATGCTATATACAGGTACTGGTGTTTCCATTGTAAAATCTGAAAAGTAAGTCAATTAACTATTATGACACCAAGGGAGAGCTGATAGGTGAATAACTGAGTACTTCCTTGCATGCCAGGCTGTATAAGGGCATAGGGCTGATGTGATCTGAGACTGAGTTGGACCCTGTGGGTGGTGCTGCTTAATGCCTACAGGATCTCAACCTCTCATTCCCTTTCCTTATTTCTATGCTGAGTAAGACAGTTTCAAGTTTGAATATTTTGTCTTTTTCTTTCAATTTTTAGAGGTGTTTAAATAAGTCCCTTTTGAAGCAGCTCTCTGGCCTGGCTGCAGGAATTTTTCCTTAGAGGAAGGCAGCCAGTCAAATACCCTAGAAACAAAAGAAGCAAATGAGAAAAACAGCCCCTATGGGAATGATTTACAGGGAATCTCAGTAAGATTAGCAAATGGAATAAAAGCCAAGTCTACAAAAGAAGGCAATGCAGAAATGAGATACTAATCTCTCTGCAAGAGATACTGTCCCAGAATTTGGGATCAGCTCAGCTGAGCAGCAGTAAACAAACACAACCCAAAAAAGCTTACAACAGTTGGGATCATAAAAAACTTAAAGGCATTATGAAAGCCACATTAATACAAAACCAACAGGAGAAACAACAAATTTTTTGAGTAAGCTACAGTATACTGCAACTCATAAGAAAAACACCCACCCCCCAGCATCTAACGCGGATATAGATTATATCACAAGACCTCCTTAGCACTGGCTGACCGTATCTTGGTATTTTTCAAAGCACCTTACATGCTGTGTCTTGGTTTTGTTCAGCTATTTCTAGTAGTTAATGCCTCTATTTGCTCTCCATTCTCACCCCTTCCTGAGAAACTTGGCCCTGAAATCAACACACTCCAGTCAACTCTGGGAAGGCTTTTTTTGTTGTTGTTGTTGGTAGTTTGTTTGGGTTTTGGTGGGTTTTTTTTAAAAAAAAAAAAAGCCCTGCAACTAAAACTTTTAAGGATAGTGTATCACTTATGACAACATTTTAATTGGAAAATGTTTTTTGGTTCCAGGAATTTGTGGTCTAAGTGTGAGAGTAACGAACTGTTTCAGTCTAGGCTTTCTTTAATATCTCTTGTGTGGAAGAGACCGCAAGTTTTTCCAGATTTAAGGCATGCTATCTGGTTTGGTTTCCTAATTTGTTAAAAGAACCTGACAGTGGATTAGGACTAACAGAAAACTTGCTCTATGCCTCTTGGTGTAAACTGTGAACATGAATGAATTTATATTATCAAAACACAGTCAAGTCATCCAAAGCAATATTTGGTGCAGCACCATGGTGAATATTTCTGAGCTACTTTATTCTGTTTCAGGTCTGGGCCCCCTGCACTGCACTCTACTGTACAGCAAAGATATGACAAATTCAGGCTTTGAAGTTTTTGCTGAGTTTCACATCAATTAGGTTCCAGATCAGAATTCTTTTCACATTAATACTCACTGCCCTCTGACTACTGCTGGAGCCCAGTTTTGAATACTTCTAATGATTTGCCCAGTTCCCATTCATAGACTCACAGAATGGTTTGGGTTGGAAGGGACTTTAAAGATAATCTAGTTCCACCCCCTCTGCCACTAGCCTAGGTTGCTCAAAGCCCTATCCAGCCTGGTCTTGAACACCATAACAATGTAGTCAAACTCCTTATTTCAGTAAAAATAAATAAAAACAGATCCACAATTTACAGACATCGCATCCATTTTGTATTTTAAGAAACAGATTATACACAGATTGTTCAGTGCAGTGAAGTGCTGCTCATGAAGGAATAGTACTGAGGCAGTTCTCACACTGCAAGCCAAAATCTGTTAACTAGACTCAAGGGACTGTTATTCCCTGGCCTGCTTTTCTAGTTCAAGGACATGGTAGAAAGAAGTTCAGCCCAAGAAACCTGTGTGGCACCTTGCATTTGTTGGCAGCTTTGAAAGCCTCAATTTCAAGGCCAAAATCTGCACTGACCTGGAGTCAGTCCTGACCTCTCAGTTGGGATGATGTCTGCATTCCAGAGCTAGCTCACGGAGAGTTAGAGCGCAAGACATAAAGGCACTGAAAATCCAGCTTGTTCTGCGTGGCTATGGGATGTTTAGTAGGGGAGCTAAGAGCAGTCACCTGGGGAGGTAGGATGGAGAAACCACTGCTTCCTAGTCTCACCTCCAACCCGCTGTGCTCCAAGAGGGCTTGAGGAATAGTGTTGGGAAAACTTGCTGCAGTGCAAAAACTCAGCATTTGCTACTGAAAAGGGCCTTTGGCCTGCAAGTCTTGCCCAAGCCAGCAAGCATTACATTCACTCCAGAAGTGTTTAAATAATTTTTTGAGAAAGACAAAAATTATTTTAGGCTGTGAATAAAATGGTGCAGAAAAAGGGTAAAGAAAAAAATAAGGAAATGCATAGAAGTTAATTAAATTTTTTCCTGCATTAAGCAGTTATGTAATGTGCATCTTAAATATAATATTAGTATGAAATCAAAGCATGGATTTCTTTTATGCTCCAAATGAAGCTCTTCACTACAGCATCCAGTAGCTGTAATCACTAAATCTCTGTGAATCCATGTTGGAAGTAGTGGTTTTGAGTTTATTTTTAAACTAAGTGGAAAGAATGAAAATCAGTGAAATACAATGGTTTGGAAAGATTTTTCCTGGAAGAGCGATATACCTTTCAGGTAATCATGATCCAGTGGGACAAGTGCTACTTCTGCTTTGATAAATGGCCTTTTTGCTGTTTTGGAGTCAAAGGGAGAGCCGCTTTCCAGAGTGAATGGAGCTATGTGAATCACATGGTCTATGGCAAGCTCTGGAGTGCTTAGCAAATGAAGTCATCCAGACAGGATTAAACAGAGTTATGTCTCCGTAGCAGAGCCTTGTTTATGGAAAATGAGTTTGGGCAATTGGCTTAGCCTAAGCACATGCTGTTCTTTTTTACCTAGGCACATACGGCTCTCTTCAATAAAGTAGTCCTGTCCCAAGCAGCAAATGTTCCTGGTTTTAGTTCATAGAGGTGGAGCTTAGGGGAAGGAGGCTGACCTATCTGTTCCTCTGATTTCCCAGAGTTTTGGCAAGCTCCTCAATATGCAGCAGTCTGTGCTGCTTTTTTTTTTTCCTAATGAAATCCTACACTTTTTGAGGTCCCCGTGTCTTTTCCACATGAAGCCGCCAAGAAACACATGAAGTATGTATCAGCTGCAATTAGAAAATGATGGTTTAAAATTATGTTGGTACTTTAAAGCATAAATATTCCTATTCATATGCATCGAAAATGCATAAATGCACCAGCTGTGCGGTTTTTCCTTTACTTCAGCATATGAAAAATTCTGGGAGATCAGGAAATTTAGAGCACAAGAATGGTTTATATTTATACCTATTTCCCTTGTCATTTCCTTTTCCCATTCCAGTCCCTCTGAGAAGAACGAATTAACTTGAGACATTTTCCACATTCATTACTATCTTCATTAAAAAAATGGCAGAATTGCTTCAAGACTGGTATTTTATGCCTAGTAAACTATGATAATGTTGCCTGTCAGAGTGCAGCAAATAGAGGAAGCACTAAAGAGGTAAAATCTGTGAATAAATAAAACTGTTAGATTTTGCATCTGCACCTGTATCAGAATGGAACAGATGCCATTACAAAATAGCAGGTTGCTAAATAAAATGTACTTTATGAAAGCAGGTTAGTGGCCATAAATGGAAAGGTGAATGCCAATGCTGTTGGAGCTAGTTGCTGAGAAAGAACCTGATTAGCACTTTTCAATAGCAGAACAAACTATTGTGACTTCAGCAAAACTCTTTAACACTATCTGGCATGTAAGAACCAAAATGGCTACATGCCACAATCGGAGCCATAGCACAGGCAAGGAGACAGGAGTGCACTGTCTGGATGCCATCCAGGGAGTCCTGGACCCACAGGGCATCTGCTACTGGTACTGCCACAGGATCCCCTTCTCCCTGTCCCTTCTTCCCTCTCTTCTCCTGCTATTTAGAGATGCCACAAGCACCCTGCCATGAGCAGGTGATGGGGGCGAGCACAGTACATGCTGGGGGTGAGACCAATCTGTTCACATGTATGCTCTACTCACCTGATTTGGTTGGCTGCGGATATTGCTCTAGGCCCAGAATTCTCCCTACATGTATGATCAAGTTTGGGTATGATATTTTGCTCCTTTGCTTCCTGGCCTCAGCAGAAAAACACTAGTTCAGTACCAGTGTAGGATAGAGTTACTTTTGCTGTGTACGTATGGTTGGTTCCCTGCTGTTCATCACTGTGTTTCTATGGGTTATATTACAAATATTTTCATTATTATTATTTCTAATAAATCAGTGAAAAATACTAACAGGTACTTTTCCACCGCATGCACTTTTTCTTTGTTACTACTGAGGGTGCTGGCACTGGCTCACACTGTCCAGTCAAAATTATGTATCATATCCATAAGTACTCAAATGGCATAAGGCCAAAGTAGATGCCAAAGTAGATGATTCTTACACCCACTCAATTTTTTACTATGGAAATATGAAGTCCAGTGCAGATTTATCCTATTCTGCAAAGATTTCTCAAATGATGTAGGGTGAACATTAGACACCAACCAATAGTATACATTGGAACAACTGAAAAAAAATGTGTTTTAGGATTAGAAAAGCCTGTTCATCGGCAATATGTCACACTTCATCACACTACTCTCTGTATTCTTTTCTTCTTGCCATACTGAACACATCCTCACAGAGCTATCAGTTCTTGCTAGACTGGCAGCAACCCTGCTCTGACCCATTTACCCCAAAAGGACTCCACAATCTCTCCCAATGGCAGTTGCCCGGCACAGACATGTTCCTCCCTTATGAAGACAGGCTGAAAGAGTTGTAGTTGTTCAGCCTGGAGAAGAGAAAGCTCCGTGAAGACCTTATAGTAGCCTTCCAGTACCTAAAAGGGGCCTACAAGAGAGATGAGGAGGGACTGTTTGTGAGGGAGTGTAGCTACAGGACAAGGGGTAGTGGTTTTAAACTGGAAGAGGGTGGATTAAATATAAGAAAGAAATTCTTTACTATGAGGGTGGTGAGATACTGGAACAGGTTGCCTGCCCTGAGAAGCTGTGGATGCCCTATGGCTGGGAGTGTTCAAAGCTAGGTTGGATGGGGCTTTGAGCAACCTGGTCTAGTGGAGGGTGTCCATGATCTTTAAGGTAGCATCTAACTCTAACCATTCTATGATTCTATGATAATTCTTAAACTGGTCTCACCAAACCTCTGGTAAGGTTAGAGAGGCTTTTTGGTAAGATTTCTTTAGTTCCCAAGCTTCTGTTTCTTCAAGACTCCACTCAGAAAATTCAGTGTAGTGTTATGTGAAAGATCAATGTTTGAAGTGCCTTCAATGACTTCTTACAAAATATTGTTCCTCTTAGGGAAAAAGAAATGGCCCCATTTTAAAGTAAAAGGCTTTGCATACGACTGCTACGCTGTAGGTTTAGACATACGTAAGAGAATTTTAAATGCAAAATTTAATATAAAAGACATAACAGCTGTTTGAGTTCTTGACTGGCACAGTATGAACGGTGAGTTTCTGATCTTCATCACAAACAGCAGGGAATACAGCCTCCACCTCTCTGTCATATTTGCTGAAGAATTTAGTATCTGTTTCCATGCTACCTAAATGGTTTCATTACACATTGAAGGCAAATCCAAGCCAAGTATCTCAAGCATCTTTCAGAGTCTGCAGGCACAATATCTTATAATAGAAAACCTGTCAGTGTCAGAGTGCTGCAAAAATCTCATGCTTAAGAATGTTCAGGATAGGATAGTTTACCTCAGAATTATGTCTAGCTTTAAAAAAAAAAAAATATCTAATTTTAATCAACTTAATTCTTCAGTCTCCTATACTTAAAAATACAGGAAACAAGAATTAGACAATGGATAAAAGAGCTCATAACTAAAACATAATTTCCTCCCATGAAGTCAGAGATCTGAACCTTGCAGGAGTATCAAAGTACTGCATATATTTTCTGTGCACTAAACTAAATATTTTTAAATACCATAGAGGCTTTTAAAAATAATTACCCTACTTAGAGCACTATTCCTCCTAAAAATATTTTTAAGAAATGCAATTTTGGTTTTAGTTTTCTATATTGTTCCAAAGAAGAAAAGAAAGTCTGATGAAGCAGAAGCCAAAACCAGAGCAAATGCTATCCTGTTCCTGTAGAAAAGGAAACAAACAAACACAAAACCACTATAGGGGAAAATGTACTGAGCTATCCAGGATGAGATTGTAATGGCAGCAAAGAGAACCACATAGGCCACGTTAGGAAAGGGAAACCAGATTGAAAGCTAGGTCAATCCCACTGTGTAGAACAAAAAAGATAATCTAAGCAGTCATTCTGCTGGTTTTACTTGTCCTTGCCACACATCTATGGATTTAAATGGTTGATTAGGGATTTGGGAAGTTTTAGCATTTTCACTCGTCTGCTGTTTTTTTGGGGACATAAATTCTCTCCTTACAGTATGCTGCATGTGAAAGATGGATGCTTGCAAAAAGAAATGCCAAGTGTTCTCAAGCCAGGCTTAGAGTTCTGCATTTCAGTGTTGTTGATGGAGCTGCTTGTGCAATACTCACTGCTCATTCGTTACATCTCTGCCTGTGCAACAAGGAGATGAAGTGACAGAGCCATAACACCTTATGTGAAGATATCTAATATTTGTGAATGTTTTCTAAATTGCTGAATAACAGCTGAGGCTCATTTCTGATGGCACAGGTGCCTTTAGAGTGAAAAGATCAGAAATAGATTTTACCCAAGACATTCCTTTATTAGTGCAGCAATAGCTGCAGCTAAATTTTGTAAGCCTTTTGTCTAATGAATCATGACTTCAGGTTTGATCCAGCTCCTAGTGAAGTCAAGAAGAGTCTTTCCATTGACATTCAGGAGAAGACAAACCTACAAAGTCAGTAGTCTTTGGGCAAAACTCCTCTGGATTCATCTGGAGAAAAGCAGCCCAAAAAGGCTGTAAATATTTCATGATGGAGTTATATCCTTTTGCTGACACAGCAAAGAGTTCATTTTTATCTGGACATAAAGAGCATTTCTGCCAACCTCTGGATTTTAGCTGGTTAGAGTAGAGTTTTAGAATTCAAAAAATACTGCATTACAAATTGCAGATGTATTCCTTACCACTGTGGGAAACACTTAGTGGGAAAGTAAAACAACATGAGAGAACTTGCTGTGTGCCATATTGATGGACATTCACTAAATGGCTGCATATTCTCAAGGGTTAACTGCAACTTTGGATTTGAGCATTTTGGCACGTCCATGGGTCAGCAGAACTCTAGTGCAGCCTTTCTTGGAGTTTTTGCATGACTGGACTTTCATAGTGTGAATGATTGATTCAGAGAGGCTGAGGTTCCTCCCTGTGCCATTAGAGAGCCATTATCCGTGTTTGCTCAAGTTTCATGGAGAAATTAAATATGAGGAGGGAGGCTCTCACTAGAACCAGTGGAGGGAGGTGGGAGAATCTCATAGATCTTAGCAGCAAGAAATTGCTATGGGATTCAGTTCTCCAGCACAAGGACATGTTAGGAGTGGGTCAAGAAAAAAGGTGTGAACAGGTGCCTGAAACACTCAAAGGGACCAGAAGGGATTTAAGTAAATGAACACTGATCCACGTCTGGAAACACACATGCTGTATGGGGGAACAGAAGAAATCCTTGCATGGTGGGGATGGCGGGAAATTCAGTTTCCCCATTAGAAGATGTGGCATGTGTTGTGCATTGACTGATGTTAATGAAGCAGACTGTGTTTTTATCATTGCCTGGTAACCGTGGCTCTGCTGGTATATTTGTGCACGCTGAGTTTGTGTGTGTTAAAAGGACATTTTTCTCTATCTTTCTTTACCTTCTTTTCTCTTCAGTGGACAAATCTGGCAGGTGGTTACTGCCTTTACCTCTGCTTCTGCATGACCTCTCCTGAGAACAAACACTGCATGTGAACAAACACTGCATGTGAAAGCTTTCCCCTGTAAATTTTTACAACTTTACTAAAAATATTGTAGATGCACAGTTAAAAAGATGTCTTATCAGCATAAAATAATGTGGAAGCCCTTTTAGAGTAATTACTGGAGGAAAAACATATCCTTCCTCTCCTCACACAACATCAACACATACCATTATTACGTATGTGTTCCTGTCTCGAGTCCAACCACGTGTACTGCTACATATTGAAATGTCTGTACATTAGACAGTTACTTACTTTTGAGCAGCTTCAAATATTACAAGCAAATTTTAAGCACATTCTGTGCTTTGTCCTTATGGCTCAGTTCCTGTTATCCATCAAGTCTGTTTTAAAATAGGACGCGTTTTTGGTACTGCAAAGTCAACAGTGCTGGAAAGTTGGCAGGTACGCTTGTTTAAACAACATTCCCAAGTAGTCTCCTGGCAGGTGTTTCCAGAGTACTTTGAGCACAATTCTTTGGATGGGATATCTGCCAAAGTACATAGCAACAGGGGAAAAAGTGTTTTCCTTTTACCACAGTTGGGACAGTGCAGTGTTTTAGATGCTGCGCTGTGCATCCATTTCAGAAGCTTATTTTGGCACAGGGTCAGAGCCTATACAATGGTAAAATACACAGCATCTTCCTGCCTGTTTAATGCAAGACAGTTCCAGAATACCAACTGGTAGGTTATCTTCCTGGCAACAGGCCAGCCTCTGACATGCTTCTTGCACTGATCTAGTCTTTCAGCTATATAGAAACCCCTTACCTTGGAACGCCTTACCATAGACTGTCATGCTGCAAGGGTTTCTGCAAGTTCAGAACAAATGTTCATTTCATAGCTGGCCAAAAGAAAAAAATAGGAAAGGTGGGTGAGGCAGGAGAGGGATTTGAGAAGCCTTGTCTGCCTGGCACTGATTTCTGCTACAGCTGAACCTAGCTTTGCTTAATTGAAACCTGTCCTTTAGATTTGAAAAACACACGGCTGGTTTTCTAATCCTTCTGGCAGCCTGTCCACTTCTCAGTATGTGTTCTATACCTAAAATTACCCTCTGTATTATCCATGCAGAAATAATCTCTTAGAAATGTATACTGTTAGATACATACAAATACTCTCTGACCTAGAATGGAAACAGGTATGTGGAACAGTAAACAGACATCAAAGGCTAAAGGAAACATTAACTGAGGGATACGTTGTTTTGAAATTTAAACTTTAATGCTATGCTGAAATAAGCCCTGTTCAAAGACATGGTCACAGCGTGTTTGGTTGTTAAACAAGTACTTAGTTGTCTAATACCAGAGCTGCAGCTACAGGTGACCTGCACTCATGCAGCCTTGGCATAGATTATGGAGAGTACTCAATGGCACAAAAGTGGTTTCCAAACTAAGGGATTTAAACTCAAATCCAGTTCTCTTAGTTGCAAAAAAAGACCTGGGTCAAACCAAAGTACTTGCATTTTCATGGGTGTGTAGACAAGCTAATGCAAAAGTTTCAGATGTTATCTTTTCCAATCGCTTCAGAACCTTTGACCATTGAAGTGACCATGTAAGCACCGTACTGCCAGTTATTTCACTAGAGCTGTTACTGTGCGTGTGACACAACTCCATACTGCCTCCTTACTCATCCCCTCATTCACCCTTTTACTCACCTGCCCAACCTGCTACCGATACCTTCACCTTTCTCATTTGTAACTTCTGCAAGTTGGCATAGATGCAGAAACCTGTGGTAGTTTTTAAGCTGACAATATCATGTGGTGAGTACTGCAGGAAGACAAGCAGTGTGGGTGATAACTTTTTCTGGTTTGTAAAAGTCTCCATTCTCTATTGAAAGTGTCTGGCAAAGAATTTTCAGGTTGATGGAGTAAGCTGCCATCAAATCCAGCTGGCCTGGCTACAAAATGTGTGTACTGGCAAGGTCAGTCCCTTGTCCTTTGTAATCTTCCTGTTTCCCTGAACCTCTCCTGTTTCCCACCCAAAATTCTGCTTGACCTGAGCTGGAGGTAGGCTGTTCTCTAGAGACTAGGCTTCTTTAGGGAGTTGTGACTCCGCCTGTCTTCAAAACTAACATTAAAGCTCCCCTGTTGTGAATACTTTATAGGTGACTTTTCATTACATTTCTTTGCCTTTTATGTGTAAGTAGAAGGGTGAGGTTGGTTTTATTGCTGTATGTTATACAGGTTAGAGAGCCTAAACGTATGCACATTGACAGGGATGCTGTGGGACTAGGCACTGTGCACACCCAACACAAACACAGGCAGCTCGGCATTTGACACCTTCTTGTCCAAGAAAGGTGTGGATGAGCAGAAGAGCACGAGGACACAACTGAATACTACAGGGTGGCGTGATAGGTCTGGGCAGCCCTGCTTTTATTACATTGTGCCATTATGAGCACTGCAGCAAACTAATATTTTCAGCAGGCTTTAGAAGAAAAACTGAAAGTCCTAAAAAAGGCGCAAATGATCACATCAGGTGAGCCCAGCCCAGAGAAGATACTTAAATACTCTTATTTTAGGGGAGAGTCTAGAGTACATTCTTTTCTATTACTTTGTGTAATAACTGGATTAGAAGATGAAACAAAGAAACATGAAACAAAGAAAATGTGTAGGGGACCCAGAGCAGATCACAGATTCAATTCCTACTTTTGATGTTTGACTTACAAAACCACCACTCAGTGGTACAACATAGATACTTGAGAATTACTGGGGCATTATAGCCATATTAGCTAAGTGTCCTTTTCTCTTGCTTTGTAAACATAACCTAGTTATCGATCACTTAATATGCTGAGACTGACATTCACTCTGATGCTGGCTCTTTCCCCAGGGAAGGAAGTAGCACAAGAAAATAAATATCAGTACTTTAAGTCTGGGTGAAGCAAAATTGGAGTGAATATCTCCAGAAATGTTTATAGTATTTACCAGTCTCTGTTGCTCAGATTAACAATAGAATGAAGAATTCTAGTACTGGTACTACTCATAAAAAAAAGCTATATTTTGAGTCGTATTGGAATCCTAAGCATTTCCAGGTGTTGTGCACAGTTTACAATAGCAAGGATGGAAGTTTTCCCAGCCTCCTTTTCCTTTTTGTTTTGACTTTTTCCACACTTTTGAAGGACACTAGACTGACAAGCCTGGAAAATATTAATTTATCTTGCCATAGATCATATACACTTCTGATGTGTGGGCTTTTCCACTCTGGCCCATGATCATATCTCTTGTTTGACTTAATTTCTTTATGTTGGAACTGTCTGCCTTCTCCAGGTTATGGAGTAAGACCATAACCACTTTCCCACCTTATTCCATTCAAGTTGCAAAACCCCAACATGGACATCAATGTGAACACAATCACTTTCCGGGATAGTAATGTTTTCTAGTTATTACCAAAGTAGGCCAGATAAAAGTTAGTGACCTAAAAATCTCAGAATTACTTTATTAATCCTGTAAATCTCTGGATTCCTCAACCAGAAAGTAGACTTGCTGCATGTGACTAGTAGTCAGGCAGATGGACATTTCTATTCAAGGAAACAAGGAATTTTTGATTCCCTAATAATTTGGGATATATTTTAAAACAGCTTGCTTTTCACTTCTGGAGTTTCCTGGAAACTGCTACTTTTGAAGAAGAATTTTGTAGCTAATAAGTGCTCCTGTTGGGGATGGTGCACTATTATTGTAGCCTTTCTTAAGGAAAATCTCACAGATTTCTGTCACCCAGACACAGCTTTGGAGATGGAGCTTCAGAAACTGCAACAGAAATTTTAGAAGATGGCATTTCAGATATTTCCCAAACATTAGGGGACACTGACTGCCATTCTTACAGATACTGTTTGAAAGAGGAATGTTCCTGAATATTCTACTTCCCTTACTGTTCTGGATGTATCTTTACTCCAGTGCTGGTCTAGCTTTCTCTAGAGCAGACAAAGGTCTTGCAACCAAAATAGAATTTCTGTGAGCATGGTCACAACATGATTCCTCCTGAGAACCTGACAGGGAAAACAGGGAACAATGTGCTGAGCAATCGGTCTGTGGGTTTTTTGGCCAAGCATGATAATGCCTGTCATCCTCTTTGGACAGTCAATTCTGAAATTTGTGGAAACTCGTCAGTATTACTACCAAATTAACAACAAGGATTCAGTATTAAATGGACTGCAAAAAAAGTCACTATATCTTTTCCTCTGTTGAGTGCAAGGTGCATAATAATCATTCAGTGACATTTTCCTGTAGAAAATAGAAATCATTAAAAGCTTTAGAACAAAGTATTTCCTAAGCCTAGATGAATGGTCACCAGGTTGATGAGGTGGAGCCAGATTTCAGATCCCTGTTTGTTTGGAGCTGTGTCTAGACACGGCTTCTAAATCAGCTTACCAGCACACCTCTGCAGAACAGATCCTCTGTCTAGTATCTCTCATCAGGATGTGCCACCTTAGCATTCAGCTACCAGAGGACCAAGTAACAGTTCTGACACATCCCATTTTCTTTACTTATCTCACTAACTGAAATATGGGGTTTGTGACCAATTGATATTGGGGATAGAGAATATCAACTGGCTGAGTAATCTGTTCCATTGCAAGGAACACAGACTTGGAAATCACAGCCCATACGAGACAGAAATGTGGAATAAGAAAATTTAATCATCGGAAGGACGATAAAGAAGTAATGTATTAGAACTTCCTATTGGAAGGCAACTCGCTTTCCAGGAAGACAAGAGGACAAGGCTAGGAAGGCAAAAGAGATTCCAGATTCTCTGGAAGGGTTTTGTGGCCAGGACTCTCAGGAAAGGATTCTTAGTGAAAACACTAGGAAATATCATGTATATAATGTAGACTGTTCTCTCATGGACTGTTGTCTCCTGAGCTCTGTCAATATGGCATCTCATTTTAACAGATGTTACAGTTGTGTTCTGTTCTGAGACACCACCTAGTTCTAACTATTCCAGCCTTATTTTAAAAATAACTGCAGGACCAAAGAATTTGTTTTCCAAGCCAAAATCTGAAATTGTCTTCAGACATCTATATGGAAGCAAGAATTGCTAGGCTTGAAATGACAATCCATCTAACTCTAACCATATATCGGACGGACAAATGATTGTCCACATTTTCTTTGAGAAGAATGTAATGATTATATGGTAACAATGGTTTGACATTTCCTTTTATTTTGTAAAACCTTTTACTAGTTTAGTGTTAATTCTCAGCTTCTAACTTCCTGAACAAAAGTACCAAATACATATTTCTAATATATCCTTCTCCTTTACATTTTTTTTTCCAGGAATACTGTTGCAAATAAATTCACTAATAGCATTCTTAGAAACTATGAATTTTAAGTGCATATTAAGGTTCATCTGCAGAAAATATCTTTTGACTCATGTAACCTAATTTTTAGACAAAATAATCCCAAGCAATCAGGTTGCAACAGCTTAACTGATTCCATCTCAGCTCAAAATTACTGCCGTGCAACTGAGTCATTATAACAGACCATCGCCATGGTTTTAAACCAGTGCTGAGCAGAGTCAAATGAGTTACTGCAAATAACCTCTAGTTGTTATTCTGCCACAGAACAGGAAAAATACTCTGTGGTCAATGTATCCAAAGCAGACTAACTCACAGTCTTTGAATTTTAAGTATTGAATATTCTTACCCCACTGTCTGCAAATTATACAATCACTGAACTCTGAAAAAGTATGCATCGGAGGAAAACTGGAAGTTGCTTGCAGATTTATTTTTCCCAAAATGTTTATTTCATTGAAGTATGTGATCTGTTGCAAATTGTTTACCAGTTCCACTAATGAGAGAGAGGGAGAGAGAGAGAGAAGAGAAGGAAAGTTGTAGAGCAGCTTCAAAATAGAAAATGGAAGTAGCATTAAATGTCTTAGGCTACAGAGCAAGGAAGAGACTTGTGCACACAGATCAGGCTTCAACTGGTGCAACAAACCATGTAAGATGGAATTCATATTGTATCACTTCAGTCATCCAGAAAGTAGATGTTTAATTTAGTAGCAGATAAATTTCACTTTATATATTTCATATATTTATATTCATACATTTATATTTCACTTTATAGCCAATGGCAAGTAGGCACCTCCTCAGAAAAGTCATCCACTTCAGATGGGTTGAATACTCCTCCACACTGATTAAAGAGGAAGCCTCAGTAACCAGCTCAGTAGTTCAGACAACTATCTTTCAGCAGGTTAGCGGTAGGTGAGATTAAACCTATTTACAGGAGGACCTGGCTTCCAGGCGGAGCCAAAATTACAGGTTAAAGTTTATCATGTGCAGTAAAAGCATTTACATTATGCAAACACTTCTTCGTCGCAAGGGCTGGTGAGGGCCAAATACATTTGTGACGTGGTTGTCCTGTCCCTGAAGTGGTTCTTGCTCTGTGAAGCACCGCAGCCCCGGGCCTGGCAGCATTGGGAAAGAGAGGCTTAAGGAACAATGGGTTCGTAGCTGAGCCATGCACAAATGAGGAAAGGAAGCCATTTATCATCCCTAGGCCATAATGGAGAGCCACTTCCTATTAATTAGAGAAACATAGAAATTGAAAAAAGAAAACAAGAAGCTTAAGTAATATGATCTCAGAGCTGGCTGATTTGCTAATGTAAAACACAGGGTGGAAAAAAAAGGCTGATAATGTGGAACAGTAGGGCATGACTGCTGACCTCATAGAAAAAACATGCGGAAAATACTATTCAAAGCACTGACAAAATGACTTCATGTGAAAGGCAGATTTCTTCTCTTCCAGTGGGCAGAACGTTCCAAAGGAACCTGCGTCCATCTGCCTGTGTGCCCTTTCCATTAGCAGGCATGCAGACAGCTTCGGTGTCACAGGGCCAAATGTGCAGTGCTTGGTTCATATAATGTGAGTATCTTAGTCCTAGATTACAAACCTGTTAGATTACATCTAAGGTATTTTTCCTTCTTGAGCTCTGGCTGCAAGACTAGGAGCATTTTCCGTGGTTTTGAAGGCATGGGGGGCAAAAGAGAGCTCTCTGTTGGATGCAGTCAGTCACCTCTCTGGACCCAAACCATAACAGAAGCAGCCCCTGTTTTTTGAAACTGGAGTCTTCAACATGGGGACATGACCCAGGGACACTCCCTGCTACTACTGTCTTGTAACTGCATACACTTTATTATTTTTGCAGTAGTTATGAATGACTGAAGAAATAGGCACTAGTTCAGGAAGATTTTAAAAAGCAGTCATGATCCTGTAAAAAAAAATACAATTTGTGAGACAAAACCCCCCTTCTCTTTCATGTACTTCAAAGAAGATTTAACAGTGATTGCTTTAGGAAGAGGTAGTATGTTGCAGTAAAATAGGAGATGTTTGGTATTTTGCATGGAAGGTGGTGTTCAATGCCTTTAGTAGCTCCTAAAAGTTTAGGAAGAATTTCTCCATGAATTCTGGCTCCCACCATTATGTAATCATTCACTACACTCTTCTGCTGCTCTTGGGAAAATGAGTTTGACAGGAGCTAATGAGAGAAACAAAACTGTTTGCCTCTATTTCTCATGCTGGTTTCCCTGCCCTTATAAAATCTATAAGAAGCCTGGGCATTGAATGAGATCCCTCACATGCTGAGAAATGAACAGCTAATAGAAAGAGACCTCACATGGCCCTTTGGAGGAGAACATGGTCCTCTCCTGAACAGGCATGTCTCCACCACTTGACCAGAGGTAATTGTGCCACTTCCGCACTAGTGATGTGACCACAGTCTCTGTTGCCTCCTTCCTTCCTAGCAAACCTATGCTTCCTATCAGTGTATTTTTGGAAACATCAGAGCAAAGACAAAACTGAAGTTTTAACCCTTGCCCAAAACAGAAAAGATGTTGACTCCTTTTACTCTGGGTACTAGGTGCTTGGTTGAGTGTTGGTGTATTATTTTGTCTTTAGTTGCCAGCTTCTCTGATGCCTGGTGTTATGACACAGAGGCATCTACTAATTCTTTGACAATCCCAGTGCCTAAATGAATTTTTTTTTATTGCTCATAACCGTTACGTGCCCCATCTTGCCTTGGTGGTGTTATCCTCTGCTTTAAAATAGTACGCTTTGTCTGAAAGCAACTAGGAGTTCCCAGTTTTAGGCAACAGTATATTTGTTAGGTCAGGTACCGAGCTGACTCAGATGTAGCTTGCATTGTCTTTTGGTTCTTTTGAAAGAGCTGTGCAGATACCATGGCAACTGACCCAGGCTAAGAGAGGCAGGCCGGGCATTGCTAGCTGAGGCTTTGAGCTTTTTAGTGCAGTTCACTAGAGAATAACCTGACCTCCATATATGTGGCACTCAATTGGGCTTTTAAAGTATTTTTTTCATTAAGAAAATGGCCTTTTGTATCATTTCTGTCCTGAGACAGCCTTGACATTTGCAAGGGCCTTAGAGATTATTAATATTTGACTAGTCCCTATCACTTCAGCAAACCAAGCATGGGACTGTGGTGTAAGGGGTACAGAGTGTATCAGGAGTTTGTCTTTTTTCGTTATTCATATAGGAAACATACAGTGCATAATAAAACTTTATTCTGAGTCATTGCGTTTACCAAGAATAGATCTAAGAGCTGCAATAGTCCACAACAGAGATCAGTAAGAAAGACAGGAAAGCCAAAGATGGCACACAGGTATTTTTTCACGTTATGTGGTCTAGAGCTAGGAGGAACATTGTAAAAGAGATCTGTAAAAGGCAAGGCCTCCCTGCTTTTGTTTAAATCTAAGCTGAGCTGGAAGCCAGTGTCTCATAGAGACCTGAGATGCCATCAGTAAAACTTTCTCTCTTGGAGATGCAGCATGTCCTGGATTCTAGTGTATTTTTACTAAACAGGTTTTAATCTCTGTTCTGGGGGAAGAAAACTACATCCTGATGCAACCATTTCAGATAGGTTGCTGCCTCCTGACATAGAGCGCTGGGCAAAATACCATATTGCCTCGATAAGGAGGACTTTGTAATGCAAATTGTGCCCACATTTTCTCCTAAGAAAATTTTCTTCAGTCTCTCTCTCTTTCACTTTTAAAACAGCAGAAAATATGTCATGTACCTTAATATAGGGCTGAAATCTTAATCCCAGTTTTATGAGGCCTATGAAACTGATATGTGTTGTGCAATGCGGGAATTAATCCCAGGTGACCTCTAGGCAAGCCTGGTGTCTCTAGTTATCAAGTGCTAGCCTCCTATAAGTATGTGTGTGATCTGTGTGTTTTCCAGTGTGCACAGTGTATTCTGTGTTACAATTTAATGAGATCAAGACAAGTGGAATGTGCACACTTAATCAGTTCAAATGATAGTATTTCCTAACTCACATCACCCAGAAAGGCTCACAGCTGTTCATGCTCATTCCAGTGAATAATAGTTTTCAAAGAAAAATGACCCATAAAAAATAGTAGAAATCACAATGTAATTAGAGGCAACTGGTAATCTCTCCGTCTAATTACAGCACTGCAATTGTCTTTACTTCAGAGAGAGAATTTCTGGGAGAATTTTGCACACTAGTTTGTTCGGGGCTGGTTTTTGTTCATTTCCCTCTTGTGTGTTTTCTTCCTTTATCCTAAAGACTGTCACATTCATGTTCTTTCAATTCCATCACCTGCAAACGTCAGCTGTGGTATGGAAGTGACAAAGAGAAACTGAGGGTTTCTGAAATCTATGGAAGAAAGTTTTAAGAGAGTAGCTGTAGAAACTAGTGATTTGTCATTTTCAAGAGAAATTCTTTAGAAAGTACTTGAAAGTAGTTTTATGGAACGGAGTGTATTGCTTTGTCTATTTTTAACTCTGGATTATACATGTTTCTCCAAATGAGATCTACCCTCTCTCTTTGCTCCTCACCCTTCATATCTCTTTTCTGGGGTATGTTTCTCTAGTGACTGTTTTCACCCTTTGCTAGACTGTCCATATTCTGAACAAAGTTCTTCATCTCTTTTTTTTACCCTCCATCTTCTCTACTGTTATCTTGTCTTCCCTTTACTATAATAAACTGTTTAATCCTGTATGTTTTCTAGAAGAGACTGTTGTGGATATACTCTAGTCGTCTCCTACAGGGTTTGTCTTTCTGTCTCAGATGTCTTTTTGCTCACCAGATCCCTTCCATTGCTTCATTTGACTGTGAGAGTGGGATTCACTAATCTAGACATAAGTGTCCAGAGACATTTCAGTGTCTTAGGGCTCTAAGGCCTTCAGTTGTGTGTCTTGAAATTTCTCAGGGCCTGTGTCACATGAGGATGTCTTAAATACTCTTGGACATCTAAACTGAATTAGTTGACCATGTTTAGGTAACTGAATTGTTTCCTTTTAGCCCTGCTGCTTCTTCTCTGGCAAAACAACTTATTCTGTGACAAATACACAGTTTTCAGACACGTGACAGCCTATCAGCTCCTCTCTGACATATAGATTTTCTGGAAAGCTCCAGGCATTATACCCCTTGAAAATTTTTTGCACAGTACCAACTTCCAATACTTAAGAGTTATAGAAAGATGAGTAACTCACTCCACCAGGATATTGAAAAAAAAGACAGGCAAATTATCACCCATTCTCAAATCCATATCACGCTTTACCTGACCATATTTTTTCATAGGAGGCCTGACAGAAAGAAATATCTTCAGGATTTTATCCCACTTGTAGCACTAAATCCTCATTTCTCAGTTTGTGATTTTCCCTTCTAATCTCTGATAACCCTGTTTCTTTTTATTTTTCCCATATAAGTTCCACTGAAAATGCATCCCAGTCAGGAGTTTTGGGTGCAAGTCTGAAAGATTGAACAAGAACAGCAGCAGGGCAGATTCTGATACCTTTTTTATTGTCCTAGACCCTAACTCCAAAGTCCATAATTCTAAAGTAACTCTGAAGCTCAGCACCACTTCACATAAAAAGGGCTTTTAAAATGGTGGCAACAGACTAATTCTGCACCCACAAATATCTTGAGAAACCCCAGTGTATGATTCAGTAACAAATTTGGCCCGCCTTTTCTCTTTTCTTTTCTTTTCTTTCCTTCTCAGGGTAAATAGTTGACCTTAAATCCCAGATTTTGCAACAAATTACAGAAAAAGTTATTTTTTCTAAGAAATTAATCCAATGTGACCATAAAATATGCCTTGTCAGTTTGGACATGGACACTCTGGGATTTTCTTATATGTGCAACTATTACTGGAAGGAGTCAAACAGTGACCCCTGGGAGCCCTTTCTTATGGGAAACAAAAAAGCCAGGCAACACCATTTTTCTGAGATGGCTGAATGGTTCTTCTTAAACACATTCTTAAGAGAGGTAGGAAAGCATCTGTCTGAAAATCAATTCTTATGCCAAATTTTGTATCTCCTCCTCAATATCTTTGTAAAGCCAGGCTGGGAAATCTGTGGGGAGTTATTACAAGCAGTAATTTTACCTAATTTCCTCTCAAAAAAATCCATCAATTTTATCCTAGTTTCCTGCTTTCAGCCAACATTTGGAGATATGTTAGGAAAATTAACATGGCTGTGCACTCAGGTGTGTGATGTTGTTCTTATCCTTGTGTGTATGACAGGATTCTCTCTTGATCTCTCCAACCATTAGCTTATGCCCTGAAGACTGACTATGAAGAGAAAAAACATTTTTAGGTCATAGCCTGATCTTGTGGGGCAGTATCAAAAGATGGTAGAAAACAAACACTTGGCTGTGGAGACAAGCAGTCAGGCTTCCTTCTAAGGTTTCTTTTTTTTTTTTTTTTTTCCTTTTTTTTTTGTGTACCTGTGAAGGTTTAATCAGTGTTTTCTCAAGCATTGTCAGGGCCTATGATATACATTTGTACTAGAGAGTTTGGGTGCCTGGTTCTTTTAACTTGTGTTAACGCAGGGCAAGCATGAGAAAGAATTAATTTTTTTTAACATAACAGCCTACTGTTTACAAAGTAAGAAGTGTATAAGCCAAAAAAAAAAAAAAGAAAGGTTTTAATGAAAACAGTATAAAACAGTATTAGGAAGACTTCTGGAGTCCTCTCACAGCAACATGGGGAGCTGAAGTGATTCTGCCTCTGTCACCTGCCATGCTGCAGGACACAGGCCTTATTTGGCAGCTGAGCAGCCACTCGCCGTCACCAAGCATCACTTGGCCCCATATGGCCCCACAGACCAGCAGTCAACCCTGTCTGAGGAATGGCTGAACTGCATCTCTTTACAGGGTTTGATAACTGAGACATTTTGCAAAAGAACCCAGAATCGTCAGGGGAAGCATTTATAAAGCAACTGGAATCACTTCTCTGTAGTACTTTCCCAGACTTTTCCTGCCTCACAGTTCTCCTTGATCACTTTTCCCTCTCCTTCATATTCATTTTCTCAGGTACTTGTGTAGCTACCCTAGAGTCTATGTTCAAAAAAATTTTTGCTGATTTGTAGAGTTTTTATTCCTGCACATAGTACAGGGACACAAATCAGTCTCCACGGAAGGAGAAAGACTCCTGTTTAACTGCCTTTTAAACCTTTCTTTAACTAGGGCTTTAAATCATAGAGGAGATATAAAGAACCGGGTTCAAAACTCCTAAAGAATGAAGAATGCAACTTAGCTAGGGAAAAAGCAACCTAAATACCCCAGTTCCAAACACGATTATTAAGAATCAACACTATTTTTTCATCCTCTCTAACACTAGAGTTAGGCAATACCAATTAGCAGGAACTTCTATGTGACTTATTGTTGAGTCAAAATATTTTCTATGACAGGTCACAAAATGGTTTTGCAGTATTTCTACACAGCTGGAGAAATAATAATACAAGCAAAAGGGCAGCAGCTGTGAGATTTCAAAGTCCGACCAGGAAAGGAATTTTGGAAATGTAAGACACATTTTAAAGCCCCCATCATCTGTCCAACCCCCCACCTCTCTCCCTTTCTTGCCTATGTATGTCTTAAACACCAAGTAAAAGAAATTACTGATAGGTTATAGTTCTGGTTTCCAATTTATATTATATGATATTTGCAAAAAAAAAAGATCCATAAATGAAATTAGAGCTTTGTCTTAGGGGTTGGATGTCTCATCTTTAACTATTAAATTGTTAAGAACCCATAACGTATGGATACCCATTTGAATTCAGTAATTCCAATCTGTGTTGTGAAACAAAGACAGAAAGAAAACCTCCAAAACTGGAAATGCACAGCAGGCATTGACTAACTTTCAGCCCACCAAACAACTGAACATACAGTTTGCCTTTTTCAGCATATTCCTAAATCTCACAGAGACTTCCAATCTAGAGCATTTTCCTCACACAACAAGGATGCTATTTTCAGTTTGAAAATCTTTAGCTAAAGCAAAAAGAAGAGTTTATGTAGCACTCTTGAACACTGTTATGTGTATTTCACATATGTTCTCTCAGCAATAGTATAATGAGGAAAAATACTGACAAGTATATATTTTGTTGTTCTTAAACCTTGCCTTTATTTCTTTGATGCGTTATGAAGCAGCTTTGCATTATGGGTGCTCAATTTACCAACTTCTGTACGTACAACCTCTGTTACCACCTGTAACAATAAACTCCTTTTGACCTCAATGGCAGCAAGAATTTGTGTTAGGCAGAATCAAAGAATATCGAGCAAGTGTTCAGAAATACTGAGGAGAGGACAGTCTCAGATTTACAATCCGAGAATCCACTGGTTCCATCAATATCATATAAATAGCTAAACACATCTAGTGGTGATTTTCTCATACCTAAGTACAGGGCTGCAGCAATGAAGCATGTATTCTGTAAGGATTTAGTAGTCCCAGGCAGGGACAGATTCTGGGAGCTCAGTTCCTTTGGGCCATTTCAATCACAGACTGTGCAAGATTCCTATTGTTTCCATGGGTGCCAAAGCAAGTTTTGTCTGGAAAGTGTCTATCTGGTTCCTGCATGGGTCCTGGGTCTTTTGAAAATCTGGTTAAGTAACTCAAGTAAGTACTTGAAGCAGTCGGCCCCGCTGAAAGGCAAGTGGGTACTACAGCTTTTTGCATGCATATTCATACAGGATAGAATTGTGGGGAAAAAATTTCTCTTAGCTGGCACAGCCCCTTAAAAACCCACCAACAACACAGGGTAGGCATAGCTATGCCAAACTTAAGGGGGTCTTCTGATTTATTTTGTGTCACGAGGCGTTATACAGAAGGTATCCACCAGGAGGCTCTGCCAGTTAATCCCCATTAGCCCAGTTCTTGCAGCTGAGCTCCTACCATGAAACGAGTGTTGGTTCCTTTCCCTAAATGTTCAGAGTACACCGTAGCACGGCTATAGATTTTTCTAGGGTGTCAGCGAAAAAAACTAGAAGGGAATTCTGCTTTAATATAAGTTACCTCACAGTTACTGAGAAGTGTGTCCACCCAACCTTACCTTGTCTTGTTTATCTTCCTGTACACACACCATCAAGCAGTGCAACTACCATCACTTATACCATGACAAAATGCCTACTAGGAAATATCTAGATGAAGAACAGTCAGCTTAGGTGGAATTCAGGCAAGATCAAAGTGTTTCTGGTTGAATGGGGAAACACTTTGAAGAGCTGGCCAAAACATTGTCACCACCTTTCCTCAAAGATACACAGCCCTTATTCATCAAATTTATGGTTGACTCCTCACTAGACTTGGATGATCAAATTTGCAGAAATTCCCAGAAATGCTTTCTCTCACCTTCAGCTCACTAGGAAACTCTGTCATTTCCTTGTAAATTGGCATCTTACCCCAGCGATTCACGCAGTTGTCACCTCCAGCCTGAACTCCTGTAATGGGAGTGGAATACGAAAGCTGTGAATGCATCCAGAAGGTGACTGCTGATTTTTTCCATAGTGTAAGGTGCTTTTAGCACAGTATGTCTGAACTCAAGTTCCTCAGCAGGCTTCCACTTTCTCCCAGTACCTGTTTACAGCCTTGGCCAGAATTTTCAAAGCAACATAAGAAATGTCAGGGACAGCTGCCTACCCCTGAGGAGCTTCAGATCAGGACATTCAGGAAAAAACGTGTGAGAACTACACACAGTATCAATCTGGTTTTGCTTTGCTGTGTCTGCACCTCTTGCCAAGGTAATCCCGCTGTGGAATGCTCTGCTGGATTCTAATAATCTTCAGGAAATATTGCAGTTTTCCCTGTGTGATTGGATGGGGGAAGGGAGAGTTTATTACCATATATGACACAATTCAGCAGCTGTTTTTATTCCATAATCCCTTCCTCCTTTCTCCCAGTTTTCTCCCACAGAAAGAAAAAAAAAAAAAAACCTAATGAATGTTGATCCCACAAAGCATATGCAAAGAATCTCATCCAGGCAACCAAGGACTTCACTATTGCTTTTGATGTCCCGTGGAAGGTACTCAGATAGTACCTTGTTCTGTTTAGGATTTAAGATCTAGTAGCTCATCTTTTCACCTTCAGGCTTTTTCCAGCTTTGGTTACTTTTATTTCAAGAGAGACCATAAAGGTTTTCATTCAAACATTTTGAATTCTGAAGTTCATTGAGTGAGACCTCCTGAGGGCAAAAGTCAATTCATGCAGTTTATTCACTTGGCTATCTGTGGAATACAATTTGTTTCAAAATGCTTAAATACTGAGATGTGCCTGCTGCTTCAAACCCAATTTGAAGTTGTTAAGATATTGTGTTTCTCATGTGATGACAAAAATGTTGGGATTAGTCAAGTAAATGCAAATGTTTCATTTAGAATGAAAACACAGGAGGGTGGAAGGAGGTAATATTTAGAGCTTGGTTCTAAAGCAGTGTAATAGTTTAAAATTTAGGGTTATTTTGACAAGTGACTAAATCCAAGGGAGTACAGGTCAAACCACTGTAGAGAGGGTCGTTTTCATATGATAGTGAAGAATGTTACTATAAGTAAACTAAATTGAAAGGAATACTACATCAAAATGCATATTTTTCTTTGGAAGAGCAGGACAGTAAGGGTTGACACAAAAGGCTTAGATGGAAGTGAGGATATACAGACAGTTACTGCACTGGGCCATGAGTTCAAAATGCATGCAAGAGTATGTAAATTGCATAGCAAAAATGCTTTTCATCGTCAACGTATAACTCGCCCTTGAGTCAGTATTCCCATCACAAGCACAATTCAAGGATGGCCTCCATCATTTTTGATTTTAGAATATCTTGTAGATCTATGAGACTCATAGGCCAGAAGTTTTACCTGGCTGCATGGACCAGGCTCAGATTCTGGAGATGTGCTTGAGCCTGAGTTTGTGTAACATCAGCTGGGAAACAGGGAGCTGCTTTGAATTAAATGGAGCAGTAGACCTGACTGGAATTCATATAAGACAAAGCCAGCTGTAAATTCATGGCTAACACAGATTTCTATGGAGAAGAAGATTTAAAGCTCATTCACAACAATCAAGGGTTGTTGCCTTGGTTGTTCATATTGCAAGAGAGCAGTGGCGTGTCTGTAAAGTTCTGCCTCAGTTTCCCTTTCCATCACCATTCTGGCTGCATTCGTTTCTTGCTAAGGGACATACATTGGCAAAACAAAACCTTGCTATGCTTCGGGACAACCTCATATCCTAAACTGTACATCTGATGTGTGTAATTAGTTCACAAAGTAGAAGAAGTAAAGGCTGATAGAAAATACATACTGTCAACATTTGGGAATAGGGCTTGCCTTTTGGTTCTGTATATTCAGTGAACTAGGTTTGATGATCTTTTGAGGTCCCTTCCAACCTGGGATATTCTGTGATTCTATAATTAAATGAAGGGTTTGTTCTATCTCATCTATGTTACATCTGCATGAAAAAGAGAAATAATAATTTCAAACTGCTGTTGTAGAAAATCTGGGTAAGCAGGCAGGCAGGCACCTCCAGCACAGCTCTTACTTGTGGGATCCATTCATGGAAAGAGCCATTTTCCCATTCATAGAGATTATTTGTAGGGAGAATGAGCAGCCCAGAAAGTTTATAGCAAGGCATTTAGTATGAGGTTATTTAATAAAATTTATGCAAATACTTCAGCATAAATCTATACATCCCTGCCAGACTGAAGTTGTTTGTCCAAAGTAAGACCCCATGATGCATGACTCTTCCTTTCTGCTATACATGGAGGAATTTCTGCAAGAAATCAGAATTTATACAAGTAAAAAGAGCCTGGTACAAATGGCAGAGAAGATCAGAGAAAAGGAAAGATTAGTCCAAAAGAAAACTAAAGAATCTCACTTTCCTAGTAGCCATGGATTTAGAGAAGTGTCTGCCCTGAGCCCACAGTCAGTGAGAAGAAGCAGCTGGAGCTAAACAGATAGAGCTGCTGCCCACATTTATACTATTCTTGTACTCTTTCAGAGATTCCTGGAATTTATGGCCAGAAAGGACTACAGGTTAATTTAATCTGACCCACATATTTTTTTACTCTGACTTATTCCAGTAATTTGTGTTTAGTTATGTCTTCTCAATCTGAAGACATCAAGAAATGCAGAATTTACCACTTCCTGCACCAGTTTGTCCAACAATCAGTCATCTGATCTTTTGGAAAAAAAGTATCTCATTGCAAAGGCATCCCCCGTAAGCTTTTGATTATTGGTTATGTATGAATTTTTTCTGGCATTTACTCCATATGTGGGTAATTAATGGAAACATCTCAGTCTTATTCTAGATAGCCATCTCCTACTTGTGAATGTGACTTCCCATCTGAATTAATCTGTAACAGCATAATTCAGAAGTAGAACTATCTAACAGTGTCAATGGACACACAGCATTGGTTTAATTAATATAATTCATTTTAGTCTTGTATTTTGCACAGAAGACTCTCCCCCATCACCATCCTTCTGTAGAGACCTTGGGTATTGCTAGAATACAGCTAATGTATGACCATATGCATGCCATTCTGTCCCTCACCATTCATCCAGCCTTGTAAGAGTTAACCCTTTCAGATGATAGCTATACTTTCATTGTACTTACATTTATTTTTGTACAATAGCTAGCACCAATGTCCTGATCTCATTTGTATGTCTTAGTAACAGTGAACACTAATAATTGATGAGAAAGCTCTGACAAAAATAAGGAAATGCTATTGTTCTTCAGTCTCTGCAGGTGGGAATATATGGTAGTTCCAATGCTTTGTAAGCTCTTCAAATTTAACCACTGGCCATACTTTCCATTTACATAAGATCACTTTTATTGGATGTGGAAAACATCAACAAGAAAAATAACTTAAGAGAAGCAGCTAATGTGGCAATTGTCTTCAGTAACCAATGTCATTCTTTCAATCTCCAGCTGTTCTGATTAATCTTTTGAACCCTGCCAAAAAGCTGCTGTGTTCTTTACAGCAGATTAGTAATAATGGTCACCATAGTTATTGCCAGTGCTTGAAAAACCCAAAAAGTTAATGAAAAAACAAATTGCGTGTTTTCTTTAATGAGAAAGTTGAATTATTTTGAAAATTATATTCTTTTTTTTATTCAAATCTGGAAAATATTCTTCAGGGTAGTCTGAACTTCGGTGTTTTTCTACTTATTCCTCCATTAGATCATTACGGGCAAAATGTGGTATGCAGGGGGGAGAGGAATGGCAGTAAAGGCAGAAAGATAAACCATTAAGAAAATTCTAAACATTTTTAAAATATTATCATGGAAGCTGCTTACAGAATGAAATGCCTTTCAAAGCATACAAAATACGTATTTTTTAAAATTTTCTAAAAAGTCTTCACCAAATCTCAGTCCTTTCTAATGTCATGGATAGGGGGAACTCCTAGGAATATGGGGCTAAGCTGGTTGATCCAACAGATCCTCTTAGGGAAATCATAAAGAATGTCGCTTCTGCATCTTCCCCAGATCCGGGAAACCTGCTGTATTTGCTGCTTTCCTGTTTTCCTTCCTTTGTGGAACAGCAACAGAGGGGAGTTATTTCTCAGGGGTATCACAACAAATGAATGCATAGATCCAGTGTCTGTAGCTGACGCTGAAAGAAAACAACATTCCTGTTCAGCTGAGCAATATGAATTTCTTAGGTTCCCAGCATGAGAGTTCTTGTTATTGGGTAAGACCTCAGTAGTTTAAGATCGCTGACATTAGAAATTATAGAATCGTCCAGAGTAAATAACAGTAAAATAGTTACAGTCCCTAGGAAAAGGTTTAGTATTTTGCTTTAGTATTAAAAGGAGCACCTTGGTAGTTGAGCTAAAGGAACACTAATGCCTTCACCCGTTCCAGAAAGATCCACACAGAATCCTGATTGTCCAATGTAGATTGACATTGGCAAAAATAAATAAACCCACAGATCTCTCTCTTAAGACTCTGATTTAAACTACTTGGTTTTGATTATAATTCAGGAACCTCTGAGGAAGGCGTGGTTTGTTCAAGGAAGAAGGTTGCACACCTTTGAATTTGAATACCTGTATTTTATTCTTTGATACAGCTCGAAGGGAGACCCAGTAACCTGTGGAATTAACTGTCCTAACCTAATTGGAAAAGCGCTTGGACTAGAGCACTAACCTCATTACAAGTATTTGTATTTGTAAACAATGCATATGTGCATTGTGTTATATGTGTACAGCACTAGTCTTCTCCAAAGAAAGGCCAGATGGCCCTGCTGCAAAAGCTCTTGCTAACTCTGCTGATCCATGTGTGTACAACTGGTAGGCCTTGAAGAACTTGTTATTGTCACTGGTGAGCCATTTCTTTCTAGTTCTCTCCAGTAAAAATTGCTTCCCTGGCGTTAGTCTTTCTATGAAACCATTATAGGTAAGTCTGCTGCCACAGCAATCAAACAAAATATTGTACAGTGCCAAGACATCACGCTACGAATGAATTCTCAGCGCACAACTCTCCAAGAACATGTTTCCACACAGTGAAAAAGGGGTGGGACTTTTTCTCTCGTTTCCCTTGGCAGTCTCTACAACAACTCTCTCCCTAATTAAAACAATTCCATTGCAGAATATTTTGCCTGAATTTACTTTACTGAAAGAAATTATACTTACTAGGAGTTTTAAAGCACATTTGAAATGTACTGTACAGGAAAGAAAAGACATATGATGTAAAAGATATGACAAGGTGTGGCTTGTGAAAGAGAAAATGAGCTAAATATCAGCATGTCCTAAATATCCAGCACCTCAGAGAACTTTAAAATCTGCTCTTTTTTTTCCTCTTCTTTCACTTTTAAGGTTGGGAAAAAATTTTCCATTAATTATATGTATACCCATACTGAAGTATTGACATCAGCTTGAACAGTCTTTTTGTGGTAGAAGATGTAGAGATACTAATACTAATTTTCCTAGAAAAGGCTATGTACAACTGAAGGACAAGCTCCACAGACTGGAAGGGGCTCATCTCTCCCTCTGCCATGTGGTGCTGGGGGTTGCTCTGCAGAAGCTGCCCAGAGGGCTGTTCTGATGGCTCTGGAAGGGGTGCACAGGAATGTGCTGTTGTTTGTCTTCAGGAAAAATTCACCATTGTGGTTTCTTGCAGCATTCAATTCTTCCCTTAATTAAGGACTACTTGATCCAGATAGTACATGTATTAGTCTCTTCAATGGCAAAGAGAGTCTTCGTGCACTGTGATAAATACTTATATCACTTGTGCATATACTGTGATGAAGCTGTTATCTGGATAAAAGCCTGAAGCATTTCACTGTGGCACAGTGCTGGGGAACTTCTGCTAATGGAAAGGCTGATGTGTGGACAGAGTTGAAAACATGACCTTGGTAACAGAGGACTTCACTTTATCCAGGTACTTCTCTGCTCACTTCACAATTGCTGGAAAGCCTCCCATGTAGTTATGTGAGCCTCACGGCTCTGTTGTGCTCTGAGGCTGACCCCTTCAAAAATGTTCCCTCTCCCTTTCATAAATGTGAAAGAATTCCAAGTGTTTTATTTTCCAGAAATGTGAATACTTTGTAGCTTGTTCCTTGCAGGACCTTGTGTGTGTGTGTATGTGTTCAAATCTTAAACCACTTGCCTATACCCACATGGTAAGGGCAGTAACAGAAGTGAGAAGTGACCACATCACTTTGTTCCTCTTTCCTTCCTTACCCAGCCTAACCTACATGTATAGTAGCTTGATGTGACAGGTGCTGCTGCAATTGCACATTTTCCCAGGGCTCTGTTCTGATCTCTGAAGTCTGATGGAGTCTTTTTGCTCTTGCTGCTTTTCTAAGCGCTTAAAAACCAGCTGTCATTACTGGGCCTCTGAAACGAAATTCAGATATATGAAGATTTCCTTCATCCAACATAATGGTTTCACACAGATTGAACAGAAACTGTTGATGTGTTTCAGAGGCTGACAACAGCCCAGGAGCACCGTGCAGCATTGTGGAGGAATGCTAGGTTAGCAATTGGAGCTCACTCAGGCTGCTTAACAGTGACCACAGCCACCCCCTGCTACTGATAGTGTTTCTTTCTACATGGCTGGAGAAGCAACTGTTTATACAAATAATCTTTATCACGCTTCTACCGGGAAACTGCTTAACATGTATCTGAAGCTAAGCGTGTTCAAGTTGAGCTCATTCCATTTCAAGCTAACTGCTGTTTCTGTGCTGCTCAGTGAGCAAAACCCATTCAATTTTAATTTTGTTACAAACAAACAAAGATAACTAATACCATAAGCTTTAGAAAGGCTCTTTTTACTAGAGCAAGGTGTTTTCCAAACCCTTTCCAACATAGAGGTAAGAGCAAAAACTGTCCTAAAAAACTGCTGAGAGAGCTTTGGGAGTGCTGTGCTCTGCGTACATTGCTGTCCTCTCCTTCAGACAAACAGTGTTCTAACCCATTCAGCACACTGTTAGCTCTCACCTGCTTGGCTCAGACCTTGGCTTTACGCATTGGCAGAAGCACAAAAATTGCTGCCTTGGAATGGCTGGTCAACTCTCATCTGCTGTCTTGTCTCAGTGCTTAAAATCTTAGAGGAAACAACCCATCTGGGGTGAGGTCAAATAAAACAGGGACTTTTTTTTGGATGTGTTTCTTCAGTTAATACTAGGTAGAGAATATGTGTCTAACAAAATAAAACGTGATCACAAAATGGAGATGTCTACAGACCTAAGATGTCTGACTGGCAATAAAATGTTAGGCATGTAGGAAATGTTCCTGAAAATTCCAGTTGGCATGTATCTTACCAATATGACCTAAATCCCTTTTTTAAAATCAGTGTCAAGAAAGCAAGACCCTACCGACTTCAGTGGGACAAAGGTCTGCCTTAAAATGTTCTATAAATAGTTTTCAAAAATATCTAGAAATGGAGCTAAACCAGAACTAGAACCCCAGGCCCCAAAGCCTTGAGGAGGTTTTGGCTGACAGAAAAGCTTTGCAGCTGGGCTTTGACCTGAATGGAGCAAGCCCAAACCTAGGATGAGATCTCCTGTGAATGCTGAAGAAAATTGGGTTTGGAACCAGATTCAGACTTTAGAATTTGGGGCCCACCACCTAAAATGGTGTAGATGAAAGCTAGAAATAGCTGTCAGGTGTGAAAGGAGGCAGAAAGCCCCCCACCAGCTGTGTACTCTGAGCAGCATAGCTGCCTGTGTACAATAGTATCAACACAGCAGGGGTAAGCCCACAAGGAAGTCTCTGTGGTAAACTGGTTTGCAAAAGCTGAAAAGTGGTGTGCATCCTTTGTAGCACAATAGCAGAAGGTTATTCTGTGGCTGCTGCAAAACAACCTCTAATTTCTGTCTAGGGCTGCAAAGGCAGCCTGTGCAAAACGTGCGTTAGGCTTTGAAACCAAAGTTCATCGTGGTTCCTGCTTATAGTATGTCGGCTTACACACTCCATCAGCACCTGCCAGTTCTCACTTGTCACCACTGCTTTCACACCTGGAAGCTCACATTGCCGGTCTATGAGTGGCACCGAGTTGCGGTGAAGTTAACATGCCCCAGATGAATCACATTTGATGCTACAGATGTCATCTTAAGAGTCATCAACATGAATGCTGCAAAGAAAATGATGTTTGCACCTGAAAGGCCATGTAGAAGGAAACATACTAGAGTTTTGAAGTACATATAGCATTTATGGTGCTTTCCACTTGGGAAGTAAAATATGCCTTATATACCCTAATATATGTGTCTCATCCACACCGTGGGGTAGTAATTATTACTTCTATGTCACACGTGAGAAAACATGTCCACAGAGGTATGAGTTAGCCCTCACCTTGTCCCTTCATGTGCCACACAAAAGTCAACAACAAATAAAAGATATATATCCGTGTTTAAAAATCTCCTCAGTGCTGTAAGAAAAGTGACTTTCATTTTTTTTAGGTCATAATGATCACTCATGAGAAAATAAACTTACCTATGCTTCCCAGGGGTCTCTTTCTCCACCATGCACTGCACCTGAAGATCTTTGAGCACTTCACAGGGAGTAGTGTATCTGTTAGTCTATGAGAATCATTTGGTTTCATCTGATTCTTAGAAAGCTCGTATGGCTCCCTGGAGAAAGGTGCAGGCTGTTGGCATGCATGCTGGATCTGTGATAATTTGTAGCTTAAATGGTTTATTGCAATGCAATCTTTTTTTTTTATTTCAAAAAAAAGTGCAGGAGAAAAAAAAGACTCGGGTCCTTCTAGTGGTTCCCTCCAGCCATTGTCTCTTGTGGAAGATAATGAGTTACACTTATGGTTACTTATGCAGTTCAGTGAGGTGAATTTCTACGTCTGTGTAGAACAGGTAAAATGATACCTTAGTCCCTTCATTGCCCCCACGCTGCCTGCCTTCTGGTTGCCAGTGAAGCCACTTCAAAGGCCATGAGCTGGGTGAACAGTAGAAGAGCAGAAAACAGGAAGGTGACAGAGCTGACTCCATGCTCCAGCTGTATCATGACCGCAGCTGGCCTCGTTTGTCATCGCACGTGGAAGGAGTTGTGACTTTCAGGAGAGGTTCTGTGTAACCGAACATTTTTGGAGCCCGTGTACTAAATAAATGGGCTGAGAGCCATGTCTGGTGTGGTATGGGGAAGAAAAGGAACAATACTTGAGCTGTCTGTATAAATTTGTTCTACGCTAGATTCTTCTTGTTCTTACCAACACCCAAGAGGATGAACCACAACAAAAATAATCAATAAGCAGCAGCTAGATATCCAAGATCTTAAAGAGTCCAAGACAGCACTTACTTGATGTTCTTGGTGTAGAAAGGCAGTAACGAAAAGCCTCTTATCAATGATTACATGACCGTGGCACCACCAAACTTTAATCACAGTATTAAAGGCAATTCAGTGCTAAAAATCATGTTTACCTTTTAAACTCTTTTTCCCATTGCAGCGAAGTATGGAAAGAAATTCAACAACGACCTAGACAGTGCTTTAGATTGCTTCTTTTTTTTTCCCCTGAATCTTTAATGGTTTTAAGGAACTTTGCATGAAGTACCATGTAAAAGCCTCCACAAGGGCCATGGAGGATGATCCCTACAGGATGAGCAGGAACACCTACCCCAACATTCCTTCAAGGGCACAGCAACCCAAAGCAAACTGGGCAGTGGGCTGAGCAGGAGGTGGCAGCTGGCAGGGACTCAGAGAGGCTAGAAATAGTAGTGGTGAGACTGAGAGAGGGGACTCAGGAACTAGAAGGAGCAGGTGAGAGAGTGCACTGATGACAGCAGGGAAGGCAGGACAGAAAGGAGACACGCTAAGACTGAAACATCCTGATACAGCTCTGGGTTGTGGTAAAAGTCTGCTGGTGGTTTTAGCTTCCAGTTTAGTTACATGGAAGATAGGTCTTCATTGCAGTCAGCACAGACTCTAGTAACCTGGATTTGCATGTGTAAAGTAGCCTAATCTATGCTTTTCCCCTCTGGGTCTCCCAAGGAGAGTGTATACAGCAAGTTTGGGAGTGTGTGTCATTGCAGCATTCATCTGAGCTAATGATACAGTCCCTGGGAAGGGTGGAAGAGCTCACAGCCGGGACAAACTGTGGGACAGCACCAGAAGATGTTCATCGCTCTAAGTCAACTTGAGTTCCTTGCCACAGATTAAGTACACTTTTGCAGTGAAAATAGGATCTATACTCCCTGATATGCAAATAAGCTTCCTGAGCAGATCAAAACTGAAATGAATGATGGAAAGAGATATTAGAGAATAGGAAAAGTACAGGAAAGGAACCCAATGAAAAGGAGGCACAAAAAAGGCAACAAAATGAAGAAAAGAAAGACATGCCAATTTAGAACAGCATTCCCTTTAAAGGAAAAACACTGAAATCATACAAGAGTAATGTCATGCAGACAGCTGCAAATGACTTTCATTTGTGATGGAGATTAGTAAAGTTGTTTTCAATCTTTTCTTATTTTTTAATCACAGTAAAAAATCGTCAAAGAAACGTAGCAACTAAAACCAGGCTAATATTTCTGGCAAGCAAATGGATGCATCAAATAGCAAGTACTATAAAAACTCTTCAGAAAATTCAGTCTGGAATCAGCAGGATCTCCTCACTCACTAATGAGCTCCACTATGCTTCTCTGTACAACTTCCCACCCCGTTGCCTGCCTGTCCTGTTTACCTCACCATAAAGCCTACAAACTCCTCAGTTTCTAAGCAGTTTTTGTATTAGATGGGCAGTGGTCCCTCAGGACCAGAAAGCTCTAACCGCTGCATGATTCAGAGCTCAAACTGTGGTAACACTGGACATGATGCGCCCTTATCTACATTTCAAATCACGTGAAGAGACAACAAATATTCACTCACACTCTCATCCCTCATCAGTCTCAATTGCACCTCGATTTGTCATAGGCAGGAGAATTACCAAATCACTTTCTTCAGCCACAGACCACCAGAGACACAAAAATGTTCTTACAGACAGGGCCAAGTTGAATGAGAAATGTTATGTGCCTTTGTATAGAAGGGAAGACTGACTTTAAACCAGCAATGCTTATTTGTTCCTCCACTTCAGTCAATATCCGAATGTAGAACTTTGGGAAATGACACTCCACACAGGCCAAATTGACAGAAAATGCAGTGTTATTTCTCCATAGGCAGTGGAGTCAATCATGTATCTTTTATGAACTGCAAAGCATCTAATTCTCTCTTATGTTAAGGACTATTTAAAACACTTTAATATTGTAAAAGGGTAATAAGATGGGTGTAAATTGCACTAAAGCTGTCTCTAATAGGCCCTATATTGTTATAGAGATGCAGAGAGCCTTGATTATCACTGAGGCGGTGGATTAGCAACCTCTCCCTGATCCCTGCAGAAGTCCTTTAATGCCCCCCAAGGCTTGTCCCCATCTACCAGATGGAGTTGATATCCTTCACACCTCTCGAGACATTCAGGTGAGTACTAATGTAGTTTTCATTGCCCAGTATTAGACAGCTCCAGCCAAGAGTTTTAACTATTAACGGTACCTGGATAGTCTTGCCTGAGCTGTGACCAGAAGTGCCTACCCAACATTCAGGTCTGGTAGACCAGCCCAGATTGCATCTTCCAACTGGGCAGATGTGATGTCAGCTGTAAGATGTGGGAAACTGTGTGTGCATAGCCTAAGAATGGAGCTCACAGGATAGTTTGGTGATGGTCTCAGTTACAAGAAAAGGAAAAATAGCAAAAATGAAGTTTTTTAGCTGAGTTATTTGCAAGCCACGGTGAGCCCATTTGTTCCAGGGTCAGCTCTGTTGGAACAATATCCAACTCCCAAGGCATTCTGGATTCTCCTGTACAGCAGTACAGCTTCTGACCTCTAAAGCACAGTAGCCACCTCCTGTAACCACAGATCATAAAGCTGCCTTGCAGATAAAAATGATGGAACCATGCGTTTCCTTCCTGAGAAGAACAGCTGTGCTATCGGAAATAAATTTGTTTAAAGATCCTGGTCAAATGAGTCAGTTTAACATCATCAGCGTACAGCATTCTGAATAACACAGACACGATCTTCTCTTTGGTTGAGGGGAGGGGGAGGATACTTTGCTCGGTTTGTGGGGCTTTGTGGTTGAAGTATTGGGATTCTTTCAGATTAGATCTAGGGATATACTCTATCATAGATTGACAACTCCCTTTTGTTCCAGTGGGAAAAATTAAACAGAAGAGTCTCTATGTTATGCTTCTTAGGTTCTTTGATAGCTTCAGATATTTTCTGAGGCTTGGCATCCAGTGTTCAAATTCTTTCTAATGAAGAGCCTAAAATAACAAGCTTTGATGATAATAAATGCTACAAATTATGTGGTAATGGAGATAATTTCCATGGGTAACTATATTCTTGAGCAACTTAAATCTCCCAAGTATATCTGTTACATTTTGGTTCTATGTCATTTAAAAATGCCACTTCATCTAGACTTAGTTTTACTAGTTCTTTGTACATATAAAAGACTTAATGTGGAGGAAATGTGAAAGATTTTCCCCAGCTCAGATACCCACTGTGAGAAGAACAAGAAACTGAAGAAAACAGTATAAAATTCTCCAAAAATATTTTGCTTTTAGAAAATCCGAATGGATTTCTTCATGTAAAAGGTTGTGTGGTGAGATTAGTGGTGCTTCCTGCTTCTGGTAGGGCCAGAAGCGCTGTGGGACCAATATATCTTCTGACACTAACATACTTCTGCTTTCACTACTGGAGGTATTTATATATACACAGTAAACACAGAACAAGCCAATTCAGTGAAGCTTAAAAATGGTTGATGTACATTATAGCTGAAAGTCAGAGATCACATGAACAGCAGTGCCCTAAGAGTCTAGTGCTTATTTGAATAATATTTCTAAACTTTATTTTGCTAAATGTCATTCAAGAGATTTGTACAGAAAGCATTACGAAGATAAATCTTGAAGATAACATTATTCTTGTTGGCTCTGATCTATGCAGGAGTTGATAACAAGCTGATTGCCTCCTTCTGATGGATGACTACACACAACAGATGTTTTAATTTGATTATATCTGTGAGATAAGCATAATGCCGTACTGAGTCCAAACACTTTTTATGAGTCTTTCAAAACCTTTCAAAATGAACGTAACCTTTTGTAAATGTCCTTGCTTGAGGCTGTGTGTGTTCTCATAATGGTGCAAATTATTAGTAACGAGTCAAAACCGGTGATTATGCAAAAGAAGAAAACTGCATTTAATGGTAGCTGTAATTCTGTGCTCTATGATAACCTAAACTAAGGGAGAAATATGACACAAGCAGTGATACAAGGCACAATAGTTCAACACTACCAAAGAGGACTGTATGTTCTTCAGCGAATGATGCACAAGATGGGCAGAATGCTTATCAAGAATGCTGAAAGGCCAATACTCCATGCCAAGCACCCTCAATGTGAAAATTAGCAGGCAAGCATCAGCGTTGTGAACAGAGCACTGCAGGGAATGGGAGATTTGGGTTGCAAACAATTCAGGATAACAAAATTTTACTTTGATTTGAATTGAAATGCCAAAAATTCCCTGAAAATAATTCTCTTCTTTCAATGCAGTGAAATCAAAGCGTTGTAGGTTGCTCCCATATTTGGTAACTTTTCAAAGCAGATTTCCTATTTTACTTTTGAAAGAAATTATGACAAAACTTATTGAGAGTCATCAGTGTTTTTATTTTGGTCAAACTACTTATTCCAGTTACATCATTAATAGTTTTGTGAAGACAATCTCAGCATACCATATACCTGACTGCCTTGTTTAGTTCCAAACAAAAATCACAGGCAGTAATTCCAATGATTGCCAGTCAGTAAAGCATCTTGTAGCTTACATTATGTTATGTATACAATTCAAAGAACGTTTTCTTTAGGATTGATGTCATTTAACATGAGATAGCTAAAAAGTAGGTATGTGGTCTAACTATGCTCTCTGTCATCAGCTCATGGGTCTAGAAGTTTTTAAAATATCTAGACTCCTCTCCATCCTTTGATGACTGAGGGAATATAAGTGACACAATAGCTTGCTGCCCCCATAATGGCAGTTCTGTACATCTAGCCTTTGTCCTCCATCCTTTGGTCCTTGAACCTGATCTGGGACTAACCCACTACAATCAAACCAAATGAGACGGGTCTTTTAGATGGCTGTCTCAGCCATCTCCTGGAACTTCACTTCAAGGCTAACTTTTAGACAGCTAAAGTAAGGTGAGATGTCTTTACTCTAAGCTATGCACATCAGCTTTATATAGGCATGAACATTACATTGTGGCAGTGCAGCTGGATAGGCCCTATTTAATTCTGAGTTAGTGGATCTGGGAAGTAGCTTCTTGTCGGTTTCTTAAAGTTACAGCGGAGCTAATTAATCAAAATAATGGTTTTACTGGGTACCTCAGCATTTCTTGGCTGTGGGTGGAATGATTTTGGGTTAAAAAGTGTATATTGCATGCAGTGAAATGACAGGTTTTAGTAATGCAAGTTTTGTGGAAGCTTGAAAGTGTTCTTCATATGATAGTAACCCTGTAGGTTGCATGGGATTTTGACAGATATATGATATTGCAAGCTGAGAAATGGAAGGAATGAGCAGTAGTTTGTATGGACTGTTTTAAAAAGCTGTACCTAAACCCACAGCAAGGAGCACTTTTTTTGTATTCATTAGGATGCCCTGAGAGACGAGAGGTTCTAGCTTATTTGTGTTTTGAGTAACTCTTTTTAAGGCTCAGAAAGAAAACACAATATTCTATGCTTCAATGTTTTGCTGTTCTGGGTAGTGAACTGAAATTAGCTGCCCCTCCCTTACCCTGTCTAGCTGGAGTTAATTATTTACAGCTTTAACCTGCAGCTCTTCCAAGTGGGTTCTTTCTTACCTCAGTCAGGCTGAGGTTAAATATTCACAGTTTCAATCTAGAAGTAAGTAATAAACTGTCATCTTCGGATAGGGAAATGGGAACTGGGAACAAGGAAATGGAAAGAAATGACCAGCTTAGTCTTGTTTTATATATTTTGGTCATCCAGGAAATCCTGATTAAGCTGTATTTGGGCTGTAACAGGGGAACTTACAGTACTCAAAAAGGCAGGACGTGAGCTTTTGTTAATAAACCTCTCTGGGACAAATCTGTGAAACAAATTGGGCTTTACCTCAACTTCCACACTGACTTGTGGTGACAAGGTTACTCCTCTGTTGAGGATGTCCAGGTAAGATATATTCCTTCTATCCAAAAAACTTTCTAGTAGCACCTAGCACTCTCATGGGCTCTCTGAACAGCCAAAGCGCAGCTGTAACACAATCTTTACTGCGTAATGCGTCTATGGAAACAAAAGCAATGCTTATGTGGAAATATCAGACTTCTGAAATCCACTGGTTAGTAGTCTCCTCACTTACGGAGTAACAGGCACCATATCACCTCATGTGAGGGAGAGGGGCTGTGATACCAGGCTGCAGTCAAGGGTGTGAGACTATTGGTGATGTGAGTACAGCCCTCCTTCGGCTGGAAGCTCCTTTTGTACTGCCAGACCCCTGAAGAGAGAGACTAGTGAGAAGGTACCCATGTGGGAGAAGAACCATGGCACTCGTGCAAGGGAGAGAGATGCGAGTGAGAAGACTTGCCTTCTTGCCAAGTCACACCTGGATTGCAACAGGTTTGAATAACATTAAACCTGCCTTTGATGGTTTTTAGGCTTCTTTTCATACTGGAAGTTAGTCACCAAAAACTAACAGGAGAGAAGCAAACAGCAACTCTGGCACCTGCAGCTTGACAGCTACAAAGAGAACCATATACAGCATATATTGATGGGGGCTGAGAAATGCTTTTGTTTAAGTGGATTACTGAAAACACAGCCAGCTCCTAGCACAGAGCTGGTGCACAGCAACTGATAAGAACGCTCCAGTCTGTGCTCAAAGGGGAGTCCAACATTCTTCTTACCTCTGGAAGGTGGTGACTGTGTTTGTGTGAAGCTTAACTGTATTCAAAGGTGGGGGGTTGAAGAGGAAAATGCTCTTGGAGAGCTTTATGAGAATTCGCACCATAAACTGGAACTGCACTGTAAAAATATGCATTTAGGGAGTTTTTAAAACTAAATTTACATAAAATCACATTTAGATTTTTTAATGTCTGTTATAGGCCAATTAAATGCATTATGCAAACATTTCCAAATTCAGACAGAGCAGATCTGGGACATTCAGTGCATGACTGCATATATTCCGCCTTAGGACTTAGCCCTTTTCCTGAAGTACCCAGATCTGTACCTCTAACTAGTGCTGTAACTGAGACAAAAGCAAATCACCAAATGTGAACAGACACCCTGAAATTATCCCCATGTGCATCCACTTACCTTTCAATCAGTGCCCAGCCATTTAGCTCCAAGAGGAAGGAAGACTCTGTGAACCACAAATGAGGCTCAAGACAACTCTTTGCTGTGCAATGGCTGGATATACACGGGTGGAAAGTTCAGGCCTTATTCAGATTGAGAATTTAATGGTTCTTACAGTCTCTGGGACACACAAAGCTGGCATCACCAGTGTGGTCCTAATGCCTGAATCCTATGTGTAATTTCTCCCTTCTGAAGAAGACAAAATCTCTGGTAAAAAAGCTAAACCTGCTTTGAAGGGGAATGGAGATGAACTACATCTGTGTCATGCAGTGTTGGGGAGCAAGTGGTGTGCATCCAGCCCGATAGGGAGCAAAATGCAAAAAAGGAGGCAGGTGACAAGTTGTCACAGTCAGCTTGAACATCTGCAAGCTGGGTGCCCAGCTAGTCTGTGTGAACGTTTCCTGTTATTACCCTGCCTTCAACCTCTCCTGCCCCTTGCTTTAGTTCATCTGGGGTTTACGTCCGTCTTTCCCATACCAGTTCTGCAGATGGGGGAAACGGACTGCAAAAGCATCGCCCAGGTCAGGGATACGGATGCAAGGAGGAGCTCTGGGAAGCCCCCACTCCCGACAGGACTGGGCCCTTGTCAGCTCGTGGGGAGAAAGACCCCTTCGAGTTGGCGGTTTCCCGTCGACCTTGACCCCCTCGCAAGCCACGCCGCCGCTCCATGCCCCGGCAGCACGGGCGGGTGGCTGTGCCCGGTCCCCGCCTCGGGAGGAAGGCAGGGGCAGGGATCCGGGCGGCACGTCGGGGCTGGCCCCGGCGCGCTTGTGGTGGGAGAGCCAGACCTGAGAGGGGCTGGCCTCTGGCAGATGATTGACCCCAAACTGGGTGAGGTTTCGTGGTGTNTGCCAGCCCCGCCGCCGCGGCCTCCCCCGCTGCCCGGCCGCCCCCCGCCGATCCGGCTCCGCGATGACTCCCCCCCGCCTGCCGAGGAGCCTGCGGCGGCTGCTTCTGCGCCTTTCCCTCTGGGTCCTTATGGGCAGCTCGGTCCCCGCTCTGCTTCGGGGTAAGTGCGTGCCGGCCCGGCGCTCCCGCTTGACAGTTGCCGGGGCCGGAGGCAGGAGCGGGGCAGGGGCAGGAGTCCGTCGCGGGAGGGGGGACGCGGTTGTTGAGAAAGTTTCGAGGGTGGAAACATTTCAGGAGGGGG